>CM071945.1:4595000-5187500 GCA_036784905.1 Acrossocheilus fasciatus
TGAGTTAACACTGATGTGAAAGTATGTGGCGTTGTACAGTATATTGAGGCGGAGGCGCCAGAACTGCAATGGACAGAATGCACTGTAGCACGATACTACGATATTTCTTTAAAAGCAGATCGTGGAGACATTTTTATCGTCGAAGATCAAAAATCATCATATCACACACCCCTAATTGAAGTACATTTATTCAGTGGAAAAAAATCCCACTTTAAGAATTTTGTTTTTTTTACATGAAATCATATGCGCCACAATTATTGGCACCCCTGATGTTAATACTTCATACAACCCCTTTTGCCAACAAGACAGCACTTAATCTCCTCCTATAACATTTCACAGACAGAGGGATCTTTGACCATTCCTCTTTGCACAATCTTTCTAGATCATCCAGAGTCCTGGGTCCTCTCTTATGCACTCTCCCCTTCAGCTCACCCCACAGGTTTTCAATTGGGTTGAGGTCTGGGGACTGAGATGGCCATGGGAGGAGCTTGATTTTGCGTCTGCTGAACCATTTTTGTGTAGATTTTGCCACATGTTTCGGGTCATTATCCTGCTGAAAGACCCAATGACGACCCATCTTCAGCTTTCTGGCAGAGGCCATCGGGTTTTGATTTAAAATGTCCTGGTATTTCAAAGAGTTCATGATGCCATGTGCCCTAGCCTTTGGAAGAGAAACAGGCCCACAGCATCACAGATCCTCCACCATACTTCACAGTGGGCATGAGGTGCTTTTCCGCATACTCATCTTTTGATCCACTTAGAGTGTTTGTTGACAAAAACCTCTATCTTAGTCTCATCTCACCAAAGCACACGGTCCCAGTTGAAGTCCCAGTACCGCTTAGCAAACTCCAGAAATTTACATTTGTGATTGTAGGTGAGAAAAGGCTTTTTCCTTGCATGCTTCCCAAACAGCGTCTGATGGTTGTTATGGAGACTTTGTGACCCCAAGATGCCACTCCTTGATGCAGTTCTCTAACAGTGAGCTTTGAAGATTTTTTTTTTACTTCTCTTACCATCCTCCTCACTGTGCATCCTCGTCCTCTGACTGTAGATATGGGCAAGTTTAGGCGAGTGGCTATTTTCTTGTAGCCATTGCCTGACTTCAGAAGGTCGACGCTAGGGGTGTGCGATATGACGATTTTTGATCATGGACGATAAAAATGTCTCCACGATCTGCTTTTGAAGAAATATCGTAGTATCACGCTACAGTGTACATTCTATCAGCTGCAGTTCTGGCACCGCCGTATTATTATACTGTACAACGCCACATACATTCACATCAGTGTTAACTCAGTGGTAGTTACTCTCACAGGACACTGCACTTATTCGCAATCACAAAAGTACATTATTTGCATGTGTTTTAAAGCCTTGCCGGTTTAACGTTTCATTCACACTCTCGTCTGAAGTGCGCTTTTTCTGAGCCCGTACACCCGAAGCGCGCACACTAAAAAGCCTGTGTAACAGTGCCTGATAACTGAACTAAGTTATTTTTTGCGCTAATACTGTCAAAACACACAATGTTTACATATAGACTCAGTTGGTTATGTCTAAATTGAAAGTAAACAGTTGCGAGGAAAACGCATGCGTGTCTGTATATTATATGCGTGCAGGTCTTAAAGGGACAGAACTAAACATGCTGCCGACTGTCATTAAAGGGATAGTTCACCCTGAAATTACATTTCTGTCATTATTTACTCACTCACATGTTGTTCCAAACCTGTATTAATTTCTTTCTTGTGCTGAACACAAGAAGAAGATATTTTGAAGAATGTGGGTAACCAAACAGTTGCCGGTCCACACTGACTTTGATTGAAGTGGACCAGCAACTGTTTGGTTTTCCACGTTCTTCAAAATAGCATTTATTTTCAGCAGAAGAAAGAAACTCATTCAGGTTTAAACCTAATTTTGAGTGAGTAAATGATGGTATAAAAATAAAACACTATGCCAGAATTGACAGACATATGACAGAATTTTTATTCTTTAATGTTAAAACAACAAAACGCAAAGAGAAAAAAATAATACAGTTGCATTAATAGGAATCAATCTATAAAGTATTTTATTTTTGTATTTGTTCATTCAATTTATTGAATGCTCCTGTTAAATACACCTATTGTACCTGAATATAAAGCACTGTTTGTTTTATTTGTATATTATGTGTATAATGACAAAGATTTTTATCATCGCCCACTTTGGCCTAAATGTCTGCCATACTTTTTTATATTTTGTTACCTTGAAAGGCTTTGTCTTTATAACAGGGAAATTATTTAGGCTGCACTGCTCAGACAAAATAGTAAAACCAACATGACAAAGAATCGTGATATTTCTAAAGAAAAATCGTGATATGATATTTTTGCCATATCGCCCGCCCCTAGTCGACACACATCTGCCTTACTTGAATGGGGTGTTCTCTTGTCTTTCCCATGTTGAAGTGTGGATAAGAGGAATAGGCCTCTGTGTCACGTCATATTTATACCACATGGAAACAGGAAGTCATGAATTAAAAGTTTCTAGATACTCTGATCAACTTTAAAAACTACAGTGAAAATTACAAAAATGCTTCAATTACATTTAGTTTATAGGAATTGTTAGGGGTGCCAATAATTGTGGAACAGGCGATTTTATAAAAACAATTATTTTTTAGTCATGGATTTTTTATTAATTTTTTTAATTCACTTGAGTTAAAGGTTAGATTTTTCTAAAATTTTCAGTGTGAGATTATGCTTCTGCAATAAAAAATGTATTTATTTTACGGCTTTTAACACATCTTAACCAGGGGTGCCAATAATTGTGGAGGACGCTGTATGTATAAATATTATGAATTTAAGTTTGACAAACATCACACCATTTTTTCTGTCCTCATTCTGTAGTTTTCTTGAATAAAAATATCTGCTAAATGAATAAATGTTAATATCAATGTTTTTATTATAATTGTCATTATGATTTGTCAGAGTAGGGAACTGTATAGCTGTTGAATTAATCATTAAATGTACAAATGACCCTAAATGTTTTAATGTGGCTCTTTCACCTGTAGGGTAACATCTACTACAGTATTGAAGGAGACAATCTTAAATAACATGCCAATAGCAATATGTGATTTTGAGCTAAACTTGTTATTTAATTTTTCTCCATCTGCACACACAGACAGGTTTCATTTTCATAGAGTAGAATAATTTATTTTTGTTACTGAATGAAAGTTAGACACTTCCTCTTTCCCATGTGATAAAAATGGTTTGCTGAATTTTAATTTTATAATCATGCTTAAATAAATTCTGAGAAGCTTTTAATGATCCATTAATGTAATCATTTAATTTCAATCATCAGCTCAAGAACAAAAATAAAACTGTCAGGAGTCTTTTGCTATGCCTTTGACTACGCACAGGTGAGTAAAGCGAAAGAGATGATCAGTTCACGTGCGCTGCTACTTCGCTTGATCTGAGGTGTCTACAGCAATCTATCACGCCACATTAAAGAACGCCAAAACAATATTTATTGCTAGAATTTTCTAATGAAATGGACAGAAATTGAAATCTGAGACTGTTTCATATCAAAAGTAACAATGCACAAAGCTTAGCCTATTTTGATTTATTGGATGGGAGGCACACTATATGTACTGTTCATTCATCAACTGAAAACAGCATGGATTAGGATTTAAGAATCAATATTGATTCATAAAAATGAGAATCTATTCAAATCGAGAAATCGTTTTTTTTTTTTTTTTTTTTAACCAGCCCTAGCATATTTTGTTGTTTTTAGTGGCCTCCCCTGTCACCGTGGGTGTGTTGAACATGAAAAGTGTTCTCTTCAGAAATAAATCAGTGCATAAGCCATATGCTTGTCCTGTAGGTTCTTTATTAAAGGGTAACTAAACCCCTGGTCAGAGCCTAACTCCACCCACTGGCAATATTTGAAAAATGCTGGAAAAGTGGGCAGAGCCCAGTGGAGACAGAGGGAACGAACCAAGCTCGTGCAGGGGCATGGTTAGTAAGTGCCATCATACCTCACAGGGGTATGCAACATCCAATAGGAAATTTCAACTGCAGTAGCCACCGTTCAACCTGAAGAGGGCAGCACTCAGACGTTTTTACACCATATATCAGGGGTGTCAAACTCAGTTCCTGGAGGGCCGCAGCCCTGCAGAACCCTGCCCCAACTGACATACCGTGTAGTTTTCAAATAAGTCTTAATGACTTGATTAGCTGGATCAGGTGTGTTTAATTAGGGTTGCATCTAAACTGTGCAGGGCTGTGGCCAGGGGCGTAAATTTCATCTGACAGTAGGGTGGGACAATAAACGTAAAATTTCTCAAGACCCATTTTTGAAGGGGACACAAATAATACAGCCAAAATTGTACTTGTAAGGATATATGTGTACACAGCATGTGTACATATAGCATAGAGACTGTGTTTAAATATGAGTTCATGGTTCACCACGCGGTCATATTATAATTATTATTTTGCGTCATCCATAGTATTTTAGGTTTCGTCTGAAACCTAGCATGTCTCTTTCGCATTAATTCAACCGCATTAAACCCACTGCTCTGCCACTTAACACCATATTGAATGAAACCCAACACGTAAGTCTACAATATTAGCCTAATATCAGTTCACACACAGGCTTATCGCCGTGTTAGTTGTAGTGGGTGACAAGCTAAGGTATTAAGCTTGTTAACCTTATAATCGCTCATAGAAAATACATCGGATGTCATAATTTTTTTGTCATGACTAATTTATTAATGATCCAGCATCATCTGTATTAAAGAGAAAGAATCATTTCACCCGATGTTTAAAGAGAATAAAATAGCCTTGACAGCCTACTTACACATAACTAACTTGCTCTCTCTCACCGGACTCGCGTGTGTGTGTGTATCGGTAAAGAAGGAAAGCAGGCAGTGGACCAAACCACTGTGAGGAAAGGGAGGGGGGGATCAAAACATTTCTGAACTTAAAACGTTTTTTTTTTTTTTTTTTTTACTAATCACACAATTATTTTAAGTATATGTTAATTATATTATTTTCAATACACAGAGTCGCTTGTAATGATATTTTTAGGGGGGCAAGCCTCAGATGGGGGGGTCCTGTCCCCTCTGTCCCCCCCGGGATTTACGCCTATGGCTGTGGCACTCCAAAAACGGAGTTTGACACCCCTGCCATATATTGTAGAATTAAAACACTTTATAACCAAAACATGGTTATATGTCAAAACATTTACTCAAATCAATGCACAGCACTAATAAAGACACAGTCTTACAGATCATTAACTCAAAAAAGTTGTTTTAGGGTTTAGTTACCCTTTAAAAATGAAAATGTGAACAAAAATAAAAGCAAATAAATGTGTTATTATAATTAAAATCTGAAAATTAAAATGACAGTTAATACTAGATAACAGAATTTTTACGACCCTGTTTGTCAAATTGACAGAAAATGTTAAAGTCTAACACAACCTCAGATATATATATATATATATATATATATATATATATATATATATATATATATATATATATCAGGGTTTTTCCAGCATTGAAAATTTTTAGCGGCCGCCAAAACGAATTTTTGTCCCGCCAAAACCTTAGGTCAGTTAATGTGATTTATGAGTGATGAGTAAATGACTGCTACGATTGTGATAGCGTGCACGTAAACTGAGGGAGAGAAAGAGCAGAGAGCCCCTCAACACACACACTTTCTCTCTCTCTCTCTCTCTAACTGTCTTTCCTCTCCCTCAAAATCAAAGGACTTGATGATAAAAGGTCAGAAGACTGAATCCATGTTGCATTACCGGTGGTGTGAATTGTGCTAAAAACACCTCCTTATCTTCTCCTTATTTTCTCTGACATTCCGCTCATGCAACTAACATAAAACATACAATAAAAGAAAAAAAAATCCTATCCAGTGGTGAAGTGTTTTCCGTGTTGACACAAATTCTTTGTGACTGTCCTAACAACCGGGATTAGCACAGAACGCATTCACGTCTGCTAGTGTCCGATTCACGACATAACTACTCATTTGAACAAACTGATTTTAATGAATGGTTAAAACAACTGATCTGTCCAACACTCAACTCACAAGACATCACTGTCTGAATCGGTGTAAAACAATAACAAATCATTTACTCAGAACAGATATGAAATCGTAAGTGTGATTTAGCCTTAATAATAATAAAAGATTTAGCCTTAATAATCCACAGTAATTTCTGGTTATTTATATGACAATGTGTAGTAAATTACCTAAAACATTTCCTAAAATCATTTAGTTTAGATTGTAGTGAGGTGAAACCAGCACAAAGCAATTATTTGTTAGCTAGCTGCTAATTTTATTCAGTTGTATGGTAGAAAATTACACTAAAATAAGCAAAAATCTATTCTAATAAAAAATCTAAAATCTAATAAATTTACTGTGTGTGTGGATGACCGTCAGCCACCACCATAGATCTTTTTTGACCCAGGAAAAACTATAGGAATACATACACATATATATATACACACATGCATGCGTGCGTGTGTGTGTGTGTGTGTGTGTGTGTGTGTGTATGTGTGTCTGTGTGTGTGAGAGAGAATTATGCTAACATCACAATGTCTGAAGCTTTGATCTGTGGTTATGTAGTTTAAGTGCTGATGGATCGTAGCATAGATTTATTCACAAAGACAAAGGGTTTGAACCAAAAGGGTTAAACTGTAAAACAGAGCTATATCCAGATATTTTGCATACATATTTTGCAATATAAAATATGATACTATTTGCCTGCATTTGGCTTAATATCTTCTAAAACCAGCCTGACTTTGGAAACCTAGCATCAATGTTTAGGATTTTTCTGTCATGAGAGCTACTTCTGCTTTCCACATCAATAT
The DNA here is from genome assembly GCA_036784905.1 of Acrossocheilus fasciatus. Taxonomy (NCBI): domain Eukaryota; kingdom Metazoa; phylum Chordata; class Actinopteri; order Cypriniformes; family Cyprinidae; genus Acrossocheilus; species Acrossocheilus fasciatus. The sequence goes on from CM071945.1 coordinate 4,601,845, forward strand.
CAGCATTTTTTTTTAAAGAGGAAGCTATTGAGTATTCGCTGTCGTTCGTGCATCTCAGAAAGCTGTAGTCTCTAATCTATCACAGAATGAACCAGCTTTATATCCTTTTATTGGCCCTTTGGTCAACTTTCAGTAAGTGGATTACATGTCTTTGCCTAAGATTTTGTGTCTATATAAAACATATTCAATATAACGTTTGCTGTTTTTTTTTGTACAGATTCGTCTGATGCATTACGCTGGAATTACCCTACAACATCAGGTGCATCATCTAATAATTGTTATCTATATACTTTTCTGTCTTTGTTCTTTTTAGAACAAAAGTGCAATTTAATTTTGGGGAAAACCTTCACTGAAATATCTGTTCATAGTGCTCAGACAGTTCGTGAAGAACCTTATTCATGTATTCATGATCATGAAATCATCTGGGCCCATATTCATGAAAAATCTTAGCACTAAGAGCTGCTCCTAGTAACAATATTCTAAGAAAATTCATAGAAATGTGGGTGTTTCCTCTTAAAATGAAAGAAAAGATCCTAGTAAAGAAAAAAGTAATTCAGAAAGCATCTTAACCATTAAAAGAGGTCTTAAGGTACAAAATAGTTTGGAGTACAAACGAGGACTTTTAAGAGGCTTAAGAGTTTCTTTACCAGTGGAGAAAATGGACTAAACATGAAGAGGGAGAAGAAATGTGTTGCACACAATGCATGACAGTGAGTTAATAAGACGCTACATATTAGATCGTGCAGGAATCATGTTTGTGACAATGTAGGTGATCATCTTATTTGAGACAATCTAATGTCTCCGACACCACGCAGAAATGCCATAACGCCAGAAATGGACGTAATCACTACATTAAATACATTAACATATTTGGCAAATGGAAAAATGCAACTCTGCAGCAGCGGTGATTTGGGTCTGTTACAGCACTTTCAGAACCTCATTGTGTCGCTGTTCATTTCCTATAAAATACGTTAAGTATGACAGCATGGTAAATAAAAAAGAAAGAATATATATACATACAGGTGCATCTCAATAAATTAGAATGTAGTGAAAAAGTTCATTTTTTCTTGTAAGTTATTTCAAAAAGTGAAACTTTCATATATTTTAGATTCATTGCATGTAAAGTAAAACATTTCAAAAGTTTTTTTGTTTTAATTTTGATGATTAGAGCTTACAGCTCATGAAAGTCAAAAATCAGTATCTCAAAATATTAGAATATTTACATTTGAGTTTCAATTAATGACCATCCATACAGTATAAATTCCAAGTATCTCTTGTTCTTTGAAACCACAATAATGGAGAAGACTGCTGACTTGGCAATGATCCAGAAGATGAACATTGAAGCCATCAACAAAGAGGGTAAGTCACAGAGGGTCATTACTGAAAGGTGTGGCTGTTTACAGAGTGCTGTATCAAAGCATATTAAATGCAAAGTTGACTGGAAGGAAGAATTTGGGTAGGAAAAGATGCACAAGCAACAGGGATGACCACAAGCTTGAGAATACTGTCAAGCAAAGCTGATTCAAACACTTGGGAGAGCTTCACAAGGAGTGGGCTGAAGCTGGAGTCAGTGCATCAAGAGTCACCACGCTCAGACATCTTCAGGAAAAGGGCTATGGAAGCAGAATAATGACAATAGTTTTTGAAACATAAAGCATGCTGAATTCCACAAATCCAAAAAAAAAGATGCATTGCAATTAACAGTGCTTGCATTTTAATGCCTTGTATTTCCAGGGCTTGCATTTTTAGGTCCTGAAATTTAACATAGTTGTTTATTTAAGCTGTGAATATTTCAATTCAAAATATTTCACACACATTTTCATAATTAAAAATTAAATAATTCATATTCACCTTCCAGAATTCACTTCCAAAATATTCAATCTGTTTAAAAATACGATGTATAATATTTGACAGGCAAATTTCAGTCATTTTATTTCACTTTCCAAATTCGCTGCCACAAATTTAGTGGTTAAAATTCAGCAGAAAACTCGGTGGTGCACATCCAGGAACCGCAGGAATAGCAGTACTGCACCGATGCATGATCTCCAGCTGATGTCAGTCGCTCACCAGCAGGTGGCGCAAGCGGCTGTTGATGAAGGCCATATGTGGATCAAGTCACTCATTTACAAAAAATGATTTGCAGAAATGGAGCTAGCCTAGAAGTTTTGATTATCGGGGCCAGTATAAACATGTGGAAACGCTGATTGTGTGTATGTTTAATTCAACATTTTCGCTGTTTCCTGTAGCCTACATATAAGCAGCTTTCTCTACCACAAAGGAGATTATAATGCTCTTTTACCCAACGCTGAAGTACACAACTAACATTACATCTGAGGAAGACATATATTGCTTTCGGTTGTTTAGTTTCTGTAACTCTGTATCATGGCTTGTGTGACGCTGTGCTGTAATACTGGGGTTCCCCTCATACGTCACACTCCAGGATTCCCCAACGACACATAACACATCTCAGTGAACTAATACAGTGATATAAGACCTCAGATCTCAGAATACACTTTATTGATGATTATGCGAACTATATCGACAGTTAAGCAGATGTAGAATATGAACAAACACGCAATGTTTCACGCTGTTTCCCTCAGAAATCGGTTAAAGAAAACACATTACGTGGCTCAGTAGTGCACTAACACAATGACAGCTATTAGGCTTGTTTGAGATGCGCTTCGCCTAAAATGTAGGCGTCTGCAGCAGTGTTGGGTTAGTTACTCAAAGAATGTAATATATTACTCATTACTAGTTACTCCTTTCAAAAGTAATATTGTTACTTTACTTATTACTTTCTGGCAATAGTAATTAGTTACACTACTAGTTACATTACTTTTTCTTCACGCCCCACAGAAGTTGTAACTGTGTATCTTCCAGATAAAATTCTTCTAGAATGTCACTAACAACATATTTCTGCCTCATCATTTGACCAAAATCCACATTGGATCGCAGTCAGAAGTTATTACAAACACTCAATAGTGATTGATAGTGGCATTGGAGTAGAAGTGTTGTATTCATCTTATTAATTGTCATGTGTAGCTTGAAGTAATTTTTCCATTACCCATATGCGATTAAATTTTCATTATGTATTTTATCAAATCACATGAGTTTGTAAGAAACTGTTTAATTTTCCAAAAATATTCAATATTCCAAAAGTTGCGATTTTCTAGTCCGATTTGGCTAGGAACTATACTCTCATTCCGGTGTAATAATCAAGGAACTTTGCTGCCGTAACATGGCCGCAGCAGGCGCAGTGATATTACGTAGCGCCTGAAAGTAGTGCCCAGCTATATTATAACTAGTTACCTAGCTGGGAACTACTTTCAGGCGCTACGTAATATCACTGCGCCTGCTGCGGCCATGTTACGGCAGCAAAGTTCCTTGATTATTACACCGGAATGAGAGTATAGTTCCTAGCCAAATCGGACTAGAAAATCGCAACTTTTCATTTTCCGCCAGTCTTAGTACACGATATAACTACAGAAGAGTCAAGTCTTAAATAGGAAAACAATCGAAACTCTTTGATCATTTTTGAACGCGATGCTACTGGTCTAATCAGATTCAATGATCTATACTAAGCTATGCTAAAAGTGCTATTGCCAGACCCGGAGATCGGCTGAATGGATTCAAAAACGGTAAAACTCAACTTATTAACTCTGGGGGAGTTGGAGAATGAGCCTATTTCCAAAAAAAGTGGAGTGTTCCTTTAATATAATGTACCACATGCTGATCAGAGGGATGCAATGCCAGAGTAAAGTGAAGCCACAACTTACACAACAGATCTTTTTTCCTGACAAAATCAATATAATGCAATATGTCTATCGGCTGAATGTAAGCTTTTCCATATTCCAAGCTTGCCTGCTGCACTGGGGAAATCACATGCATGTGCGAATTGTGAAAATGAATCTAGGAATTATTTGATTGTTAGATTTTAAATCGGCGGGGTTGAGGCATCAAAAGCAACTAAGTAACTAAGCTGTTTTATGGAAAGAAACTGTAATATTATTACTGAAATCTTATTAATAATTAGTTACACTACTAGTTACTGCAAAAAGTAATATTATTACAGTAACTAAATTACTAGTAACTAGTTACTGCCCAACACTGGTCTGCAGTGAGGGGAGGATGGACAGTTCTGCCCTCTCGAAGTTGAACAGATAGACTATACGAGATCAAAGGCGGATATCGCGTTATATACTGTTCTGCTAATAAATGTGATATAATTTCAGTTCTGTTGCTTTTATATGAATATAAATATGATGAACAGGACACTCAAAGTGCTTCCTATTTAATCCCATACGAAAGGCGTATATATCATCCATTCTACTTTAATACAAACATGTATTTTGGATATTTATATAAATATGACCAGGGGCCCCTGCAGGATTTCTTCCGAGGGTACGCACAGAGTTTTTTTTTTTTTTTTAATGTAATGGTAAAGTGATTATATTTTGTTTCGTTTTTTATAAAGCTAATTTATAAAAACGTTTGGAGCGTTTAACTTTTTGTTCGTTAAATGTAAGGTTTTTTTTGTTTGTTTTTTTTTTTTTTTTTTTTTAAGTAACGACCAAGCGGCCAGCGGCAGACAGTGATCAATTTAGCCTTCTCAAATCATCACGACTTGCTTAAAATATAATCTATAGATATAAAGAGTTCAAGCATATCACAATTTTAGTATAAATGTTTGAACTATATAAATGTGCTAGGTGCATATCTAATCGTTTGTGTGAAGAGTGGAAGCTGAAGCGCACTTTGCAGGACATGGAGGCGCCAGAGCGGTCACTTGCATTTTTTTCTTGATAGTGGAAACAACTTCAAATATGCCGTAATTTTTGCTTATAAAGGTAAGAGTAATACATCATTGGGAACTGTAAAGGGTCTACTGTTATTTTTGTGCATTCACAATATCAACAAAACGTTTTATTATTTATTTTATTATTATTAAAATAAATAGGAAAACAGAGGATGCGCTTGCCGTCTCGTCTTGAATAGGAGCGCTTCACAATGATGAAACGAAACTGAACGAATTGAGACACAAATATGATAAATATATCTATAGAAAGCTTTAAATTACTACTTTAAAACGAAATAATTCAAATCGAAAACAAAAATTCTTTCATTATGTAATCCGTAAAGATGTATTTCTCTCTAAAGGCACGTCCAATGAGGAGATGGCGAGTCATTTTTCAACACCGTCTAAAATATAAAAATAAGGAAAATCCTAAAACATCCGTAACTCCTAAACACGAGTTACGGAACGCGCAAAACTGCACGTTAAACATTTCCCATAAAGAAAACACTTAACGGTTTGCCTCAGTGATAATAAATGATTAAATTCAGCATCTAATTAATAAAATATATTACTGTATATTATGTACATTTAAGCAGATGAGCCCACAACCAACAAGTTTCACCAAACCATTTTTTTCCCATAGAAAACCAAGCGCGATATTATAGATTTTAGGTTTGATATTAGGCTTGTTTGAGATGCACCTCGCCTCGCCTGAAATGTAGGCGAGAGTAGGCGGCTGCAGTGAGGGGAGGAGTGAAATAAGCACAGTCTAGACGGACAATTCTGAACTCTCGAAGTAGAACGAGATCAAACGAGATCGAAGGCAGATATCGCGTTATTCTCACTCATATGCTGTGCTGCTGATAAACATGATATAATTTCAGTTCTGTTGCTTTTATATGAATATAAATATGATGAACAAGACACTCAAAGTGCTTGCTATTTAATTCCATACGAAAGTATTTATCATCCATTTTTATTTTAATTAAAACATGTATTTTAGATTTTTATAGAAAATATGACAACAATCACATATCTCTCACAGAGATCGCACTGTCAGTGTTTGGGAATATTCATGCACAATTTAAATACATAATAGCATGAAATCAGATTTTTTTTTTTTTAATTTAGAAGAGAACGCAGCATCACGGTTGTCTGAACCAAGGAGCATTAAGCTGTGTCGTCAGTCAGTCGTTTCCCATCATGCTTTTGATCAGCGCAGTCGGTGGAGAGCTACTGCAGGCGACTGCTCAATCCGACACAGCCGCCTCGCCGTCGCATGAGTTTTTTGGCACACGTCAGCATGACAGCAGCATGGGACACTTTTCTAACCGCATCTTTCGGTGATCACCAGTGATTGGTTCTGCGCAGATTTTGCTCATCTCAAACAAGCCTACTCTCTGCATATTCGCCTAGGCTGCTTTAGGGACCGTCTGAAAATTTACCTCACAGTACAAAACGAAGTAATAATTTACTAAATTATTTAAATGTTATTATTAAATTCAAATAATTTATTCAAGTTAATGTTTACAGTAAATTAATACTCAAACTGACTAAACAAATATTGCCAATAACTATATTGTGTGTGTGGGGGGGGGGGGGGGGGGTTTTCGTGTTCCAAAAGTTTGTAGTACTTTCCTAGTGACTAGACTCACTTACTATAGGTGAAATTTTGCTAATACCTCCCTTAATGTACATAAAGTTCATCAATATTTTATACTACAACCTTTGGAAGATGAACAATTCCTTTTGAGGTCTCACAGATTTTTTGTTTTAAAAATGAAAAAAGTGAATTGTACATACAGTAAGGGAGATATTGGCAAAATTTCACAACTTACTACAACCATAGACTGTAAAAAAAAATGGACGTAGTGTCCGTGACGTCACTCGTAGGTTTCTGTAAAGCGTTTTTGAAGCCTAAAGTGGGCGGAGCTGACCGCCACCATCTTGGAAGCGCGTCACCGCGCGTCACTCCCGGATAATCGAAAATGGGCAAAAAGGCGGGACGTGGGTGAAGCTGAGCTGAAACCACGCCCGTCATGCAAAGACAAAACACCATAATTTCATTTTTGGTCGAAAATGAGTTATTGATCATTTTGGGATTAATGACCTCCTTTATCATGTGTTTAAGTATCATGGAGAAAAGCCCCGGAGAGACCAAGGCAGAACACAGTATAACATCAGTTACCGCTCTTTAATTTTGTTTTGGAAAGATCAAATAAGTTACGGTGCTCTGCATATGTTCTCATTCGTTCGTCAATACTGTGCCAGCCTGGAGTTATACGGTATTCTGCCTTTGTTTTACTGTCCATTAAAGTCTACCGCGTTTATTGTGTACTTCTATATCTGTTGGCACTTCATTAGACAAACAAATGAGAGAGACCGCGATCAAACAAAACTGCTCCATATAACAAAGTACTGTAAGCAATAACGATTAAAACATCTAATCGCCAGATTCCCAGTGTCCTACCTATAATTATTTTCTCTGTTCAAATACAAATCTTTAAAGCCAGTTTTCTAAGTTTCGCACTGTAGAGAGTTTCACACTCTGGAGCAGAGCGGCAATCCACCTGTCACTCAAGTGGCCACGCCCTTAATTATGCAGAACTTTAAGGCTTAATATAATTTAAACGGATGAGTTATAAAAAAATCCCCCCCCCCCTCACAGTTGTCACGAAGGGCAAAATTAGCTATATAGACCAAAATATTTTTTTGTACCAGGCTGTAAACATGTTTTTTTCTGCTGTAAAGTTGGGCATTTTAACATGGGGAGTCTATGGGATTGACTCCCTTTTGGAGCCAGCCTCCAGCGACCAGTCGATGAATTGCAGTTTTAGTCACTTCCGTGTTGGTTTCACCAGAGGGAGCGGGAGGTTGCCGCTTGACTACAACCTGTGGAACATGAAAAACCCTTTTGGTGAATTACTGTAGTTTTTTTACCAACAATTACCAACATCAATAATAACGATCACACAGTTGTTTTGTATCTAGCAATGTACTACAACCATTGGAACATGAAAAAAAAAACTTACCAGGGATCTTTTATATGTAAATAATTGTGTACTGTACATACAGTATATATATATATTGGCAAAATCTCATCTGTAGTAAATCACTATGAGCAATACAAGCTTTACAATTTGACTGTGTTATTTTAAATGTTAAAAGTCATTTTAAAATACATTGGACGTTTTAACCCAGTCGGTGGAATTGTCAGACGGCCCCTTGGGTGCGATAGCGCGTCAATGCTTTCTCAGGTTTACATTTGCTGCACAAATACACCTAGGCGGTTTTGAACTCCTTTTTTATGTTGATATAAAGTGGTTGCTTACTGTTAAAACTAATCGTGATATTGATATCTTTGTAGGACTGTCGACTATTGATCAGTGGTAAGGGAAAGCAACGAAAATGCAGCGCGTTGCTTTCTTCTGATTCTTCTCATTTGCATTCCTGTATATAGTTCGCATAATCATCAATAAAGTGTATTCTGAGATCTGAGGTCTTATATCACTGTATTAGTTCACTGAGATGTGTTATGTGTCGTTGGGGAATCCTGGAGTGTGACGTATGAGGGGAACCCCAATATTACAGCACAGCGTCACACAAGCCATGATACAGAGTTACATAAACTAAACAACCGAAAGCAATATATGTCTTCCTCAGATGTAATGTTAGTTCTGTACTTCAGCGTTGGGTAAAAGAGCATTATAATCTCCTTTGTGGTAGAGAAAGCTGCTTATATGTAGGCTACAGGAAAGAGCGAAAATGCTGAATTAACATACACACAATCAGCGTTTCCACATGTTTATACTGGCCTCGATAATCAAAACTTCTAGGCTAGCTCCATTTCTGCAAATCATTTTTTGTAAATGAGTGACTTGATCCACATATGGCCTTCATCAACAGCCGCTTGCACCACCTGCTGGTGAGCAACTGACATCAGCTGGAGATCATGCATCGGTGCAGTACTGCTATTCCTGCGGTTCCTGGATGTGCAACGCTGAATTTTCTGCCGAATTTTAACCACTAAATTTGTGTCAGCGAATTTGGAAAGTGAAATAAAATGACTGAAATTTGCCTGTCGAATATTATACATCGTATTTTTAAACAGACTGAATATTTTGGAAGTGAATTCTGGAAGGTGAATATGAATTATTGAATTTTTAATTATGAAAATGTGTGTGAAATATTTTGAATTGAAATATTCACAGTTTAAATAAACAACTATGTTAAATTTCAGGACCTAAAAATGCAAGCCCTGGAAATACAAGGCATTAAAATGCAAGCACTGTTAATTGCAATGCATCTTTTTTTCGATTTGTGGAATCCAGCATGCTTTATGTTTCAAAAACTATTGTCATTATTCTGCTTCCATAAAGGGCTACCAAGCCACTTCTGAACCAGAGACAACGTCAGAAGCGTCTTACCTGGGCTAAGGAGAAAAAGAACTGGACTGTTGCTCAGTGGTCCAAAGTCCTCTTTTCAGATGAAAGTAAATTTTGCATTTAATTTGGAAATCAAAGTCACAGAGTCTGGAGGAAGAGTGGAGAGGCACAGAATCCATGTTGCTTGAGGTCCAGTGTAAAGTTTCCACAGTCTGTGATGATTTGGGCTGCCATGTCATCTGCTGGTGTTGGTCCACTGTGTTTTCTGAAGTCCACAGTCAACGCAGCCATCTACCAGGAAATTTTAGAGCACTTCATGCTTCCTTCTGCTGACAAGCTTTATGGAGATGCTGATTTCATTTTCCAGCAGGACTTGGCACCTGCCCACACTGCCAAAGGTACCAAAAGCTGGTTCAGTGACCATGGTGTTACTGTGCTTGATTGGCCAGCAAACTCGCCTGACCTGAACCCCAAAGAGAATCTATGGCAGGGGTGCCCACACTTTTTTGTTTGGGGATCTACTTTTCAAATGAGAAACTCACGGAGATCTACCAAGTGAAAAATAAATAAATAATAAAATACATAAATAAATGAAAAAGCTTGTTGGGATGTATCTTTATATTGCATTCATTTAATTTTTAATTAAAAAAATAAAAATAAAATAACTTTCAATTCTTGGTACCCACGTAGAACTGAGCCTGCATTTACAAAGCAGTGGTTCTCAACCTTTTTTGCTCCAAGACCCCCTCCTCTCCAAATCAATACTGCAAGCCCAGACTTTTCTATTCATTAAAACCTTTATATCTGTTATTACTTTTCAATTACATGTAAATTTTTGTTTTTTTAAACAAAACAAATTCAAAATAGATTTAAATACTCCATGTTCTTTTTTGCAAACATACTTTGTAAAAATGTCACTGCAGATATTCTATGCAACTTAAAAGTATGCAAAGCTCAATTATACAGTAATTTTAACATATAAGCACGAGTCAGCCAGCCATTCCAAACAATACCACAGGGAGATGCCAAACAACTGCATACAAACTACAGCCCATACGGGTCCATTCAGAATCATTAAACACACCAAAATACAAATGAAAAATGAAACCTTTCTGAACTCGACGACGCCACAGTTCCTCTTGTCAGAACGGTTTGAAGCGTCGGATGCCCATATGTACATAAACACCACTGCAAACTTCTCCAAAACACGCGAGCATCCATTATCAAACACTCGCTGTACTCAACTACGTGACTATACAGCTGTATTCAAGCAGAAATATGATGTTATAGTGATCAGTGCGCCGACAGCGCACATACATGGTTCGTTTGCGCATTAATTATAATGGACACAACGCATGCCTAATGCACGATCCTGTATGTCACTCATCTTTACCTTGATTACAAACATGGTCCATCAAAACTTTAAGCTACTAGTGTGACACTGGCTTCTTTTATCCAGCCGAGAGCTGTAGATTGCATATCCTATGCTCATACAGCGGTTTTGAGCCGCCATTCAGTCTTTATTTCACAAAGCGCGATGAGAAACGCTTTGCTGCTCCGAAACACAGAATATCACAGAATACGTAGAGAGGTGGTGCTGTTATTTATTTATATATCGGCTGAATGGATTCAAAAACGGTAAAACTCAACTTATTAACTCTGGAGGAGTTGGAGAATGAGCCTATTTCCAAAAAAAGTGGAGTGTTCCTTTAAAGCAAAAGGAGCCCCTACCAAGTATTGAGTACATATACAGTAAATGAACATACTTTCCAGAAGGCCAAAAATTCACTAAAAATGTTTTTTTTTATTGGTCTTATGAAGTATTCTAATTTGTTGAGATTGGTGGGTTTTTGTTAAATGTGAGCCAAAATCATCACAATTAAAAGAACCAAAGACTTAAACTACTTCAGTCTGTGTGCACTGAATTTATTTAATACACGAGTTTCACAATTTGAGTTGAATTACTGAAATAAATGAACTTTTCCACGACATTCTAATTTATTGAGATGCACCTGTATGTAATGTGTGTGTGTGTGTGTGTGTGTGTGTGTGTGTGTGTGTGTGTGTGTGTGTGTGTGTGAGAGAGAGAGAGAGAGAGAGAGAGAGAGTATGGTAAAACAGGAAAAATTACGCATGTAATTTCAAAGTGAAGGCTTATAATAAACCCTACTCTTAAAAGTGCTCTTTTGTTTCCTTCTTGGACAACTAACCAATCACAGTTTTCAAAAGACTGTGTCATGGCTAGCAACGGGGTCAGCCCCGCCTCCTCGCTAAGATAAAAGTTTTTGCGTTTTCCTCACTCAGAGTTACTCTCAGATTGGTCCTGAATCACTTTTAAGCTAAGACTCCTAGTTAGAAATTTTTAAGCTAAATTAGGAGCTCTCTAAAAGGATTCTTAGAATCTTTAAGAATACGGGCCCTGATTTGTTAAAAAAATATAAAATTATTGTACATATTTTTATTTGGCAACAAAAACAACTACAAGTCTTTGCTGGTAGCAATATAGTATATATCAGTGGCGTTCCGTCCATATAAGCTGCGAATGCGCCGCATACCCAGGCCGTCTGAGAGAATGTGTTCACAGGCTAATGAATATAAACAAAAAATGGTCATTTTCTGTAAATCTACGTCAGTGAGACAGTGACGGAAGCTTCCGGGTAAGCGGATTCTCCGCAGCTTTGGCGCCTCCGCTCTGTGGCTATGACTCGTCAGGATTGTGGCGCGTTCTCTATGGAAGCATATGTGTAGCAAAATTCAATGTGCAATGTAATATGCAAAATGGCAATGCAATATTCAAAATGGCAATGCAATATTCAAAATGGCAATGTATTTCTGTATTTAAATTTACATTTTCCATTACCCCATATGTGCAAAGTTTGGTGCAGAAGGAAAATGAAAATGAAATTATAGTATTTACATTTGCCATTTCCAACAGTAGTCTTAATATGTAAAGTGCATACCATTTTAACGCTTTATAAGTAGCGAAATTAAAATGAAAATATATAACCCGAATTGATTTGATATGTGTAACATGTCCAAGCAGAAATGGTAGCAAAATGATCATTTAAATGTTATTTGTCCTAAATGCATTTAGACTAACAGTTAGGACTCTTGCGATTGCATTTTCATCACGACTCGTGGGATATGTGTAGCAAAATTCAATGCGGCTTTGAAAATGCATTCCGAGCTAACCACGCCCACCCTCCGTCATTCATTGCGTCAAGGTGGGGATTGGCGGAAGCGTGTTACGTTTAGATCGCTCGAGACATGGCGGCTGGAGATCTGATAATATCGTTGAATTAATGGTACCATTAAATATACCATGTTTTTACTATAGTAAATATAGTTTAACTATATCGTTTGTAATTAAACCACAGTAGCCCCAAATTTAGGCTAGTTGTCTGAGACTCAATGAAATGTACTTTACCATCACAAACCATAAAATGTAATCTACTTTTACTATAATATTCATTTTCATAAGTAAACAGAGGTCACAAGTTAACACGGGCACATTTCCTTGATTCAGCCATGTTGTACAATGTCACGCCGAGAGTTAATTCAAAGCGGCTCGGTAGCTCAATGCGCTCATTACTGGCATCCCCACAGCGCGACTATTTTTAGCACGTGTTCGAAACCCGTGTCAAACAGACTTTTTTTTTTTTTTTTTTCTGTAATTCAGCCGCTACGGGCGATCATACCATTGATTTGTAATCATTACAAGAATACCAAAATCGTGTAATGAGCAAGTGTGCGTTTATTAGACAGTTTAATATCACGGCAGTTTGAGCTCGCAGAATCGGGGAATCTGCAGCGGTCGTTCCATCACATCTGGAGCGGAGACCTGAACCAGCAAGTTGATCACCAGATAACACGGAAACCAGTAAAACCGTAACACCGGTCGTCCCACTAGTTCTGTCACCTACATACGCGTAAAAATCTGCTGATCTCCGTTCACGCTCCACTTCATCTGCCAGTGAATTCAACGATATTATCAGATCTCCAGCCGCCATGTCTCGAGCGATCTAAACGTAACACACTTCCGCCAATCCCCACCTTGACGCAATGATTGACAGAGGGTGGGCGTGGTTAGCTCGGAATGCATTTTCAAAGCCGCATTGAATTTTGCTACACATATCCCACGAGTTGTGATGAAAATGCAATCGCAAGTGTCCTAACTGTTAGTCTAAATGCATTTAGGACAAATAACATTTAAATGATCATTTTGCTACCATTTCTGCTTGGACATGTTACACATATCAAATCAATTCGGGTTATATATTTTCATTTTAATTTCGCTACTTATAAAGCGTTAAAATGGTATGCACTTTACATATTAAGACTACTGTTGGAAATGGCAAATGTAAATACTATAATTTCACTTTCATTTTCCTTCTGCACCAAACTTTGCACATATGGGGTAATGGAAAATGTAAATTTAAATACAGAAATACATTGCCATTTTGAATATTGCATTGCCATTTTGAATATTGCATTGCCATTTTGCATATTACATTGCACATTGAATTTTGCTACACATATGCTTCCATAGTTCTCAGTGTTTAGCTGGTAGACGGCTGATTTCATGAGCGGGGTAAGCTGTCCGCGAAGCGCTCGCCCAGGTGGAAAAATGCGCTTTTGCTGGCAGATCTCGATTGCCGAAAATTACATTGTGTTTGATGCAAAACTAACCTGACGAAATCATATGAAAAAAATAAAAATCATAACTGTATATTTTCATGCTTTCTCAAGCAAAGCAAATTTTGAAAGTCCACTAAAAACATATCTGGTCATAGACAATGTTGATGGCGTTATTGTGAACATGCCTAAGTAGTAAATAAATAAAAAAAAAGTTTATAAAAATGTATACAAAATTTGAAATAATAACAAACATCAGGAAAAAATAAGAAACAATACCTTTGTTTTCCATATACTTGTGTCGCTTACAGTTAAAGTCCTTCTGTGATTTTATTATTATTTTATTATTATTATTCTTTTTTTTTGTATTTTGCATGGTCTATTATTGTCATCCGGGTGGGAGTTTTAACTCCTATTCACTGGGAATAAAAAATAAATGGGAAAAAAAAAAAAGATTCATTCAGTTGATGCAGAGACGTAGTCCGGGGAAATCCTCCATCTCCCCACGCTCTGAATATTACGTAGCTTATCATAACGTAACTATGTGTAAATGTTATTTGGCGGTTTTTACTTGAAAAATCAGCTGTTTTCTAGCATTCGAATAACTATGGATAAACCTGAAACGATAGAAGAAGGATTGGAGATGAATTTCATTTACAAATAGCCTAAGGTAGGAATGTGCATACTTTTAAATCGACACCTGCCACGGTGTTTTCCTCTTTGAGTGTGTCCTAAAAGCGATGGGGGGGGGGGGGTCCTTAATCTTAGCACTCAGCATACCCTGTTAAAAAAGTCACCGCTCGCCACTGGTATATATACTATATGTGTGTATATACACTAGTCAACATTTGAAGTGGATCAAAACCTTTCATCAAAGTTGTCCTAAAACCTAAAAGCGTTCTTGTCTTAGGACAACTTTGATATATTTATATATATATATATATATTAAAATTCTTTAAATGCTTAGTCAGTGGGCAAATTACTGAGCAGCCTTTATGGAGTCAGAGAGATCTTTATAATGATAAAGATAATTATTTTATCTTTGTTATTAAAAAATGAGAACAAAGAACACATTACAAATACACATACTATACAAATAAAACAGTGTTTTATTTTCAGGTACAATAGGTGTATCTAGCAGGAGCATTCAATAAATTGAAATCAACAAATATATAAATAAAACATTATATAGATTGAGTCCTATTAAATGAACTGTATTAACGTTTTTCAGTCAAGAGTAGTGTGATTTTTCTCTTTGGGTTTTGGTGTTTTATTAACATTGAAGGAATAATTAACCCCAAAATAAAAAGTGTTTTATATTTATACCATCATTTACTCACTGAATGAGTTTCTTCTGCTAAACATAAATGCTATTTTGAGGAATGTGGAAAACCAAACAGTTGCTGGCCCCCAGTGACTTATTCCATAGTATTTTTTTTTTCCTTCTATGAAAAGTAAATGTGGACCAGATATTATTTGGTTACCCACATTCTTCAAAATATCTTCTTTTGTGTTCAGCACAAGAAAGAAATTAATACAGGTTTGGGACAACATGCGAGTTAGTACATAATGACAGAAATTAAATTTTAAGGTGAACTATCCCTTTAATGACAGTCGGCAGCATGTTCAGTACTGCCCCTTTAGGACCCTGAACGCATCTAATATACGCATCCGTTTCTCTCAGCTGTTTACTTACTCATTTTAGACATAAGCAACGGAGTCTATACATAAACCTTGTGTGTTTTGACAGTATTAGTGCACAAGATAACTTAGTTCAGTAATCAGGCGCTTTTTGACAGGCTTTAGCCAGGGCTCGACATTAACGCTTGTCCGCTTGTCCGGGACAAGTGAATGTTTTGGATGGGCAAGTGAAAAGTGAAAAAAAGTGAAAGTGAAGTGACATACGGCCAAGTATGGTGACCCATACTCGGAATTTGTGCTCTGCATTTAACCCATCCAACGTGCACACACACAGCAGTGAACACACACACACTGTGAACACACACCCGGAGCAGTGGGCAGCCATTTATGCTGCGGCGCCCGGGGAGCAGTTGGGGGTTCGGTGCCTTGCTCAAGGGCACCTCAGTCGTGGTATTGAGGTGGAGAGAGCGCTGGACAGTCACTCCCCCACCTACAATCCCTGCTGGCCCGAGACTCGAACTCGCAACCTTTGGATTACGAGTCCGACTCTCTAACCATTTGGCCACGACTTCCCCAGTGAAAGTGAAAGAGAAATTTACTTGCCCAATCGGACAAGTAACTTGAAAAAGTCAATACCAAAAACAATAATAACTGCCTTTATGTGTGATACAGCCTTTGTTAAAGGGGTGTGCGATTATATATCGTTTGCGATAATTTCGTAATTGTTGTTTTAACGAGTACATTGCAAGAATCAAACAAAGTGCACGCATAATTAAGTAAAGTCGTCTAGGTTTGACTAGCTCACGTGCATTCTTTAAATGCATGATTCAGTATTACAATTACAATGCATGAAGAATGATCAGAAAATTCAAGATATGGGGGAGGAAAATGTATGGATTTATATAATTTCATATAGTTAATATCACACGAAGATCGAACGATTTTTTTTTTTGCTTCAAAAATCATCATGATTACAAATGATAACACTTCAATAAACAAGAAGTTAACATTTAAGAGACTTACGTTTTAGACACCATATTGCCTGTTTTTGCTCTATTTCACCAACAAAAATAACTCCAAACACAGCCACAGCGCTGTTTTGCGTCTCTGAGGAACATGTCGGTGTTTCGTGCCTGAATGAATCAACCGTTTAAATGATTCGGTTCAGTCGCAATGACTCCCTTATTAACAGTGAGTTGATGTCACCTACTGGTGGTTTTAATTTCACATTTACAATATATATATTTTTTTGATTATTATTTAATTTCAAATATCAGTATTCAACGTTATATGTATCAAAACATTATTTATTCATTTGTAATTGCAGATTAAATTATTCCATGTCCCTCAGAACTGCATTAAACAGTGTGTAAATATATCTGTTCCACTTCAGATGCAGCTTCTGTTTCCTCTGCACTGCAAAGATGAATTCTGTTGAAACTGATTTCATTTGTTTGATAACAGCCCAAATGACTTATTATACTAATTGACTGATTAAACTTAACTAATTAAAAAATTTTAAATTTAAGTTTGAAAATAATGAAAATTATATATATAATATAAATATTACCATTTTATTTTTAAGTTTACTATAAAATAATTGTATTTGTATTTAATTCTAACTTTTTGTTTTAAAATATAATAGTATTATCACACTTTATTATTTTGTTCATTATTTCATTTAAAAAGGAAAATCTAAATAAACTAAATGTGTTTTCTATAACTACAATAAATAATTATATTTATAACTCAATTTAACTTAATTTTTTCTCTCCGGGCAAGTAACTTTTATACTCGGACAAGTAAATGACAAATTTACTTGTCCGAAGGACAACCACATGAGAATGCTTAATGTCAAGCCCTGCTTTAGCACACGCGCTTCGGGTGTACGGGCTCAGAAAAAGCGCACGTCAGACCAACGCGTGAATAAAACATTTAACCAGCAAGGCTTTAACGCATATTCGAAGAATGTACAGTATATTGAGACGGAGGAATAAGAACTGCAGCTAATGGAATGTGCGCTGTAGCGCGATACTACTGTAACAGGGCTGACGAGACGAGAGGCGTGCGGATCCATTTGCAGACTTTTATTGGCAAGAGACATGGTCATAACAGGCAGGGTCAAACAGGGGCAAACAGGTATAACGTGTGCGAGACAAAGAGTAAACAGAGGCAAGCGAGGGTCGGCGATCGGCGAACAGTATCCAAAGGGGCGAGACAGGAGAGGTAAACCGAAACGTCAGCGATATTCCAGGCAGGGGAAAACACAATCCAACAAAGGCTAGGCAAGGCAAGGCAAGGCAAGGCAAGGCAAGGCAAGGCAAGGAAAACTAACGGGGCTCTGTAGGGCAGCGATAATGCATACAATACTCGGCCCCGAGGGAAACAAAGTCCAGGGTTTATGTAGGGTGTGTGATAAGTGTGTGCGTGGGATCAGGTGTGCGTGTGATTGGAGCAATGAGTGATTGGTGACAGCTGTGATCAGTGTAGGATGATGGGAATTGGAGTCCATGTGATGTGTGGTGTGAAAGTCCATGTGGTGAGCGGGTGACCTCTAGTGGTGAATGAACGGGAGTGCAGACCAGATTCGTGACAGAGCCCCCCCCCCAAAGAGCGGCTTCCAGACGCTCCACACAGTCTATAATCAGGAGAGAGGTGGAGCGGAGGCAGAACAGTGGTAAACACAGAACACAGGGAGAGTTCAGTAATGGTCTCTTCGACCGCAACACAACAGGCTGAATTCATTGCTGGGCGCCACCACCATACGAGGAGCTGAAGTGAGCACCGCCGCGTCGGGAGATTCTGCAGCCTGTACCGCCACCTCTGGAGAAACTGCAGCGGGCACCATCACTTCAGGGAACACAGCAGTGAGCGCCACTACATCAGGAGGCTCTGCAGTGTCAGCCGCCACCTCTAGAGACATCATAGTGGACGCCGCCACCTCTGGGAGTTCTGTGGTGGTGTATGCAGCCCAAACACACCAAACTGCGATCCCCATCAGGGGAAGCGTTTCAGACAGGGGAATCAGTTCAGGAACAGGAGTGATTGGGTTTGGGGATACCAGCTGTGCGTGCAGACACCAGCGGTGAATTCCTCACACTGGATATCAGACTGGGATAATGAAAGACTGACCTTGATGATCTGGGTGTGTCAGCGGAGACATGACCCGACTCTGGAAGGTCAGCGGAGACATGACCCGACTCTGGAAGGTCAGCGGAGACGTGACCCGACTCTGGAAGGTTAGCGGAGACGTGCTGCTGTGACTCTGGACGAGCAGAGGAGACGTGCTGCTGTGACTCTGGACGAGCAGCGGAGACGTGACTTGACTTTAGGAGATCGGCTGTGAAGTGCTGTGACTCTGTACGGACAGCTGTGACATGACTTGACTTTAGGAGGTCAGCTGAGACGTGACGTGACGTGACTGGACGGACAGCTGGGACGTGACGTGCCTCTGGACGGACAGCTGGGACGTGACGTGCCTCTGGACGGACAGCTGGGACGTGACGTGCCTCTGGACGGACAGCTGGGACGTGACGTGCCTCTGGACGGACAGCTGGGACGTGACGTGACTCTGGACGGACAGCTGGGACGTGACGTGACTCTGGACGGACAGCTGGGACGTGACGTGACTCTGGACGGACAGCTGGGACGTGACGTGACTCTGGACGGACAGCTGGGACGTGACGTGACTCTGGACGGACAGCTGGGACGTGACGTGACTCTGGACGGACAGCTGGGACGTGACGTGACTCTGGACGGACAGCTGGGACATGACGTGACTCTGGACGGACAGCTGGGACGTGACGTGACTCTGGACGGACAGCTGGGACGTGACGTGACTCTGGACGGACAGCTGGGACGTGACGTGACTCTGGACGGACAGCTGGGACGTGACGTGACTCTGGACGGACAGCTGGGACGTGACGTGACTCTGGGAGATCAGTTGAGACGTGACTCGGTTGATGACGACCAACTGTGACTTGGCTTGACTCTCTGACATCAACCGTGACTTGACTTGGTTCTTGAAGATCAGCTGTCTTGGCTTGATTCGTGACGATCAACGGTGACTTGACTTAGCTTGTGAAGATCAGCTGTGACTTGGCTTGAATCGTGAAGATCAATGGTGACTTGACTTAGCTTGTGAAGATCAGCTTTGACTTGGTTTGACTCGTGAAAATCAGCTGTGTCTTGGCTTGATTCGTGACAATCGACGGTGACTTGACTTAGCTTGTGAAGATCAGCTTTGACTTGGCTTGATTCGTGACGATCAACGGTGACTTGACTTAGCTTGTGAAGATCAGTTTTGACTTGGTTTGACTTGTGAAGATCAGCTTTGACTTGACTTGATTCGTGACGATCAATGGTGACTTGACTTAGCTTGTGAAGATCAGCTTTGACTTGGTTTGACTCGTGAAGATCAGCTTTGACTTGGCTTGATTCGTGACGATCAATGGTGACTTGACTTAGCTTGTGAAGATCAGCTTTGACTGGGTTTGACTCATGAAGATCAACTGTGTCTTGGATTGACTCATGATGATCAACGGTAGCTTGACTGGATTCATGAAAATCAATGGTGACTTGACTTGGCTTATGGCTGGCAGTAGGAACATGACAGGGTGTTGTTGTGGCCGCCATGTTGTGAATGGGCTCATGTGCGGTTGCGATCACACAATTGAGTGTGGTGTCGCGTTCAATTGAGTGTGGTGTCGTAGAGCATAGTCCATAAAATCACTTAAAGACAAACGGGGACCCTTGCGAATTAGTCGCGATTTGAGCGGCTGGTTAATGCCCTCGCAAAAGAAGTCTATGAGTACACAGTCCGGCAGATCAGAAAAGTAGGAACTGTGACTTGATTTGGCTCATGAACGGCAACAATGACATGACGGGGTGTTGTTGTGGCCGCCATTTTGTGAACGGGCTCTGGTGCGTCCGCCATTGCCGTCATAGACGCGGTATCGCGTTCCTCTTCCGCGACACCCACGGTGAAGGAGGAACCTACTGACAACAGAGCATAGTCCAAGAACTGACTGAGTGACGAACGCGGACCCTCGAGTCTAAGCTTAGACTTGAGAGGTGGATTTATGCCATCGCAGAAGATCTCTATTAAAATAATGTCTGGTAATTCTGAATATTGAGCGATGGCTAAAAATTATCGAATATGGGTTTCCAGTGATCGTGGACCCTGTTTAATGGCAAACAATACTTTTGTTGTGTCCATACCTGGCCAATGTCCGTTTAAAAAGCTGCTGGATCCTTGTGTGGCCGAGTATTCTGTAACAGGGCTGACGAGACGAGAGGCGTACGGATCCATTTGCAGACTTTTATTGGCAAGAGACATGGTATAACAGGCAGGGTCAAACAGGGGCAAACAGGTATAACGTAGGCGAGACAAAGAGTAAACAGAGGCAAGCGAGGGTCGGCGATCTGCGAACAGTATCCAAAGGGGCGTGACAGGAGAGGTAAACCGAAACGTCAGCGATAGTCCAGGCAGGGGAAAACACAATCCAACAAAGGTTAGGCAAGGAAAACTAACGGGGCTCTGTAGGGCAGCGATAATGCATACAATACTCGGCCCCGAGGGAAACAAAGTCCAGGGTTTATATAGGGTGTGTGATAAGTGTGTGCGTGGGATCAGGTGTGCGTGTGATTGGAGCAATGAGTGATTGGTGACAGCTGTGATCAGAGTAGGATGATGGGAATTGGAGTCCATGTGATGTGTGGTGTGAAAGTCCATGTGGTGAGCGGGTGACCTCTAGTGGTGAATGAATGGGAGTGCAGCCCAGATTCGTGACAACTACGATATTTCTTCAAAAGCAGATCGTGGAGACATTTTTATCGTCCACAATCAAAAATCGTCATATCGCACACCTCTACTATTTAATATTACTATTTACGATTTACTATCTAGTAAACGGTAAAACTGTGTAAAACTCTCTTTATGTTCTTGAAGCTCAAGCCCCCTCTTGGAGGAAACCGTATTACTATGCAACAAGTCAGTAGATTTACAATGTTGTATTGATGCACATTAATGCCTTTTTAATGCTAATAATGCTCTTTTTTTTTTTCTTATGAAATGCCAAACTATCACTTTTTAACTATTTTTAACTACTTTTTAACTAACCCCTACTTTTTACAATATTAGTTTTCTGACAATACACTTAAATCCTAAACAAGGTTCTAATTAAACATCCAGTTTTCCTATTTGAGGTTTACTTGTAATAGTGTAATGGGAGTAATACAGTGGTATAATATTATGGGTTTGTTATTATTTCATGCTCATGCATTCAGCTGTTCAGTGTGTATCTGTCTTTGTTTTATTGAAGCTCAAAACCCCTACAGAAGGAATGTGTATTACCAGACGCAGAGTAAGTCAGCAGATTTGCAGTTGCACATATGCATAATGTTGCCTATAATGTTATGATGCATAATGTCTCTTTTTTATTTATTTATTTTTTTAAATATATCAACATTACTAGCACCATACTGGTACACCAAAGGTACGTTTGATTTCCTTCTTATATTTATTCTTACATCGTTTAGTTTAGGGATTTGGTTTTCCTAGATCTCTGTAGTAAGTGTGCACTGTGCAGATTATTATATTCTAGACATACACATGCAAATACACACACACTGTTCAAAGCTATGTGTTTCTCTTTGTTTTACTGATTTATTGAAGCTCAAACACCCTATAGGAGGAAAGTGTTTTACCAGACGCAGAGTAAGTCAGCAGAATAGCACTGTTGCACAGATGCATAATGTTTGCTAATAAAGTAAGATAACTGATTTATTTATTTTTTTTAATTAATAAACATTACCGACATTTAACGTTACTATTTAATATTGCTATTTACTATCTAGTAAACGGTAAAACTGTGTAAAACTCTCCTCTTTATGTTCTTGAAGCTCAAGCCCCCTCTTGGAGGAAACCGTATTACTATGCGACAAGTCAGTAGATTTATAATGTTGTATTGATGCACATTAATGCCTTTTTAATGCTAATAATGCTCTTAATGTTTTTTCTTATGAAATGCCAAACTATCACTTTTTAACTATTTTTAACTACTTTTTAACTAACCCCTACTTTTTACAATATTAGTTTTCTGACAATACACTTAAATCCTAAACAAGGTTCTAATTAAACATCCAGTTTTCCTATTTGAGGTTTATTTGTAATAGTGTAATGGGAGTAATACAGTGGTATAATATTATGGGTTTGTTATTATTTCATGCTCATGCATTCAGCTGTTCAGTGTGTATCTGTCTTTGTTTTATTGAAGCTCAAAACCCCTACAGAAGGAATGTGTATTACCAGACGCAGAGTAAGTCAGCAGATTTGCAGCTGCACATATGCATAATATTGGCTATAATGTTATGATGCATAATGTCTCTTTTTTATTTATTTATTTTTTTAAATATATCAACATTACTAGCACCATACTGGTACACCAAAGGTACGTTTGATTTCCTTCTTATATTTATTCTTACATCGTTTAGTTTAGGGATTTGGTTTTCCTAGATCTCTGTAGTAAGTGTGCACTGTGCAGATTATTATATTCTAGACATACACATGCAAATACACACACACTGTTCAAAGCTATGTTTCTCTTTGTTTTACTGATTTATTGAAGCTCAAACACCCTATAGGAGGAAAGTGTTTTACCAGACGCAGAGTAAGTCAGCAGAATAGCACTGTTGCACAGATGCATAATGTTTGCTAATAAAGTAAGATAACTGATTTATTTATTTTTTTTAATTAATAAACATTACCGACATTTAACGTTACTATTTAATATTGCTATTTACTATCTAGTAAACGGTAAAACTGTGTAAAACTCTCCTCTTTATGTTCTTGAAGCTCAAGCCCCCTCTTGGAGGAAACCGTATTACTATGCGACAAGTCAGTAGATTTATAATGTTGTATTGATGCACATTAATGCCTTTTTAATGCTAATAATGCTCTTAATGTTTTTTCTTATGAAATGCCAAACTATCACTTTTTAACTATTTTTAACTACTTTTTAACTAACCCCTACTTTTTACAATATTAGTTTTCTGACAATACACTTAAATCCTAAACAAGGTTCTAATTAAACATCCAGTTTTCCTATTTGAGGTTTATTTGTAATAGTGTAATGGGAGTAATACAGTGGTATAATATTATGGGTTTGTTATTATTTCATGCTCATGCATTCAGCTGTTCAGTGTGTATCTGTCTTTGTTTTATTGAAGCTCAAAACCCCTACAGAAGGAATGTGTATTACCAGACGCAGAGTAAGTCAGCAGATTTGCAGCTGCACATATGCATAATATTGGCTATAATGTTATGATGCATAATGTCTCTTTTTTATTTATTTATTTTTTTAAATATATCAACATTACTAGCACCATACTGGTACACCAAAGGTACGTTTCATTTCCTTCTTATATTTATTCTTACATCGTTTAGTTTAGGGATTTGGTTTTCCTAGATCTCTGTAGTAAGTGTGCACTGTGCAGATTATTATATTCTAGACATACACATGCAAATACACACACACTGTTCAAAGCTATGTTTCTCTTTGTTTTACTGATTTATTGAAGCTCAAACACCCTATAGGAGGAAAGTGTTTTACCAGACGCAGAGTAAAGCCTAGTTCACACTACACGACTTAACACGTTGGCAGATCGCTGTGGTGTTCACACTACATGACTCTTTGTAAATGATCCGCAACCAGGGGTTACACACTACACGAGCTGACAACAACTCTGTCACCCAACGACTCGATTCGGTCCCTAAACCACATTTTGTCATGAAAACACGCGAGAATTGACCATTCGCAAAGAGCTTGATTGCCATGCGATCTGACCAATCAGAAGGCGTATATTATGTATAGCCACTGCGGCCAGTCTTCATAGAAATACATGTTAAAACGGGGTAAAAAAGATGGACTGAATTGAAAATTTTTCAATATAACTAAATATAAATATGTGCAGAGGGTTAAGCTAGTAGGGGTAGTTCGATTCTCGCGCCGGTAGGAATTGAAGGTGGGGATTGTGAATGAACAGCACTCTCTCCACCTTCGATACCATGACTAAGGTGCCCTTGAGCAAGGCACCGAACCCCTAATTGCTCCTCGAGGCGCTGGAGCAAGGCTGCCCACTGCTCCGGGTGTGTGTTCACTGTGTCTGTGTGTGTGTGTGTGTGTGTGTGTGTGTGTGTGTGTGTGTGTGTGTGTGTGTGTGTGTGTGTGTGTGTGTGTGTGTGTGTGTGTGTGTGTGTGTGTGTGTGTGTGTGTGTGTGTGTGTGTGTGTGCACTTGTTCACTACTCACTGCTGTGTGTGTGCACTTGGATGGGTTAAATGCAGAGTACCATTTCAAGTATGGGTCACCATACTTGACAAAACGTTACGACTTACTTAAGCTGTGCTGTTGTTGGCTGCCATGGTAACGGCAATAAGCTAAGGTATTCCTTTAAAGTCTACTTGTTTTGCATACCAGAAAATCTGTCATGTCCGGCGCTGTATGCATGGATTATGTTAAAATACTGAGTGAGAAATAATAAAATAATATGTTTAAACGTGTCCTCTTATCATTCTGTGGACAAAATCCCATGAACTTGGCCCGAATGGGAGCTTTATATGCACATGTGTACTCATCTGTTTTCAATGCAGGTTAACCGCGATGCTTCATGTCATCTCCCACTCATTAAACTATGACAGGTCCTTTACTGCAAAAAGACGGTCACTGCGACACTCCAAAGTGATGAAACTATGACTCCATGTGCTTTTTAAAACCATTTTTATAGGTTTCACGTTATATTGTTGGCTCGGAAAATATGTAAATGTGCATGCCCAGTAGCCGCAGCTGTATCCCTTCTAGCTTTAACCACAAATCAGACAGAAGAGCAGATTAACTTTGGTGTACTTCAATTTGAAAAATGGTGTGTTTCACGGTTGAAATAAAACACTTTCTGATGTTTATTCATGTTCATTTCGTGCATTAAGTAAATATGAAAAGACAATCAGTTCACGTGTTTGAGCTGAGGCAATACAGTGATCTGTCAGGATACATTGAAAAGCCACAAAACAGTATTTATTGTTTGAATTTCTTTAAAAATAACTCAATTTAAAAGCTGAGAGTCCTGAGATCTTGTTTCATATCAGAAGGAACCTGCTCTGTCTTCTCTGTCTGTGTGTTGTCAGTTTCCTCTTTAATCGGCAATGTATTTTTCACTGCGTGAGAACAAGTGTGTAGTGTGAGAGCTGCATTGTTTGTTGGTCATGGCAACAGTAACTAGGGTGGGCGGGTTTTGCGAACGGTCAATTGGAACGGTATGCCTTTCTCTTTCATAGGCTGTAGCTCGTCACAACACTTGACACCACGTGATTTCGAGTCGGCCGACCAGTCCAGATATTTGGCATGCTAGATATTTGTTTGAGCGACGCGTCAGCAAGTGTCTTTGATGCATCGTTGTGTAGTTCACACATAAATATTGTGGAGCGCCGATCACCCGCTGATTTCCCCCCGATTACAGCCCGACCTGTCAGCGAGCTCGTTAACTTGCAAATCGGGCTTAAAATCCTGTAGTGTGAACTAGCCTTAAGTCAGCAGAATAGCACTGTTGCACAGATGCATATTGTTTGCTAAAAAAGTAAGATAACTGATTTATTTATTTATTTAGTTTTTTTTTTTAATTAATAAACATTACCGGAATTTAACATTACTATTTAATATTACTATTTACTATCTAGTAAACGGTAAAACTGTGTAAAACTCTCCTCTTTATGTTCTTGAAGCTCAAGCCCCCTCTTGGAGGAAACCGTATTACTATGCGACAAGTCAGTAGATTTACAATGTTGTATTGATGCACATTAATGCTTTTTTAATGCTAATAATGTTTTTTCTTATGAAATGTCAAACTATCAATTTTTAACTACTTTTTAACTAACCCCTACTTTTTAAAATATTAATTTTCTGACAATACACTTAAATCCTAAACAAGGTTCTAATTAAACATGCAGTTTTCCTATTTGAGGTTTACTTGTAATAGTGTAATGGGAGTAATACAGTGGTATAATATTATGGGTTTGTTATTATTTCATGCTCATGCTCATGCATTCAGCTGTTCAGTGTGTATCTGTCTTTGTTTTATTGAAGCTCAAAACCCCTACAGAAGGAATGTGTATTACCAGACGCAGAGTAAGTCAGCAGATTTGCAGTTGCACATATGCATAATGTTGGCTATAATGTTATGATGCATAATGTCTCTTTTTTATTTATTTATTTTTTTTAAATATATCAACATTACTAGCACCATACTGGTACACCAAAGGTACGTTTCATTTCCTTCTTATATTCATTCTTACATCGTTTAGTTTAGGGATTTGGTTTTCCTAGATCTCTGTAGTAAGTGTGCACTGTGCAGATTATTATATTCTAGACATACACATGCAAATACACACACACTGTTCAAAGCTATGTGTTTCTCTTTGTTTTACTGATTTATTGAAGCTCAAACACCCTATAGGAGGAAAGTGTTTTACCAGACGCAGAGTAAGTCAGCAGAATAGCACTGTTGCACAGATGCATAATGTTTGCTAATAAAGTAAGATAACTGATTTATTTATTTTTTTTAATTAATAAACATTACCGACATTTAACGTTACTATTTAATATTGCTATTTACTATCTAGTAAATGGTAAAACTGTGTAAAACTCTCCTCTTTATGTTCTTGAAGCTCAAGCCCCCTCTTGGAGGAAACCGTATTACTATGCGACAAGTCAGTAGATTTATAATGTTGTATTGATGCACATTAATGCCTTTTTAATGCTAATAATGCTCTTAATGTTTTTTCTTATGAAATGCCAAACTATCACTTTTTAACTATTTTTAACTACTTTTTAACTAACCCCTACTTTTTACAATATTAGTTTTCTGACAATACACTTAAATCCTAAACAAGGTTCTAATTAAACATCCAGTTTTCCTACTTGAGGTTTACTTGTAATAGTGTAATGGGAGTAATACAGTGGTATAATATTATGGGTTTGTTATTATTTCATGCTCATGCATTCAGCTGTTCAGTGTACTGTGTATCTGTCTTTGTTTTATTGAAGCTCAAAACCCCTACAGAAGGAATGTGTATTACCAGACGCAGAGTAAGTCAGCAGATTTGCAGTTGCACATATGCATAATGTTGGCTATAATGTTGTTATGCATAATGTCTCTTTTTTATTTATTTATTTTTTGAAATATATCAACATTACTAGCACCATACTGGTACACCAAAGGTACGTTTCATTTCCTTCTTATATTCATTCTTACATCGTTTAGTTTAGGGATTTGGTTTTCCTAGATCTCTGTAGTAAGTGTGCACTGTGCAGATTATTATATTCTAGACATACACATGCAAATACACACACACACTGTTCAAAGCTATGTGTTTCTCTTTGTTTTACTGATTTATTGAAGCTCAAACACCCTATAGGAGGAAAGTGTTTTACCAGACGCAGAGTAAGTCAGCAGAATAGCACTGTTGCACAGATGCATAATGTTTGCTAATAAAGTAAGATAACTGATTTATTTATGTTTTTAATTAATAAACATTACCGGCATTTAACATTACTATTTAATATTGCTATTTACTATTTACTATCTAGTAAACGGTAAAACTGTGTAAAACTCTCCTCTTTATGTTCTTGAAGCTCAAGCCCCCTCTTGGAGGAAACCGTATTACTATGCGACAAGTCAGTAGATTTACAATATTGTGTTGATGCACATTAATGCTTTTTTTAATGCTAATAATGCTCTTAATGTTTTTTCTTATGAAATGCCAAACTATCACTTTTTAACTATTTTTAACTACTTTTTAACTAACCCCTACTTTTTACAATATTAGTTTTCTGACAATACACTTAAATCCTAAACAAGGTTCTAATTAAACATCCAGTTTTCCTACTTGAGGTTTACTTGTAATAGTGTAATGGGAGTAATACAGTGGTATAATATTATGGGTTTGTTATTATTTCATGCTCATGCATTCAGCTGTTCAGTGTGTATCTGTCTTTGTTTTATTGAAGCTCAAAACCCCTACAGAAGGAATGTGTATTACCAGACGCAGAGTAAGTCAGCAGATTTGCAGTTGCACATATGCATAATGTTGGCTATAATGTTGTTATGCATAATGTCTCTTTTTTATTTATTTATTTTTTGAAATATATCAACATTACTAGCACCATACTGGTACACCAAAGGTACGTTTGATTTCCTTCTTATATTTATTCTTACATCGTTTAGTTTAGGGATTTGGTTTTCCTAATGAAATGTCAAACTATCACTTTTTAACTATTTTTAACTACTTTTTAACTAACCCCTACTTTTTACAATATGTGACCCTGGATGACAAAATTAGTCTTAAGTGTCAATTTTTCAAAATTGAAATTTATACATAAGCTGAATAAATAAGCTTTCCATTGATGTATGGTTTGTTAGGATCGGACAATATTTGGCTGAGATACAACTATTTGAAAATCTGGAATCTGAGGGTGCAAAAAAAATCAAAATACTGAGAAAATCGCCTTTAAAGTTGTCCAAATGAAGTTCTTTGCAATGCATATTACTAATCAGAAATTAAGTTTTGATACATTTACGGTAAGAAATTTACAAAATATCTTCATGGAACATGATCTTTACTTAATATCCTAATGATTTTTGGCATAAAAGAAAAATCGATAATTTTGACCCATACAATGGATTTTTAGCTATTGCTACAAATAAACCCCAGCGACTTAAGACTGGTTTTACGGTCCAGGGTCATATTAGTTTTCTGACAATAAAATCCTAAACAAAGTTCTAATTAAACATGCAGTTTTCCCATTTGAGGTTTCCTTGTAATAGTGTAATGGCAGTAATACAGTGGTATAATACTATGGGTTTGTTACTTCATGCTCATGTATTCAGCTGTTCAGTGTGCTGTGTGTCTTTATTGAAGCTCAAACCCCCTACAGGAGGAATGTGCATTACCCACTTCAGAGTAAGTCAGCACAGTCATACTGTTTTATTGATAATAATGGCTATTAAATTAACAACTGGATTTTAAACAACAACTGTTCCATTTCTTTTTTTCTCTTTTTTTAATTCTTTCAAATATCACAGCTCCATTTTGGCACATTCAGGGTATGTCTCATTTCCTACTTACTCATCAACATTTAAATAAATAAATATGCAATATAAAACATCTGTCAGTCTGGAAAACGGTTTGTAATTAATAATTGTGTTGTTCAGATGGACATCATTCAGATGTCCCAGTGCCCAGTATTACAGTGTTCAGGCAGATGGAGGACAGAGAGCGCATTATCGTCATGTGTTCATTTGGAAGGAGGCACACTGAGAGCTCTTTCCAGCTGTCACTGAAGAGTGAATACAACTATGCCTTGAAGAACCCACTGTGCGTTTTAAATGACGTGTGTGTGTTTGATGTGAAAGTGAGTCAACCGGTTGCCTTCACCTGCGTACACCAGATTAATTCTGTTGTGAACCGTCAGAGTGAGACCTACACCTACAACCCTCCAGGTAAAATATACTGTAACTACTGTAAAAGTAGCTCTGTTTTGCTGGCACATAAACATGTATGTCAATATAATCACATATAAACACTTTAAAATATAGATTTTTTTCTTGTCCTCTTAAGTATTTAATGATTTCCTTGTAATGGCTTAAGTAGCAGCACTTAAACTATAGTCATCTATACATAAACTACAGTCTATCTGGTAAAACATAAATGCACTACAGATTACATTTTCAACAAAAACAACAGAACTATTGTAGTTTTAATACTATCATGTTGGATCCAGGCTCTTTGAAATACATCTCATACTGTATGTGCCCTGTGTGTCTCAAAACCTGCAATTGTATTTTGTTCTGTACACACAGTACATGTCGCCTGTGTTTTCTTTCTGATTTTGCTGCAGATGATGATTGCTTGGATAATCATAAGGAAGGAGTATCTTCATTCTACATCAGTTTTTTCTCCTTCATTGTTGTTGGTCTCTTCATAATGTCTGCAACAGTGATCGTGACCACCATTAAGAGCAAAGCTAAAGGTGTGCGTTTCATCCAAACAACTCATTTTCATGTCTAATATACAATGTACACATAAAACTATATACAACATTTGTAATAGCATTTGGTTTTAAATAAAGGCTACAGAAAAGCTCCAAAGGACAAGCAAACAGATCACAATAGTGTTAAAGTAACACCTAGACCTCACTTGTTCCCCACTTGTTCTTCTGCTAGATGAGTTTTCACAAGTTTAGGGTGTTTTGCCACATTTATGCTGCTCTACACAACACAGTTAGCATTCTGTGCACTCAGCAGATTGCATTTGTTTCAACAGGTTCAGTGAATACCGAGACAGATAATGACTATATTCATGTATAAGAGGACGTCAGAGTTTCTGAAGAGAAAAGAACGGACAACCAATCAATTAATCAATTCAGATTGATCAAATGATTTTCTGCCTGCTGAACTGAAATACTCTTTCAAAATCATAACAAAATTCTCTCAGCAAAGTAAAATAATGATTTCATATATACATATATATATTTCACACATATATATATATATATATATATATATATATATATATATATATATATATATATATATATATATATATATATATATTTTTTTTTTTTTTTTTTTTTTTTTTTTTTTAATTTAATCTACATCATATTTATGATTTATCATAATAATTACGATTTATCATCGTATTTTTCTCCTCATTTGTAATTTTGATGAAATTGTGTGCAAAGTGAATCAATACATTTTATATGCATCCTATGCATTTTACATTAATAAATATTTTGTTCTTCTATATGTCTTCACATATTTACATTTTCTATGCTTTTTACAAGATTATTATTATTATTATAACTAAAGTCATTCACTGCAGAGGATCCATTGGTGAGCAAGTGATGTAATGCTACATTTTTCCAAATCTGTTTTGATGAAGAAACAAACTTTGAGTAAATTTTCAACAAATTTTCATTTTTGGGTGAGCTATTCCTTTAAGATATTATAATAATAATGGCTGCCAAAAATGTTAACTTCATATCAGACTCATATAAGACAGAGACATTACTCAATTTGGACCCAAAACCTGTACACAGAAGCTCCTAGAATACAGTTTGCATCCAGAAGGGTGTACTGTTACTTTTTCCTCTACACAGTCAAAGACCGGGGTGTTATATAAGATAACAACTTGACTTTGAACTTGAACTTGACTTGACTTGAAATTATGTTATAAAACAACTACAATCAGATCAAACTTGAATTTTAATCAAACTGCAAACTAAAAACGGCCTGAAAGCAGTTTTATTGGTTTCAATGGAGACAATCATTTCTACAGTTCAGACTAACTTTATTTTGCTGTAACACACAAAATATTGATGTATAAGAGAAAAACAAATCATACATGTATTTCTATCTTCATTCATGACAGATTTTCAACAATGACTACACGGTCGTCTAAAATAATATGGCAGGTTTCTAAAGAGGGAAAAAACATAAATGGAAAAAAATTATCATTTGACAAATGATTAGTCATTCTGAGATTAGACCTCTGATTTTCGGAAAAAAATATATTTATTCTTGAATGATGTTCATTTATATGCTGGACCTCTGATTTTCGGTTACTACATTTCATTACTTTAGTATAAAGTATTGCTATTATTTGAGTATTGAATTGAGTTTGAATTGTCTGTCTCTCAGATGTAATTCATGTAGTTGCAGCAGCTGAAAAGGGGAATATGGAAATTCTTATGATTAACTAATTGCTTAATTCCTAGTTTATACTCTCAAAATAATATGCTTATACTGCAACCTGAAAAAGTATGTGTTATAATTCCAGTAGCCATGGTAGTCATACTAAGGCATGCTTATCACATAATTAAATGATATAAAGTGGACTGCGAAGTGGACTTCACGGGGTATTCCGCCATCTTAAGTGAGATTCCAATCTGAAGGGAACGAACATGTTCAGATCATGTTCATATAACCCTCCCCAATAACTAAAACTAGCAAGTACAACTCTCCCAATATTTATACAGGGTTCGTACACATTTTTACCAATAAATTTCCATGACTTTTCCATGACTTCTCCATGGCTTTTGAGACAATATTCATGACTTAATGTTCCATTATTTTACAATAACAATAAAAATCTTTTCGAATTATCATAGCCTATGTTAACTAAAATTAATGACTAATGCTATTGTTTGCTTTCTTGTTTTAGTAATAAGTACAAGCTGCAATCTACAGGTGCATCTCAATAAATTAGAATGTCATGGAAAAGTTTGTTTATTTCAGTAATTCAACTCAAATTGTGAAACTTGTGTATTAAATAAATTCAATGCACACAGACTGAAGTAATTTAAGTCTTTGATTTTTTAATCTTTTAATTATGATGATTTTGCCTCACATTTAACAAAAACCCACCAATTCAATCTCAACCAATTAGAATACTTCATATGACCAATAAAAAAAAAAAACATTTTTAGTGAATTGTTGGCCTTCTGGAAAGTATGATCATTTACTGTCTATGTACTCAATACTTGGTAGGGGCTCCTTTTGCTTTAATTACTGCCTCAATTCAGCGTGGTATGGAGGTGATCAGTTTGTGGCACTGCTGAGGTGGTGTGGAAGCCCAGGTTTCTTTGACAGTGGCCTTCAGCTCATCTGTATTTTTTGGTCTCTTGTTTCTCATTTTCCTCTTGACGATACCCCATAGATTCTCTGTGGGGTTCAGGTCTGGTGAGTTTGCTGGCCAGTCAAGCACACCAACACCATCGTCATTTAACCAACTTTTGGTGCTTTTGGCAGTGTGGGCAAGGTGCCAAATCCTGCTGGAAAATGAAATCAGCATCTTTAAAAAGCTGGTCAGCAGAAGGAAGCATGACGTGCTCTAAAATTTCTCGGTAAACGGGTGCAGTGACTTTGGTTTTCAAAAAACACAAATGGACCAAGACCAGCAGATGACATTGCACCTCAAATCATCACAGATTGTGGAAACTTAACACTGGACTTCAAGCAACTTGGGCTATGAGCTTCTCCACCCTTCCTCCAGACTCTAGGACCTTGGTTTCCAAATGAAATACAAAACTTGCTCTCATCTGAAAAGAGGACTTTGAACCACTGGGCAACAGTCAAGTTCTTCTTCTCCTTAGCCCAGGTAAGACGCCTCTGATGTTGTCTGTGGTTCAGGAGTGGCTTAACAAGAGGAATACAACTGTAGCCAAATTCCTTGACACGTCTGTGTGTGGTGGCTCTTGATGCCTTGACCCCAGCCTCAGTCCATTCCTTGTGAAGTTCACCCAAATTCTTGAATCGATTTTGCTTGACAATCCTCATAAGGCTGCGGTTCTCTCGGTTGGTTGTGCATCTTTTTCTTCCACACTTTTTTCTTCCACTCAACTTTCTGTTAACATGCTTGGATACAGCACTCTGTGAACAGCCAGCTTCTTTGGCAATGAATGTTTGTGGCTTACCCTCCTTGTGAAGGGTGTCAATGATTGTCTTCTGGACAACTGTCAGATCAGCAGTCTTCCCCATGATTGTGTAGCCTAGTGAACCAAACTGAGAGACAATTTTAAAGGCTCAGGAAACCTTTGCAGGTGTTTTGAGTTGATTAGCTGATTGGCATGTCACCATATTCTAATTTGTAGAGATAATTTGTTGGTTTTTGTTAAATGTGAGCCAAAATCATCACAATTAAAAGAACCAAAGACTTAAACTACTTCAGTCTGTGTGCATTGAATTTATTTATACACAAGTTTCACAATTTGAGTTGAATTACTGAAATAACTTTTCCACAACATTATAATTTATTGAGATGCACCTGTAATTTTGCCCTTCATGGCAACTGTGAGGGGCGTGAATTTTTTTCTTAAACTCATCCGTTCAAATTATATTAAATCTTAAAATTCTGCATAATTAAGGGCGTAGCCACTTGAGTGACAGGTGGATTGACGTTGCTGTCTCTATCTGCTGTCATGTCACCTCAGCCGCTGAACTTGGCATCTGTGCCGTGTTCCTGCTTTTGTTTTATACAGTCTATGTTTATTTTTGTGATTATTTCTTAAAATTATCAAATAAAATGTCTTGTTTTGCGGTTAATTGTACTAACAGATCGTCCAAGTCTCGGATCCATTTTTTCTGGTGAGTGATATTGTAATGTAATTATATTTATTAATCTATTTATTCTTTATAATTTTATTTAAACTTTAATTTAAAACTTTACAATCCAGAATCCAACAGACTGTGATTATCTGTAACGTTAGGCCTGTAATTAACGATACTCGTTAAACGTTTTCTTCCCACTGAAAACCGTTAACTCTTAACATTGCTTAATGCATTAAAACCATAGACTGATTAAAATCAATTAAAACTGTTTTTAAAAGACGAAACTCAGTGTGAACATGATTAATAAATAATACTATGTACAGACAAGCACTGTTTTAATGCATTAAGCCATGTAAGCATTTTCCTTATAACGGTTATTTATTTCTATGGGAGGAAAACGCCAGACTCGTGTTGCATTCGTATCCTGGACTCATCTGCTTGTCTGTACATAAGTGTGATTTATTAATAAAGTGTTTTCTGAGTTTGGTATTTGAAAAACACTGTCTTGTTTTAAAATATCCCGAAAAGAATGAGGACTGTGATGGCCACCACCTTTTTTAAGCCAAAATACATTTATTCTGACCTTATGAATACTAAAGTCATTGATTTGTTTGCATGCAAAATAGTCTGTGAAAGATGTAACTATCTATTTGTCTGTGTAAAGCTTTCCTCTAGGTCAGGGGTCTGCAACCTTCAACGTCAAAAGAGCCATTTTGGCCCCTTTCCCACCGAATAAAATTCACCTGGAGCCACAAAATATTTAATGCCCAAATAAAGATAACACGGCATATAGCCGCATATAGTTTTATATTCAGTTGTTACAGGGCAGGGGAGTAGCAATCATTTCAGAAGTGAGGGGGACAGAAATGCCAAATGTTATTATTATTATATTTATTTATGCATGTATAGCCTAATTGACAAAAAAATATATTATCTCTTACTTTTAATTGGCTAGGAAATAGAATACACTGCTGGACAATAACCAATAATTTGTCTTCTATGATATTTTTGATAAATATTTTACTAATGACAATTTTATGGTTATGATTGTACAATCAGTAGGCCTATATATACACTACAAACACTTTTTCCATTTTTATGCTTGTTATTCAGCTTAGCTACAGCGATAGCGGGATGCCTGACAAAAGTTATTATTACTTCTCATTAGGGGTGGGCAGATCGATCCTAATATCGATACCAACATTGGTATCGGTATCGGATCGATACTAACCTGATTAGATTGATACTTTAGGTTAATTTTCTCTCCTCAACACTTAATATATTGCTTAATACATTCAACAAAGCATAGTGTGTTTATATACCGCTCTTTTCACGTCTCTTATGCAAACATTACTGCTCCTCCCCTGCTTCAGTGTTTTGTTATGCCATTATGTGACTCAGCAGCTCCAAGCACAAGTGGATATTATTGGCTACTGCGAGAGATGGAACGGTAGAAATTCGCTACTGTGGCAACAGCACCAAATTTGTTCACCTTTTTCAATGTGGAAGTAAGCTTTTTTCATAGACTGAATGTGCGAGACTTCCACTTCATTAGGCACGGTAGGGAAATCAGAAAAATAACAGTTTAATAAACGGTAAAATTGTTTGTGCTATCCACCATGTGTGTTTATAATTAAGACAATTCATTAAAATAATATAGTAAGAAACACCAGTTTGCAATGCCAAGCAAGCAGCAAAACAAACAGTTTTGTACAGTTAAAAATAGCTGGAAGCGGATGAGACTAGAAGCCAGATCCATTAAATTTACCGAATTTGGCCTTTTTATACAGTATTACTGTCTTCAACCAGTAAGCCACGTTGTTGTTTTTTCTTTATAAAGGTTTTCTATCAGAGGAAAACACTTAACATGCATGCACTTTGCGTTCATATCCTGGGCTGCTTGCCTGCATATAGTTTGCATAATCAGTATACTGAGTTGGCATTTCAATATTACTTTCTTAATGAATTAGGCCACGTTAAGTTTTTTTTTTCGTTATAACTCTTTTCTATGGGAGGAAAATGCTTAACACGAAACTTTATGCATTGCTTTCATATTCTGGGCTCCTCTGCTTGCAAACTCCTTTCAGAAAGGCAAATAATATCCACATACCTTTAAGGTGAATGTAATATTTTAGTCATATCAACATAAGTTATTGTTAATTTTCAAAGTATAATTGGTCATTTAAATGTATGTTATTAAAAAGGGAAAAGTATCGGCATCGGTATCAGTATCGGCGATACTCGCCCTGTATTTGCTTGGTATCGGATCGATACCAAAATTTGCAGTATCGCACACCCCTACTTCTCATATGAGTCCGTTCTGGACTTTCTGCGCGAGAGCGCCCTCTGGCTTCGAGTATGAATGAAACGTACAGTGCATGAGAGTGTTCAGCACTCCGTGTTCACATCGTTTTGGATACGAATAAAATGTATCCAAAACGACGTGACTATCTTTTCTCTTTTACTTTAACCCTCTGGGGTCCGAGGTCATTTTGGGGCCCTTGAGATGTTTTGACATGCCCTGATATTTGTGCTTTTTCAGCTACTTAAAACATACTATTGACCAACATGTAATTTTTTTTGTATTCAGCATAAACTGTGCTACAATAATATGTGACCAAGATGGATGTACATGTTTGCATTTTTTAGAAAAAAAATATTATGCGTGGTTAGTACGTTTTGGGAAAAAAAATGTAGCTGAAATAAGGCCTTAAAACCCACACTAAATAGTCCTGAATAAGACTTTTG
The DNA here is from genome assembly GCA_036784905.1 of Acrossocheilus fasciatus. Taxonomy (NCBI): domain Eukaryota; kingdom Metazoa; phylum Chordata; class Actinopteri; order Cypriniformes; family Cyprinidae; genus Acrossocheilus; species Acrossocheilus fasciatus. Next base: position 4,639,209 of record CM071945.1, read on the forward strand.
AGTAATCAGTCTTGTAGGCTAGAATATTTACTTCAAAATTATGTGAAAATCATTCTGCTTACTCATTCACAGAAAACAATATATTGATTTAAAATTTTCAAGACATGTTTTGTGATCGAGGGTCTGTATGCGAGGGAGTGGTAATGGCCATGAATATTGAGTGAGTCTCACCTGAGAGACAAAGGGCCCTCCCCTATGGGGCCCTAATGGCCCATCAGTGTGACTGTGACTGTGAGGCAGGTAAGAGAGAATGTGAGGAGACTGAAAAAAAGTTTTTTTTAAATTATTTGTGTTTTATTTACAACACAGTATAATCAAAACATACATAATGAAGGTCAAAGACACATTATTGTGCACACTGATCTAACCACAGAGATGTGAACTGACAACAGATTCTGTTCAACAAGTAAATCATACCTGATATTTATTTTAAGTGTTTCTACTTCTTTCCATGGATTCAAGAAGAAAAAAAACATAATCAGTAGCTTGGAGCTTGTTTTAACATAGAATATCAGTGTAGTTGAACATCTGATGTTGGTGCAGCGCTCTCAGAGGAAAACAGTTTGAAGAGACATCAGGATTCATCTGGTGCTGGTATCTGATTCAATAAAATACAAACAAAAAAAACATTTGTGAGCATGTTAATATCAGGAACATCTGTATATATATATATATATATATATGTATTGTAGCCATTGACTCACACATGCTTTGTACTATCATAAAAAAGAGAAAGAAATCTTATATCTGAGAAACTAATTATTATTGTTTAGCACGTTATTAAAATCTATTTCTGAACAGAGTAGGCTATTAATAATAAACATGTACTAAACATACTTAGACTCGTAGCATTCATCATGTTACAGTGTACACTCATATTACTTTTATTGTTTTATATAGAGCATGAAAACATCATCGCGCCGTAAGAAATTTAAATACAATGAATTGCCCCTCATATTCAAAATGTTTTACACGATTTCAAACATTGTAGTCAGGAATTATAGTTTGGGAAAAACCCAACTATGATTTTGTAGTCATATAGTCTAGTATGTATGATTTTATAGTAGCCTATGACATGATTCTGAAGCCACAGACTCAAGCATGCTTTGTACAATAAAAGGATGTACTTTGTACTATAAAAAATGATATTTTATATCTGAGAAACTAATTATTATTGTTTAGCAGGCTATTACAATATATTTGTGAACAGAGTATTAATAATAAACATGGTCTAAACATTCTTAGACGCGTAGCATTCATCATGTTGTCGTTTGGGAACAACCCAGCTAACTGTTTAAATCTGTTCAAGTTTATGACACAATAACACGGTAACTAATGCAAAAAAGAAACATAACTTACTCATCAGATCGATCTCCTCTTCTGGATGAAATCGTGTTCTTCTTTCGAGGGAAATATTTTCTTTACTCAGCGTGAACAGTAACAGTAGCCGCGACGAGGACCTCCGCTCTTTGTTTGTTTTGGGCGTTTACACGCGCTCACGCACCACGTGGCTATTTACATATGAACGGCGCGAGGAGCGCGAGGGCGTTAACTCATTAGAGATAATGAGTCAGACGGGAAAGATTGAACATCGTGTTGGTTTCATACGGATTACTTCATCACAGAATGTTTGTTTTCGATAGGACTTGCTTCATTTCAGGCTTTCTATAGATATAACTCCCATGTCTCTGTGTTGAGTATTTGCTGAGTTACAGTTCATTTTAGTGACGTGTTTCTAAAAACAGCTCGCGGAGACGGAGAAGACAGAGAGCACACCCTGTTTATTTTCTTATTTCTCCAAAAGCACAAAGTTGTGTTGTTATTGTGAGTGTACTCAAAAAAAAGTAGACACTTAACAGTTTCGATTGATGTATAACACTTATTTGTGTGACCAAAATCAACAGAGTATTTTTAGTGTCTTTTGCACTGATCTTAAAAAAAACGAGTTGGCCTCGCCGGCGATACAGCCGACCCCAGAGAGTTAAATCTAGATTTATTCACATTGGCCCTTGAAAACCTCTACTTTAACACACTTGACCGAGAAAAAGTACAGGGGAAGAGTTTAGGTTGTATTAAAAGTCGGGAGGACACCTCCTCCGCGTATTGTACACCCACACTACAGGGAGCCACAGCAGAGGGATGAAAGAGCAGCATGCGGCTCGGGAGCCGCAGATTGCCGACCCCTGCTCTAGGTGATCCAGACCCTCTCAGACTAGATCAGTGGTTGCTCAATATAAAAATGTTTTTTTACAGTCTATGGTTTGCACACAAACCACGATTAAGACGATTTCTGACTGGCTGTACATGTCTCTCTCGCACTCACACTCACACGAGCCGCGATTAAGATGCTGTCTCTCTCTTTCTCTCTCTCACACACACACACACACACACGCACGCATGCACGCACGCAAAACTCCGCATTTGAACAGTCAATAGACTATTGACAATAGCAAATACTTAAACTAATAACAAAACATACTTACAGTTGCTGTTCTGTTGTAAGTAATCTTAAAGGGATAGTTCACCCAAAAATGAAAATTAGCCAAAGATTTACTCACCCTCAGGTCATCCTGGGCATGTCTGACATTCCTCTTTCAGATGAACAGATTCGGAGTTATATTCAACATTGTCCTGTCTGGAACAATCTGTATAATTGCAGTGAATGGTGCCCCTGTTTCTGAATCCGAAAAAAAAGTACCCATCCATTGCAAAACTACTCCACACGGCTTCGGGGTGTTAATAAAGGACTTCTGAAGCGAAACGATGCGTTAGTTTAAGAAAAAGTTTGATTCTTCAAACTTTATAAACAGTTTAGTCCAGCTTCCTGTCTCTCGAGCAGGCGCGGTCCCGACAAGGCGGTTGAGAGTATGACGTATGCGCAGCAAAATGCGCAATGTAAGCTCCGGGGAGAAGCGCGTAGTCTCGCGAGAGTAAGCTCCTGGGAGAGAGTGACGAACACGGAAGCACAGAGGAGAAAGGAAAACAAAACACCTGTCACTAACTATTAAAATGAAGATTCAAGTGAAAACTGTCGGAGTATTTCGATATAAGGCAAGAGGAGACTGAGATTTTTGCGCACTTCTCCCCGGAGCTTACGTTGCGCATTTCGCTGCGCCTACGTCATACTCTCAACCGCCTTGTCGGGAATGCGCCTGCTCGAGACAGGAAGCTGGACTAAACGGTTTATAAATTTTAAGAATCGACATTTTTGTAGTGTTTCGAAGTGTGTAGTTATTTGAGAATTGATTTACTAGTCATATGGAGCGTAGCGTCCTGAGATGCTGTCCGGCAGGAGTTCCGCTCCGACTCTCCTGGGATGCAGGCCATCAGCACGAAAAGATTCCAATTATTAACAAAGAGCAGTTTTTGTTCTTTACACCATGACAATAACCATTCATTTAAAGCAAACAGTCTGTTGAACCTTTCGTGTCCTCATCGAGACGTGGGAAGCAGTCCCGACACAATGACCGTTGTCACGGGCGATGTGCTGCGTACCGTCTCGATCAGGCTCCTGAAGTCCCTCTTCAGTGTCTCCGTCTGCCGCAGCTTGGTGTCATTAACCCCTGCGTGCAGCATGACAGCGCCGATGCTCTCGTCGCCCTTCAGGATTGTGGGTATCTGCGCAGAAACATAGAGAACATGTTCATCCTTTCCTCTTCAGCCCTGGACTGTTTTTTATTTATATCTTTACTTATATTTTTGTATTATCATTTGATACATTTTTGATTAAAAGTTTACATTTTATTCTTATGTTTGACCTCCCTTTTTGGTAGTGCTGCTTCACTTTAAAGTCAAGTGGTGGTAACAGTGGTACTTTACCTATTTACTGCAAAATTGCTCAGCTACATCATTAGCTTGCATAATTATTATGTTTTTATATAAATCAATCACGTAAATGATGATGAAATTTAAAAATTCAAATTTGAGTTGTATCTGATTGAACTTTGATATTAATCGGATTCTGTTCTTATACAGGGAGGTTCTAACATTTATCAGACTGGTGAGGCTCCATCCACATACACTAAAGAATCAGCAACTTTTGAGTCACTACATCAGCATCTCCCATTACCATTAACTTTCCTTTATTAATGCATCTAGAAATAATTAGATTTTTCTATAGTCTATTTTATTTATTTATTTTCTTTATAAGTACGTAAAATATATATTTTAGAATTTACACCTGTAAAAAGACACTCAAAATTATACCATTTTAGTAGCAAAACTAAAAAATAACACTAGTGCTAAATAAAAATATTATAAGTAGTGATACCCGGTGCAGAATGACAAAAATGATTTATTGCTTTGACCTTTTGACCTTTCCCCCTCCCCCACATGGCCCACCCACATGGCGACCACCCAAGATGTGAGGATTGGAATGCGTGAAATTCCGACGTCATCCGGGGATGAGATATGTTGTATGTACAAGTGTAAAACCATAAATGAACTGTCAAGTAATGTTTTGAAGATTTTATGACCGTTTTGCGTATTGTTTTGGGGAGTGCCCCTCCCCTCTGCGGCGCGGGTGTCCGGTTGCGTTCCGAGGCGCGTGCTCTCTCTCCCTCCCACTCTCTCTCTCTCTCTCTGTGTGTGTGTGTGTGTGTGTGTGTGTGTGTGTGTGTGTGTGTGTGTGTGTGTGTGAGACGCAGGCCCCCCACCGCTCATGCCATTTCTGTCGCTGCGAGTGAGAAAGTTTTTGCAAACATTTGATTTATTTCTATACTTCAATGTTTCCCTAATACGTCGAAAGACCTTATATTTTAACTTATTTCACATCAAACGTTTGTTTAAAAGTTTCTCGTAGCTTCAACATTGAATGTTTTTAAACTAAAAGTTGTAACATTTCACTAGTTTTATAGCGGAGTGATGGCTCGGTGGTTAACGTCGTTGCGACGTGATTAGACGTTCGTTTTGATCGCTTATCTAATCCCGGCTTCAAAACCTTTTTAATTATTTATCTAAAATCACAACTAATCAACCCTTTATGCTACGAATTTGACGTTGGTTCCTATCCTCTCTCTCTCTCTTCCTCTCCCTCTCTTTCTCTCTCTCTTTCTCACACGCATGCGTGAGCATTCAATCGTCTCGAGTCGTAGGCTATTCTCTTCTTTTAAATGAAAATAAATAAATAAACTGTGCGATCGTGCACGATATAAAACAATGCAAACATTTACACTAGTTTTAGTCGTCACTAAAAATATAAAAACGTTGTACATTTTACCAGGAGCGGAAATAAAGAGTTTGTCATGTTAGAAAAAGTTATCAAAAGGGGAAAACAATATGTATTTTAATAGGCCACACGATAAGGGTTATTGTGGAAATGTCTGGACATGTCAAATTTTTATGTTTTCCATAGACAATTCAATTCCATTCATTTATTTGTACAGTAACAAATTGTTGCAAAGCAGTTTCTACATTATATTTAGAACCTTTAATATTTATATTTACATTACATTAATTAATTTTATACCGTATCATCCCCTAAACCTACCCAGCACAGTAAACTTTTATTTTTTCATAAACATCATTTAGTATAATTTAATTAAAAAAAAATAAAAAAAATAATAATAATAATAACATTTTTAAATTTATTCTAATTTATTAAAATGTTTTAATTTAATTTATAAAAGTGCTTATGGGTACAATCATTTGGAGTATTACTACACTCCATAGACAAAATGATTTTTTACTGTACACCTACCAAAATTCTGCATACAACCATTTTTAATAAAATACATATTTTTTAAGCGTTCTGAATTATGAAAACTCAAGAAATTTCATCATAAATTTGCAAAACACAAGCATGTGCATTCATGATGCTAACACATTATTGTAATATAATCAGTATAATCACTATAATCAGACTTTAACCAGTAATATATTTTTAAGATACTGAAAAACACAAATGTCAAAACTTCTACGGTGCTCCAGCGATTATATGTATAGCATACAGTATAAAAATAAACATTTCAAGCTAAAAAGAGACTCAAGTAACAAACTTTTTTTTTTTTTGCTTTGTTTTTTGTAAGTAACAGTCATGTTTCAGCAAAGCAAAGTATTTTAGTTTTTTCACTGACCACACATAAATGCTGTTTTTCTTAAAAACACAAACATGCACGTTCATGCTGCTGGCATACTATTGTAGACCAGTTTGTGCTGAATACAGTATAATCAGACTTTAGCCATTAATATGCTTTTAAGATTCTGAAAATCATTCATCATACATTTTAAACACAAATTTAGCATTTATTTAAGTTTATTGAACTTTAAAAGATGAGAATGATGTGTTTTATAAGATGTCAATAAATAAAATGTGATTATATGTAACATATTATATAAAAATAAACATTTACAATGGCCAGGCTAGGCGATAATAAAATGTCTTACTTTTTTTTCCTGTGAACAATGATGTCCATTCTGTGAATTAAAGATTTCCAAAAATAAAATAAAAATAAAACAAAAACGTTTAAGTTCTAAACTTTATCAAATATAAACAAAACTCGCAGCTCCTCTTTGGGGTAATCTCGACACAGACAAGACAAGGGAGGGTGAGGGCCGAGTTACAGGCCAGATGATCTGAGATGTTAGTCTGCTAACCTTTTCTCTAAGAGAGAGTATCCCTACTTCAGCTGATGTCCGGTGACTCTTATTTCAACTAAAGAATAGTTTATATTAGATTTATTCCACATTAAACACTTCAGCATCTTTAAAAGGTTCTTATTTTAAGTATCGTCTCCAATGTTTTAATCCCCTCACACATGCGATAAAACATTTCGCCAAAGTCTTTCTGTATATTTAAAAAAAAAATAAACTAGCAATATTTAAAAAAGTTCCATATGCAAAGGTTCTGGGTGTTTGTCACAGCGTTGACGTATCTTCCTTCAAATGCGGAGATTCCTTATTTAAGTTTTATCTTTTAGAAAATTTTATATTTAACTTATTTCAAGGCATATTACTGCTTAAAAAGCTAAATAAAAAAGCGGCCATATCTTAGAGTATTAGCCTACTAGTGTGAGCCTGTGATCTAGTTCTACACTTATATAGTCGTATATGGTCGTACTTTTCTGAACGTTCTTCATCAGTAGGGTGAAACATACCCTTAGCTGAAAATATACTATTGGTTGTCTACTAAGAAACATATGTAGACAGACCATATGATGATGTAACATCTTGCCTGATGGTCGCGTGATTTGAAGGGTCACGTCTTTGAAGAGCGAGTTTATGGCTTTTGCAGGAACCAATCCTTTTACCCATAACGTTCCGGCTCATTTAAAATGTTTGTTTAAGTCAACTACAGACATGTGAAAAGTCTTTACAAAATCGTCCATGTCACCATGGCACACATTCTTCGGAGTTGTAAACTACTCTTGAATGAATCCGCACATGTGAGGAACACCTTATGCGGAGCAATGGGCCCCCTGAGAATATTTAATTCGCTTTAAAAGCACAGAACAAGCTAAATGAATGTCAGACGGTATGAAAATACTTACATTGTTAAAACCTATCTACAATATGTATTAAACATATGCTTTGTTGCTAAGACTGCTTATTAATAATGGTAATACTGATGAATACTGACGGTTCACAAGTCTCATAAATCTATATCATTTTCATTTATTCATTTATTACTTTTCTTATTTTTACAAAGGTTTCAATTCCGAGTAAATACAAGGTCAAAACATGATATTACAAAAGAAATCATGCTGACAAACGTGGTTGATGCAGTGTTTTTAAAATTGGATTATTTAAAAAAAATAATCCAAACAGATCCACACACACAAGTGCGCACGATGACGTCATTCAGGAAGGTCAACAGTTCAGGTTGGCATATGCAAGCTAGTTTTCAAACTTTTTCCCCCAAATCAATTATTTCTATAATACTTTCTGATTTTAAAGCACAAACTTACTTTAAAGTTTGAATAAAAGATTACCAAATGTAGTTTCATACCCGTTGTGGTCTAACTAAACCAGATAAAAGATTCTTCTTTCTTTTTGTCAAACCTACATTTAAAAGTATTTGATCTTAAAATGATTTGCTCTTATTTTCTAAGTTACAATAGATTAACCTTCTTATCCCAACAAAGAAATCACATTACACACTCATTCATCATATTTTATTCAATATTTTTGCACGAGTGACTTCATGTTCTTTTTAAGGGCTTGTCTAATACTTTAGATGCACAGAATGTGGATTTTTCACCATCCAGCATGACATTAAAGAGGTGTATCAGCCGAGCGTGTTTCACCTGTTTATTACTATTTCTTAGGTTATTATTTTTACTCACATAGATATAGAACAGATATAGAATAAACCTTATCGTCCATGCTGTTCCCCTACAGACCTATGGGGAGGTCTATGGGGGGGCACAGTGGTAAATTCCTAGAGACCTATAGTTACCCAGAAAATTTTCATCATTTAAGAAAAGGGTCATAATGAAAAACCTCTTCTCGATCTACCGTGACTGTCATTTTACTTAGGGTTAGTGTTACGGATGACACCGTTCACATTTTGTTTGCTGGCCTGTATATGTCATTACAATGACTGTAGGTGAGGCCTTGTCTCTCTAAGAGCAGTCAGCATTCAGTGTTTATAGAAATAAATGAAATTAAGAAAATTATTACAACTATAGATGCTGAAAGAGGTCATTAACCTGTTTAACCTGTTTAAAATGTGAACAATATCACTTAAGACTAGTTTGACAAACAAGGGTACGATCATAAAACAAGCCTGGATCCAATTTGAAGCATTCTAACAACAAGTACAACCATTGCAGCAAATGTATTCAATCAATCAATCAAACTTTATTACAGACTCAAGGTCCAGATTTAAAAAAGACAGTAGACCACCTATACAACCCATAGCATCTATCACAGACATAAAGAGTTACAAAATACAGCAATACCGGTGTCTCCACAACTTTGACTGATACCGTGTAGTACTAACCCCTATATTTGATAAACCCACAATAATCTCATTTTTAGAAGCATTAAGCCGACAGATAAAACTATACATAAGATTTCGTAACAGTGTTTTAAAAGTGATTACTCTCGCACTCACAAACATTTCACTTGTACTATGACATCTAGGCCTCCGTAGTAAGATTCTCCTTGCGTCATTATAAGCTACTTGCGGCTTCTGTAAACTAGATGCTCTGTAGTTACACCGCAAATGAGTATAAAGTGTTGTACAGTATGCTTTGAAAAGCGACACCTTTACCTCATCTGAACAAAAACTAAACTTACGTAAAGTATATTCGCCGGCATATACATCATACGGCGTAGCCTTTCAATAGCCTCATCATCTGTCACGCGTTCAGTGATAAAATGTCCAAGGTATTTTACTTCTTTCGCACACACAGTGAGACTCTTGTTAGACAACTTAAAAACTGGAAAATATATATTATAGCACCGCAGTAAGATAAAACTCTGGACGTGTGATTGACCAACTTATCAGATGTTCGTCATACAAGTCCCTGCTTACCTAGTTTACGATGAAACTAGAAAATATAGGCGTGAGCTAACAGGTGTTAAAAAGACCGGTCACGTTCAATTAGATGAAGACATGCAGAGGTAGAGAACACAACGAACTTGGGGGTCGTGAAGCAAACAGTTTAACACAACACACGTTCTCCAGAATGGTGCTGACGATGGGTTCATAATTTCACGATGAAGACCGACTGACTTTTTCTTAAGATTTGATTTCAAGAACACAAAACCAAATCCTAATGCTATTTCACGAAATAACACAAAAACGGGTGCTCCATTACAACATACGCGTCAAGTCTGTTTTACCATATGGTATTCTTCTTGAATATAATTGTTTAGTCTAATTATGTTTTAACATTTCTTTTTGTTTTTGTTTTTACAAAGATGTTCAATTGAACACGTGTAAATAATATCGCAGTCAAACGCTGTAGACTTTCAGGTCAAGGAACTACAATACCCAGGATGCACCTCAGACTTCAAACATGGCCACCGGGGATGCATATCGCAAAATACTCATACACGGCTGCGCTCTAAATCGTCGGACTTCTGATTATACGCACGCTCAGATACCCTATATAAAAAGACACAGATGTCCACACTTTTTGTGAAGAATATTAAGTTCTGTGTTGTGATGTTACAAACAATATTTAATTTTTACGATCTGCGTTACTGATGCAAAGGCCGATTCTTTTCTGCGAAAACGATTCATTCGAACAATTCGGTTCAAAGAACCGATTCATCGGATCCTTACGTCATCTCGCAGCGTTGTCAGTATACATTTCTTTTCTAACAACTCGGGGTCATTTTATATCAGTGAAACATTTAAGTAAAGTTAACTGCGTGAACTCGTATTGGTCATTATTGTCTTTTGTTCATTTAAGTTAAAGACTTATATGAGTTTGTAAATAATTACGATAGGGTTACAGGCTTCGGGTAGTTGGGTGCGTGTAAGCGGTGAAAACTTAATGTGACAGTAAATGGGACAGACGAGAGCGTTACTCAAACAGTCCACCGCGTCATCTTTTAATAAAATATTCCAACGAATGTTGCGAAGGCAAGTTATGTAACAGTGTTCATTAAAACGTTGAAATGAATATAAGCGTACAAATATTCGTAATGACAATAAGTACGATATACCCTAAAACACAACAGACTGATCCCTGCTAAGTACGTCTAAAATTCTGAGATATCTTGACGTTATCCGTGCTACAGCGCTAGTTGTGAGATATAAACCGCAAAGTTTTTTCGTAGCGTTACACTTTGAAACCAGAATGTTTCCATGACTTTGTTTGCCCTTTCTGTTTGAATTTGTTTACCGTGGTTTCACCATCCTTATTTTCCCACCTAATTGTTATTGTCAGGCCTTACTCTTATGGCGTTATACGCTTTGTCTCCTAGTTTTTGGCTGTCATGCTAGCGGGCCACTTTGTTGATATTCGTCAATATTTAGGTTATGTGAATTTGCTTGATTTAATAAGATATTGCTTTAATCCGTCGTCTTCATTCGAGACATTTACGTTATATCATTATATCATCCTAGGTTATATCAGATATACAAGATAGTTTCTTATTAAATATTGGTAAATTGATAACAAAAAAAGTATCTTGGGCGTGACCAGCGTTTATGGCTTTCCTGATGACAACCCCGCCCCTGTGCACAACGCAACAAGTTGAGGGTGGGTCCGAACGCTAAAACCGACGACGACCGACCCCGATAAACTCAGTTACACTACGTCCCTACCAGTTTGAAAGTGCAGACGGCGAGCTACTGTAAGATCTTGTCAAACGTTATCTACATGGATCAGCTTCAAGAAACCAAATCTCCTGAGCCTGACTCACTCTGCAATTTTTCTACTAATAACGCTTCGGCGGATCTGAACTATGAACCGGAAATTGAAACTGAAAGTGAAATTCCACAGTGCCGTCATGGTATAGGTTTGCTATACATGATAGACAAATGCCACAGTGTCTAATAACATCTCAACTGTGAGCTTGTGGTTCTGTTAAGTCTGTTAAGTGTTAAGACTCAGTCGCTGTTACCCGTGTATCTCAGAAAGCTGTAGTTTCTAATCTATGACAGCATGCAGCTTTATATCCTTGTAGCATATGCTCTAAGTGAGAATGATAACAGGTTGTTATCATTTATATATCCATCTTCAGGAATTAACTGTAGCATTAATAGTACAATAAAATGATAAGTTCATCCGCAGTACGAACCGTCTATTGACTCTAAGAAAAATTATTTTTCTGGCCACGACAAATAATTTCCTTACTGAAACATTGCTCCCCGAGCATGTAACAACACCGGACGTTAAAGTGACCTTGTTTTGAGAGCAGCAGACACAGACAACCAAGTGTGAATACTTATGGATGTTTATTAAACTACGCTACAGGGGAACATGCAACATCGAACTAGACACAGGCATACACACATTAAACATAAGCCCTATTCGGACGGGATTAGTTTTACATGGAGAGGTGGGGTAAAGTAATTTTTACCAGAGCTTCTCAGTGATTTTAGTCCCGTCTGAATGTGCCATCTCAGTAATCATTACGGACGATGTCAGTAAAGATTACGGTGACTTTTACCTTCTGTAAAAAGGTCCGGAAGAATTACCTCAGGTAATACTAATCCCGTGCGAATAGACCAGCTGTAAATATGTACGTAAATATTCCATAATTTCCTATTTAAAAGTAGTTTTCCGCGTTTTTTCCACGCTTGAAGAAACATGCAGTTGCGTTCTAGGCGGTGGGACAAGTCTGCGGCAAACCTCTAATGTTTTCTGAATATGACAATTAGGGATGTCCCGATCAGGTTTTTTTGCCCCCGAGTCCGAGTCATTTGATTTTGAGTATCTACCGATACCGAGTCCTGATCCGATACTTCTATAATACATAAAAAAAAAAGAATAACGCCAGTTTCACACCGCACGCGTAAGCAGGGCATAAGCAGCACGTATTTTTTTCGGCGCCCATGTTAACAGATTAGAGCATTCACACGGCACGCAGAGGCGGCGCGGCAGCGCGTAGCAGGAGCAGAGCAGAAGCGGCAGTGCCACGATAGTTTCGGTGCCGAGTCTATTCTTGCTGCGCCGCTTACGCTGAATTAAAGCCACAGTGCATTTTTCTTGATCAAAATTGACCTGATTAACATGAAAAATGACACATTTCACCGTAAAATCATATGAGGAGTTTAGTGTTTCACAATCACGGGGTAAAAGGCACGCTGTATTGATAAATACTTTAGCTAAAAAAAAAAAAAAATGATACTGTCTAAATTAATACTTGTTCAGATCAATCACTTTAACAAAGTTTGTACTAGGCTATTTTCTGCTTATTTTGATAAATAATGTTCAGTAAATATACTGTCATTAAAATGTTAATATAAAAATATATTTTAAAATACAGAAACAAAATAAAAAGTAAAGATTCTGAAAGCATTGAAGGAGATCCCATAATAAGTTAATATAGATTTACAGTAGTAACAACTTTTATTTTATTATATGATATGATATTATTAATATCATGTTTTTAAATATGATGGTTTCATTATAAACATGGTGATTATCTCTAAGGTGGACACCCAACATAGGTTATACGATACCATATGAACCATGTCATGTCAACAGTTGGAAAAGTCAGCCATCTATTAATTATCATGTTAATTATTGTGCCTTTCGCCCCAACGGCAGGGGCGCTTTTTACCCCAAATACCATACTTTTACATATTCTTCTAGTTATTGAAAAACTGTTGCTTTAATTATCTTAAACCAAACTGGTAATCCTTAAGACCTTTGTCTCAAAATATATTCAATAATTTTAGCGATTCTCATTTTCTACTTAAATCTACAACATTTAAAATACAAAACATCAAATATTAGATTTATCACAGAATCAACTACACGAAAACACATCACTGCCAGGAGTTATTGCCCAAACTTCAAAGACCTGTTTAAATTATTAAAACTAGAGGCATTTATTTATGGAAGCATATGTGTAGCAAAATTCAATGTGCAATGCAATATTCAAAATGGCAATGCAATATTCAAAATGGCAATGTATTTCTGTATTTAAATTTACATTTTCCATTACCCCATATGTGCAAAGTTTGGTGCAGAAGGAAAATGAAAATGAAATTATAGTATTTACATTTGCCATTTCCAACAGTAGTCTTAATATGTAAAGTGCATACCATTTTAACGCTTTATAAGTAGCGAAATTAAAATGAAAATATATAACCCGAATTGATTTGATATGTGTAACATGTCCAAGCAGAAATGGTAGCAAAATGATCATTTAAATGTTATTTGTCCTAAATGCATTTAGACTAACAGTTAGGACACTTGCAATTGCATTTTCATCACAACTCGTGGGATATGTGTAGCAAAATTCAATGCGGCTTTGAAAATGCATTCCGAGCTAACCACGCCCACCCTCTGTCAATCATTGCGTCAAGGTGGGGATTGGCGGAAGCGTGTTACGTTTAGATCGCTCGAGACATGGCGGCTGGAGATCTGATAATATCGTTGAATTCACTGGCAGATGAAGTGGAGCGTGAACGGAGATCAGCAGATTTTTACGCGTATGTAGGTGACAGAACTAGTGGGACGACCGGTGTTACGGTTTTACTGGTTTCCGTGTTATCTGGTGATCAACTTGCTGGTTCTGCAATTCTGCAAGCTCAAACTGCCGTGATATTAAACTGTCTAATAAACGCACACTTGCTCATTACACGATTTTGGTATTCTTGTAATGATTACAAATCAATGGTATGATCGCCCGTAGCGGCTGAATTACAGAAAAAAAGAAAAAAAAAAAAAAAAAAAAAAGTCTGTTTGGCACGGGTTTCGAACACGCGCTAAAAATAGTCGCGCTGTGGGGATGCCAGTAATGAGCGCACTGAGCTACCGAGTAGCTTTGAATTTACTCTCGGCGTGACATTGTACAACATGGCTGAATCAAGGAAATGTGCCCGTGTTAACTTGTGACCTCTGTTTATTTATGAAAATGAATATTATAGTAAAAGTAGATTACATTTTATGGTTTGTGATGGTAAAGTACATTTCATTGAGTCTCAGACAACTAGCCTAATTTTGGGGCTACTGTGGTTTAATTACAAACGATATAGTTAAACTATATTTACTATAGTAAAAACATGGTATATTTAATGGTACCATTAATTCAACGATATTATCAGATCTCCAGCCGCCATGTCTCGAGCGATCTAAACGTAACACGCTTCCGCCAATCCCCACCTTGACGCAATGATTGACAGAGGGTGGGCGTGGTTAGCTCGGAATGCATTTTCAAAGCCGCATTGAATTTTGCTACACATATCCCACGAGTCGTGATGAAAATGCAATCGCAAGTGTCCTAACTGTTAGTCTAAATGCATTTAGGACAAATAACATTTAAATGATCATTTTGCTACCATTTCTGCTTGGACATGTTACACATATCAAATCAATTCGGGTTATATATTTTCATTTTAATTTCGCTACTTATAAAGCGTTAAAATGGTATGCACTTTACATATTAAGACTACTGTTGGAAATGGCAAATGTAAATACTATAATTTCATTTTCATTTTCCTTCTGCACCAAACTTTGCACATATGGGGTAATGGAAAATGTAAATTTAAATACAGAAATACATTGCCATTTTGAATATTGCATTGCCATTTTGCATATTACATTGCACATTGAATTTTGCTACACATATGCTTCCATATTTATTAACTTTAAGATTATATTTATCATGTAAACTATATGTACAGCATGTTATATACATGTGTCAGAGGGGAACACGGCCACATCACAGCATGCTGCCCATATCAAAGCACATGACAGACAGCTGTTGGAGAACACCTGAAAAGCGTGACCGAATGAATGATACTCGTCTGTATTTGCAGTACACAAGCCGCGGTACACTGCAGTTCAGCTGCGACAAACGCTGCCAGTGTGAAAGCACAATGGGCGCGCGCTGCTCACGCTCTGCTCACACGCCGCTTCTGCGCTGCCTCTGCTCTGCTTACGCGTGCGGTGGGAAACCGGCATAGCTGTGTTAAAAAATAATGAGAATACATATACATATACAGTATTGTTCAAAATAATAGCAGTACAATGTGACTAACCAGAATAATCAAGGTTTTTAGTATATTTTTTATTGCTACGTGGCAAACAAGTTACCAGTAGGTGCAGTAGATTCTCAGAAAACAAACAAGACCCAGCATTCATGATATGCACGCTCTTAAGGCTGTGCAATTGGACAATTAGTTGAAAGGGGTGTGTTCAAAAAAAATTATTCTTTAACAACATTCCACAATTCATTCACATTTCTTGGTTTTGCTTCAGAAACAGCATTTTTGATATCACCCCACAAGTTCTCGATTGGATTAAGGTCCGGAGATTGGGCTGGCCACTCCATAACATTAATTTTGTTGGTTTGGAACCAAGACTTTGCTCGTTTACTAGTGTGTTTGGGGTCATTGTCTTGTTGAAACAACCATTTCAAGGGCATGTCCTCTTCAGCATAGGGCAACATGACGTCTTCAAGTATTTTAACATATGCAAACTGATCCATGATCCCTGGTATGCGATAAATAGGCCCAACACCAGAGTAGGAGAAACATGCCCATATCATGATGCTTGCACCACCATGCTTCACTGTCTTCACTGTGTACTGTGGCTTGAATTCAGAGTTTGGGGGTCGTCTCACAAACTGCCTGTGGCCCTTGGACCCAAAAAGAACAATTTTACTCTCATCAGTCCACAAAATGTTCCTCCATTTCTTTTTAGGCCAGTTGATGTGTTCTTTGGCAAATTGTAACCTCTTCTGCACATGCCTTTTTTTAACAGAGGAACTTTGCGGGGATTCTTGAAAATAGATTAGCTTCACACAGACGTCTTCTAACTGTCACAGTACTTACAGGTAGCTCCAGACTGTCTTTGATCATCCTGGAGGTGATCATTGGCTGAGCCTTTGCCATTCTGGTTATTCTTCGATCCATTTTGATGGTTGTCTTCCGTTTTCTTCCACGTTTCTCTGGTTTTGCTCTCCATTTTAAGGCATTGGAGATCATTTTAGCTGAACAGCCTATAAGTTTTTGCACCTCTTTATAGGTTTTCCCCTCTCCAATCAACTTTTTAATCAAAGTACGCTGTTCTTCTGAACAATGTCTTGAACAACCCATTTTCCTCAGGCTTTCAAATGCATGTTTAGCAAGTGCTGGCTTCATCCTTAAATAGGGGCCACCTGATTCACACCTCTTTCTTCACAAAATTGATGACCTCAGTGATTGAATCCCACACTGCTATTTTTTTTAACACACCCCTTTCAACTAATTCAACTAATTGTCCAATTGCACAGCCTTAAGAGGGTCCATATCATGAATGCTGGGTCTTGTTTGTTTTCTGAGAATCTACTGCACCTACTGGTAACTTGTTTGCCACGTAGCAATAAAAAATATACTAAAAAATTTGATTATTCTGGTTAGTCACATTGTACTGCTATTATTTTGAACAATACTGTATATCCGAGTCCTGATCGGGAGGTAACGTCCGATTCCGATCGAGTCTGAAACCACATGATCGGGCCCGATTTCCGATCACATGATCGGATCGGGACATCCCTAATGACAATGCATACCATTAAGATCAAAAGAAGGTTGAAACTAACGACTCGACTTGTAAAACTAATCCAGTCCGAATAGGGCTATAGATGCCAACGCAAGGAAGGAATGGAGAGAGAGAGAGAGAGGGAGCGCTCGCGTGCAAGAGAGTAGAGTGTAATGGCAGAATTTACACATCAGCTAACTACAACCTGTTAAGAACCATCAGAGAATCACATCACCTTAATTAAAAGGGGTCGAAGCCTAGAAGCGCATCTAAATGGTTATCAAGCGGGAACTTGCATGGGTTTTGTGGGTGCTGAGTAAAGCATCCTGGTGCATGTATAATGCGTAGATTCCTGATGAATTCCTTTAGAAGTGAAAGCTTCGTCATTCCAGCCATGGGTTGATTAGTCCAAAGTGAATCGACAAAGTTACTGAACTTAAAACTGCCAGAAGATCGGACTCCCCCCGGAAGGGGAGTCGTGAGGTTTCCAAGGTGATATGTGTGTTTCCAGGGCACCGAAAGTAAAAAGTCGACTTGCCTTTTGGGTGTGGGAGAAGTTTTATCTGGTTTCCCTGTAACACCCATTTTGGTTAGTCTGACCAATAACAAGGCACATAGTTTCAGCGGGAAAGTGTTTCTTTGTCCCACTTGACACCTCATTTGCATGTTTTACGACTGATCTGGAGACTGGTGTAATTTTCCCCACAGTACATTAAAAATAGTATGATGCATTTCACGATCACATAGTGTACATCATTGTGTGAGGAATAAAGAGCAGATCATTTTGATATCAAGAAAGAGACATCTAAAAGGTATTAAACCAGAGATTAGAGCTGCACGATTCTGGATAAATTGAGAATAGTGTGTGACAAAATATTATTGCTGCAGTCTATTTAAAAGTGTTTAATTAATTTGAATGAATTACTAAACATGTTAATGTATATATCTTCAACATATATTTAAATACACCAATTTTTAATATTAAAATTTTGAAAAAAATGGTTTGAATGAATGATTGACTCATAAATACTTCACTTGTTTTATTTATTAATGGATTAATCAGCCTTTTTGAACAAATCTCTTGAATGAAAGATTCAATGACAAATATATTTTAACAGTCACTAGGTGGCAAAACAAATGCATTATTTAAGTACCAGTTACTTTCAAAAAGGGATTTACTCTATTTACTACATTTACATGCGCACGAATAATGTAAGGACTTAATCGCATTATGATGTTTACATGTCAAGAGCAAAGCTCTTCACTCCCGTTTACATGCAATTTCCATTATTCTTATTATTCGCGAGTTGTACTTTATTTTTCTTTTTTTTTACTGCCTCACGTACCCCGCTGCACAGCACAAATGATGGACTCAGAAAGAGCAGGTGTGTTACTGGCCACTGTTTTAATTTATTTAAGTCTAATGCAAAACACTTTTATATGGTTATATTCCATGCTTTGGCGCCATAGAAATGTGATGGCAATTCGTTTACTTGCGCTGCCGTCGCGTTCTGCTCGCTGTTTCTGGATGAGGGTAAGGAACAGAGACTGGTGGCAGCGAGTTGTGTTTTCCCCAGAAATGCGATGCTTTCTTCCCCGCCATCGTTTCTAATCTGCGTATTATTACAGGTATCGCGTCATTCATGTCACGAGCACATGCGCACTTTGGTCAGAGCGGCAATAGGCTACTCCGTTTAAGGTGTTTACATGCCTGGATATTTCGATTAAAATCAGCGTACGTTATGTTAATACGATTATGCTTGCTCCGATTATGATCTTAATCGCGTTATTTAAATCCAAGTATTGAGTTTACATGAGATAAAGTTTAAATCGCAATACTGCCAAAATCTCATCGCATTAAGAGGGTGCATGTAAACGCTGTTTATATCTGAACTGCAAACTTTCATCCCAGTATTTCTGTGATGATATGAATGACTATATAAGACAGAAATAATACTGTGCAGTTGAAAAGACTGTTTGGGAAGCTGTTTCTTACCCAAACATGTTAAATGTCTGCTCTCTGTGTCAGTGGCAGCGCGAACGCAGATTTGAACATTGTATGATTTTTTTTCAAAGGTTTAATAGACACGGGCGAATCGTTGTCATTTAAAAATGAGATCGTGTGGGTGTTTGAATCGAGATTGTGATCTTTTAACGATTAATCGTGCAGCTCTACACCAGATACATTTGTAACTGATTAATTATGGTCTAAACAAAGAAAATGTCTCTATGTGTGTGTTGTGTATCCTGTAATCGTAGGGCCAGGATGTGAATTATATGCAAATGTAAAAAGGCTAAAAGGGTCTCTTAAGACAACGACCATCAAGGACCATCAAGGATCATAAGCAGATGTTACAGAATCCCCCCTTTTGGCTGAAGATGTTCACCTGGAGACATCTTCAGACAACCGTGGATCATGATGGTCAGATGGCAGATGGATCACGAAGGTCAGATGACGGGTGGTTTCTACTTTTCCTCAGCTTGGGTGTTAACCTTGGTCAGGTTCAGTATTGTCTCCGCCTGGGTCCCTCTTCTCCAGTGGTTCTGTTTGAAGGTCTGAGGGCGTGCAGCCGTGCACCTGTTCATGGACCTTTGCACCAGATTGACTCTCAGGACTGGATGTGGGTCTGAAGTGTAACCTGTCTCTGTCAGTCGTGTGAGCTTCCACTTCTGGATATCTTGGCCTTCTGTAGTGTTTGGTCAAACTGGGTGATGTTTTAGCCTGTTTGTCAAGGTCTTTAAGAGTCGTCTCATGTGCAGTTTCGGGGTCTGCATGGAGAGGCTTTCTTGTTTTGCTAGAAGGGAAGAGTTCTGTGGTGAGGGCTGGCGATGCTTTGGTTTGCAGCCATTCACTTCTTCCATTGTGTAGCAATTCTTGGATGGGGAACTCCGTTCTGCTCAGCGGTGGTGATGCTGATGAGGGCTCCACTTTTCTTGGCTCTAATTCCTTTTCAGGTGGTCTTCCAGAGCATTTATTTTAGAGTCTTTGTTTTAAGGTCAGTTTTGGCTTCCTCTAGTAGCTGTTCTGCAGACTGTAGATGTCTTCTCATGCCTTTCTGGGAAGCCTTTAGTTCTTGTCGGTCACGTTCAGCAACTGCAAGGGCTTCTTGGAGCTGTTCAACTTTTTCCTTTGTTTCCTGCTTCACTCCGCCTGGTACCTTGAGTTTATCCTGGGTTTTCACTTCGAGCTTGTCTGTGCAGCGTGAGCTGTGCAACAGCTCTCTCAGGAACTCAGTGGTCTGATGCCTGGAACCATCCTGGACTTCCACTGCCAGCTTGTCTATGTGGCTTTGGGAATGTGTCAGCTCCTTTTGCAGGTGGGTGCTGTGCTTGTTGCTTAGTGTCAGCTGGGCTGTGAAGGCGTAGCTTAAGGAACTGATGGCCTTGTTTAGCTCCCCGTGGTGGTGATTCTGGCTTGAGTCGTATGTCAGGAGTCTCTTCCGAATCGTGACTATTACTCAGAATATTAAAAGTTCAATGGTCTTGTGGATGAGGTTATCTGTAATGCCTCTTAGCCAGGTGTTCACATCTCCTCCTTGGGCAGTGGGGTTTGCAGTAAGTGACATGCTGGCAGACTGGAAAGTGAGGACGTACACAGATCTGTATGGTGTTATAGGCCCATATGTGGTGAAACAGCTAAGTGTCATTTCAATGATTGCAAACCCAAAGTGGAGTGTGTTGTAGTGGGGCTTTGTGGTTCAAGTTTGCTGTTCAGAATTGACAGTAACTTGACATGCTCTGACATATTTCGCCACATCTTGCTGTATGCCAGCCCCGTATGCCACTTGTTTTAGTGTCTCATAAGTGTCTCTGGTACTGTGGTGTCCAGCACATGGTGCGTTGTGGGCATATATTAACCCTGACCCCCCTCTGTCACTGTGGCACCACAAGCTTTGGCGCAGAGTGGGCATCAGGGACATATTATGGAATGTTGCTCAGCACATGTAGCATGTGTGTGATGTCATGCCGCAGTTTGAGGGCTGGAGCAGCACCAAGTTGAGCAGATGTGATAGGGTGGTTGGAGGGGTCAGGGAGGTGGTAAAGAAAAGGCTTTATGGATGTCTCTGTGGTGAGAGACTGTTTGACAAGATCTGGGTAGGGCTGAAACGATTAGTCGACATTATCGACAACGTCGACAATAAAAAATTGTCGACAAATATTTCTGTTGTCGAGTAATCGTTTGATCTCACATGACCTAATGCAAGAGCCTGCAATACTGCGGTTCGACCAGTGTGACGCTGTAACGCAAGAGTGTAATTCAGCTCTCCTGGATGCAATTCAAGAGAAGACACACCCGAACCTGAGCGCCTTTGATGAATATGTAAATATATATTGCGCTCTTTCCTCTCAGTAACAAAATAAACACAACAAAAACTGACAGCAGTGTGAAAGCAGCAGTTAAAAATGTATCTGATTACAACAATGTGGATGTTTGCATGAGCTCTGCTTTTCAGTAACGTAAGGTTACTCCAGTAAAGTCCGGTCACATCATGATTATTTAAATAGTACTTTATGCACTAGATAGCCTTAAATCAAGCAGCTTTACGATATTAAACATGAAAACCCAGAGTCAGTGTCGCTTTCAGATAGAATTACAACTTGATTTTCTGAAATAAAGCAGCTCTCCAGTGTGGAGCTAACTAATGATACAATGTTTATTTTAGTAGGGAAAAATATTTAATTAAAGTGATAGTTTGTTTTACAGAAGTCATTATCATAACCCTATACAGTAGGCTATTTTAAGACATTATGTTTTGAATAAAATAGTTTATCCTAAGCATCTCATCACTTACCTTTATTTTGATTCTTATCACTTACAAAAGGAGATGTTATGCAGAATGATGTGTTACTTTTCCATGTAGCTAATTAAATGGTGAGAGTGTCTCTGTCTGTCATCTTATTTTGAATTGGTAACACTTTAACTAATGTTAACAAATGATACCTTATTGTAATGTAATTAAAAAGAATGAACAATGAACAATACATTTATTAAATTCATGTATTAATCTTTGCTAATGTTGGTTAATAAAAATACAGTTATTCATTGTTTGTTCATGTTAGTTCACAGTGCATTCACCAGTGTTAAAAAACACAACTTGTGATTTTTATAAATGCATTAGTAAATGCTGAAATTAACATTAACTAAGATTAATAAATGCTGTAGAAGTATTGTTCATTCTTAGTTCATCTTAACTAATGTTAACCAATGAACCTTATTGTAAAGTGTTACCAATTAATTGTATAATAATTGTAATTACATAATATGCTTTTCTAAAGCTGAATTGACCTTAATATTTTAACTAATTGCAAAAGCTGAAATCAATCAAAGTCTACTGATTAATCAGTGAAATAATCAACGATTAGTCGATTAATCGCTCTAATAATAGTTAGATTAATCGATTATCAAAATAATCGTTTGTTGCAGCCCTAGATCTGGGCGTTTCTTTTAGTAGGAGGGCTTTCTGGTAAGTTGTTGGTTTCTTATGCCACTCGTAGTTAAAAGGAGTCTGATAGTCTGACATATCCTGTTTGCCCTGCTGGGGAGGCCACTCGCGGGATCAGTTCGTTTTATGTCCTCAGGATCTCTGTTGCTGGCCTATGTGCTCTCCAGAGTCAGTTCTGGGTACTGTCTCTATGGAGGCAGCGCTGTGTTGTCTGTAGGTCATATGGGTTGAGTTCCGCAGATGTCAGGTGGTCATTGTGCGGGGGAAGGCCATGGCGCTTGAATGGTGACTCACAATGTGATGCGGATTTTAGGAGGAGGGAAGGTTCTGGAGTTGAAGCCTTCCTCCCTTGTGGCCTGTTCTGTTGTCTGCCGTAGACTCAGAGCTGGCTGTAGCAGGCTTCTTGTAGTTTTTGTAATCCGCTTTGACAGTTTCAGACTGCTGGTATAGGATGTTGTGTTTCAAGGCTGGAGGTGATCCTGAGCAGATAGTCTGTCTCGTGTGGCCTTCTGCAGTATTTAAGTTGACAGTCGTATTGTCTCTGGCCAGCTGGTTTGGGTCTGTGGGGCCACACGGTGTGTGTGTCTGCAGTGATACTCTGGAAGGGTCCCTGCCCCACCCCACTGTGTTTGCTGGCTGGTGAAGTGTGAACAGTGGGCTCTCGCCTGCTTGTCAGGGGAAATTCTGTGTTGTGTTTTCCCTTTCTGTTCACCTTGTGGTCTGCAAGCCTATTTCAGTTCATTTGTGACATTGAGTTCGCCTCGGTTTTGTTGGTTGGTGTTTGAAGTTGCCTCGTGGCTGAGCAGAGACTTGGATTTCAGCTTGGGCTGCTTGCAGGTGGCATTCAAAGGTGTTGTTTCAGTTCGCCTGGGTCATTACTTAAGAGAGCTTCAGCCTGCTTGGAGCCTCTCTGGCTTCTATTCCAGCTGCTCTCTGTGCTCAGTGTCTGTGTGGGTTTTGTAGAGGCATCCTGAAACTTTCTACTTCCTCTTGTAGCTTCTTGTCCTCTTCATCCACTGTCACTTGCTGGTCCAGCTGGTCTGGCGGTTCTGCACACACTCCCGGTCCTCCGGGCCTCCGGGCCTCCTTGTGGTTGAAGCATCTTTCGCTTGGCTTTAACTGGATGATGTGGTTGTAGGCAAGAGCACCGATGATCCTGGCTGGCTCTCTGTGGCTGTAGCCCTGGTTTGATCATGGTCTGTCTGCCAGTTCAGGTTGTCATCCAGCTGTTTCGCTCAGGTGCTGTAGATCAGGAGTTGTCCCGGACCGGAGGGCGTCTGTTGCAGCGCTTAGCCAAGCCGGATGATCTGGACACAGGTGGAACACAGGTGGAACACAGGTGGAGAGGGAAAAACACAAAACGCCAATGCAAGTCCGCACAGATTTAGGGAGCTAAAATATTTGGGCTATGTGTTGCATGGTTAACTGGTGTGATCAGTTAGTGACGCAAACTAAATGCTTACATATCGTGGCTGATAAGGCAGGAGTGGATAATTGGTGTGAAAGTGAGCACCCGAAAACTATGAGTAACACTGTTGATGGGTGATAACCTGGGGGGTCATTTAATGACTTAGGCTATTTGGTTCATCAACGTTATTACCAAGTATTTTCTGATGGTTTAAACAGGTTCGGTCTCCGGGCACACAAAAACAACCAAAACAAACAGAACCAAAATTAATGAAACAAATCAAAGTTCAAATCTAGAAAGGGATAGTGGGAAATCAAGGGCTTACTACCACCTCTAGGGGCTGTGACAAGAGTGGGGCTCTCCGGGGTTGTACTGCCTAGGGAGGTGATGAGAGAGATAGCTGGACAGACCAAGCACGCTAAAGCAGAGAGGCTCCCTCTAGTCCTCTTCAAGTTTCATATTGAGTGAATGGCTATATTTTAGGTGTTGTTAGGCTTGGTGGTGAGCTGAGGTCACCCGGGTGAACCCCAATGGTTGGGCCATCTCCATTGACTCTCCCGAGCATGGAACTGCAGGGGCTCCTGATCACTCGCACCCATGGCACCCGGTGGCAACCACTCAAACAGCAAAGACTCACTCAAGCGAGGGAGGCTCAACGACTAGCTGGCACAGCCAAAATTGGGTTTCGCCTGTGGGTCCCAAGTAGGGATGTTCATTTCGGTTATTTTTCCTAACCGACAACCGACGCTCGTTAACCGATTATTAACCGTTAACCGACAAGATTATTTTAAATTAGAACTAAAATTAAATTAGAAAGAATAAGTGTCTGTGACCCGTTAAAAATACTAACATTTGTTTTCCGGGGATTAATTTTACATGCGCAAAAAGTAGCAAACAACCCTAACCATTTACAATTCCGATTATCTTCATGACTAAAAGGAGTAGTTGCTTCCACTGTTAGAAGGGGGGAAAAAAATCAAGTGATTTCTCCAGCGCCGCACACAGTTTAGCATTCTACCTTGACAATGTAGCCTGTTCATTATCATTTTTAAAAAAACAGTCAAACATATGGGGGGGGGGAACCCTCAGTTTAAATATGTGGTAAAATCTGTGCCGTTAAGCGTTATCACCGTACCGCCGTGAAGTTATGCAAAACATTTTGTTTTACGTGGATATTGGAGCGCGAGTGAAGTAGGCCTATACATAAAAGGTAAATAATATTTTGGCATTCAAATACGGAAACATTTGATTTTGTGTCGAACGAGAGACCAACATTGGTTTCAGTTTCGTTTTAGCCTTAATTCGTTTTAGGTTTGCTGCTATAGCTTCTTACATTTTTAATTCTTGTTCTTTTCTAAATAGCCTACTGTTAATTGAAAGGATTTGTTGTGGAATGAGGGGAACTAAAATAGCATAGCTATGTTTACAGTGTTTATTATAATATTTGTAATTCACGTCGGCCTATTTCTGAATGAAATAATAAAATGCGACTTATAGGCGACTTTTTTTTTCTCTCTCTCTCTCTCTCTCTCTAAAAAACACTTTTTTTTATTATTTATTCTTTTTTATATGCGTAGCTTATTTTAACCATGCATTAAACCTTTTAAAACATCTTGATAAATTACTGAAAAAATAACTAAATAAATAAGTGACTTTAAACCGTTTAACTGATTGTATTAATCGGTCAAAATTCTTATCGGTCGGTTAACTGTTAAACGGTTAAAATGAACATCCCTAGTCCCAAGTTACACACAGACGCCTTTTGGGCCTCGAACTATGGATGAGTTCGCTCTTCTCAAAAGGGTGGACCACTGTGTAACTTCACAGGGTAATTAACCAAAATTGCCCTTGTGTGTCAGTCAGTATGGTTGATACAACACTTGAGGTACCCCACTGCTGATGTCGTGCTGCATGTTGCCTCCCGGAGTACAGGGTCAGAGTTATCCCCCCCCCCCCACACACACACACACACACACCCCCACACCCCCTATCCATGTAGGGCCGTTAGCGCGGTAGCTTCGGCTACATGCAATGGTCTGTTTACATTAGTCTGTGACGTATGCGCTGTCTTGAGTTTGAACTGGAAAGGGCTCGCTATTGCCTTCCGGGGTCAGACGTTGCTAAGAAACCGATGCACACTTTAACCGGTGTGCGCGAAGCACGTGAGCCAGATGTAAACATGCAAGGGAATCTCGTGCTCATCCAGTCATGACCTGTCATTCACACTTCATTCATAACTTACACAGCACGTTCACTTCACAGACAATGGCAAAGCATTACACCATTAAATCGACCAATTGCATCACATCAGTGGATTAATATGAATGCAATGATACGCGACAATAAACAGATGAAATACTGTAGTGAGATTTTTTTTTTTCCTCATCACACAGCTAAAATTTAAGCTGCTGTCCTGAAGAGATTTTATCTGTTCAGGAGAGACTTACGCAGTTTACAACAAAACCCGAAAGTGGGGATTTTCTTTACCCAATATCAAATAGATTTAATCTAAAACTCTATGCGTTGCCAATCTGACATTTACTAGTCGGATATGGGGCTTATGCTGTTCAAAACTGAAAATGGGGATACTTCGCCCAAGATCAGATAACTTTGATATAAAAATATTTATACGCGCTGCCGATCTGGGGTTTCTTCTCCAGATATATGGGACTTATGCTGTTCAAAACTGAAAATGGGGATTCTTTGCCCAAGACCAGATAACTTTAATATAAAAAATATTTATACACGCTGCCGATCTGGGGTTTCTTCGCCAGATATATGGGACTTATGCGGATGTTGCAACAATTACTTGATCAAGGTTTTAAGACTCCCGGTTATCATTAATCCGAGGGGGCACGCATTAGTTAGATACGCTAATGGTTAAACCCACGGGAGTAATAGTCTAGTTGTATGGCATCGGAACACCAATGGCATCAATCTAGCTACATATAATATAAGCCCTTAATTTTAAGATAAGCGAGGAACATCGCTCGCTATTTTCTTCGAACCAAAAGAGGGTTTCTTTGCTCAATTTAGGGTGGTAAAAATAGCATTAAGACACATTATAAAAGGTTTAGTCGTTTTATAGGGTCAGATTTATAAACTACAGTTAACTTAAGTCATTAACAGCGGCTGGTTTCTCAGCGAGAAAAAAACTGACAGAAATGTATAGAGATTAATGTCATTAGATGACGCACCTGTCACTGAAGTAGTTTTACTAGTATTATGCCGTGCACCGGGGGGAATCTATACACAAACTAGTGATGCACGGATGAGTTAAAACGTCACCCGAACCTATATTTTTGTTTGATTTAGATAATCGCAACCGATCATCACATTCAGGGTTCATACGGTCATGAAAAACCTGGAAAAGTCATGGAATTTTAAAACAGCAATTTCCAGGTCTGTAAAGTTTAGGAAAAATAAATAAAACCAGAAGGTTTTGGAAAAGTCATGTTTCCCAATTCTATGTAGGCTACAGTAGAATCATCCAGTAACTTCAATCGCTTTTCTGTCAGTGTTCATATTTTATTTTAAAAAACATGGATACAAGTTTATATAATTTCACTATGTTTTTGTACAGTTTCTCCTGATGCATGGCATAGTAATACTATTTCAGTGACAGGCGCGTCATCTAATGACTTTAATCTCTACACATTTTTGTTTTTTTAAAGAAATATTTGAAAGTGTAAAAATGCAAGTTAATATAATTTTTCTGTGTTTGTGTTAGTGATGCGCGGATGGCGGTTACATCCGCGGGCGCTGCGGATAGTCCACGGGTCGGGTAATAAAATATTGCATTTTGATTATTTGCGGGTGGATAAGATAAATGATTAATCATGCAAATATTAACTACATTTTCTAAAATATGAACGTGTTTTAAATAGGATACAGAAATTGAATAAACTGTAAATCAACATATTAAAGTTATTCAACAAAACATTATTTAGTCAAGAGCAGTGAGGTATTTCTTCTGTCTTTTGTTGTTTGATTAACATTCATGACAGACAGCACAGCTTTATTAGGCTGCTGTCACAAGACCTGTTTCACGGATCCAATACTTATGCATTTTCTTTCGCAGCTTAAGACAAAACCGACAATGCTTATGAGGATACTCGCCAGGAGACCATTTTGACGTTATTTTGTGTGTATTTGGCCACTTAGGTACAACAAGCTTTGTTTGTTTGTTCGCAGCACGCTTTGGATGTGACTGCAGCGCACAGAAAAGCGCCTCTTGAGTGCACGAGTACCGAAAGACTTAAAACGACGTGCAAATAATACATTTCTTTGACGATGCAATTGACAATTCTGTCAACTGTACCGAAACGCGAGCTAAAGTCTTATATCGCAGCGTGCAGCAGCACTAGACGCGCAGATGTGAAGAGAAGGTCAAAGAGAGAAGACGCGGTACAGCTGAATCACTCACGCTGTTTTCAAATGACTGGTGTGAATTTATTTACTCATCTAACCTACACGCTATATTGAATAAATGTTTTGCAGGAATTTCCCTCATTTTAAAGTCGAAAGCTGCGGGAATATATGCACAATCCCACACCAAAATTCAGGACCTGATTAAGCATAATTCTACTGTACATAGAATTGTGAAACATGACTTTTCCAAAACTTTCTGGTTTTATTTTTCCAAAACTTTACAGGCCTGGAAATTGCTGTTTTAAAATTCCATGACTTTTCCAGGTTTTTCATGACCGTATGAACCCTGAATGTGACGATCCGGTGCGGTTATCTAAATCAGACAAAAATATAGGTGCGGGTGGTTGGCGGGTGGATAATTTATTTGAAGCTGTGGATTCGGGTGACGTTTTAGCTCATCCGCGCATCACTAATGGATACATGCTACTACTTCAATGCCAGGTCCATTATCTAATGACTGATTTATACACTTTTCTGTCAGTTTTCATTTCAAAATATTCAAAATATAAGTGCAAGTATAAGAGTCAATTGTACTCATTCTGGTCAACTGTACAACAGCTTTCTCTTTCTTTGACAGTGGCCTTAATATTTTTAACAGCAGGTGCATAGGCTACTGACTTTATATATAATGTTTTTTTTTTGTTTTTTTTTATCTGTTGCCTTTACGGTGTCTAATAGGCTATAATTTTCCTTAGATTCAGACACCAGCTCCTTCCTCATCTACAACAACGACCACGACAAATGTGTGTATGCAGTGAGTGCTACTGTGGTACAGGCTGCACCATGTGATGTATCATCTAAGTCTCAGCGTTTCCGATGGATTTCCTCTTCACAAATCATCAGCCTCTCTTTTAATCTCTGCTTGGGGGCCGAGAACATCAAGAATCTGGTCAAAATTATCCTTTTGCCCTGCAAAGATCACAGTTCGGTGCAAACCTGGGAATGTAAGGATGAGACCTTGTTTGGTTTGAAGGGACATTCACTGCACCTGAAATATGGACGTCATGCAAATGATATGATGTTGTATACGGGAAGTGGTGTTTGGAGTCACTGGCTGATTTATGGGACCCAAAAAAATTTATGTTCTCGTAGATGTCAAGGTATGCTCAAAAGTCCACCTAGCAGATTTGGCAATTTGGACAGTCATAATGGATAATGCATACAGCTAGTCCTTATCACATAATAAACCCAGACACAGTTTATCCTGAATGAGTTTATTTTTGCAATAACACCTGGCTGGATGTACATTATCCCTCTAATTAGATAGATACTTGCCACAATAGTAAATGATTTGAGTTTAAATATTGTATTAGTTCATTAAATGCAAAGCATCAATTAAGAAAAATGCGTGCCTAGAGTATCGTGTAATAATCTGTTTTATTACCTGACCATCTACAGATGTGGCCTTTAAGAATGCGCTTTTTTCACGCGGCACCATGCAATTCGCCACGCGTGATCACGGAGTTAATTTTTCAATTTTCCAGTGCTGTAGTATTAAAAAGTAGGTGAACACTGTAATGTGAATTTGTGTAAACCGTTAATTTGTGTAAACAATCTGTAAACTG
This sequence comes from Acrossocheilus fasciatus, assembly GCA_036784905.1. NCBI lineage: Eukaryota > Metazoa > Chordata > Actinopteri > Cypriniformes > Cyprinidae > Acrossocheilus > Acrossocheilus fasciatus. The sequence continues at coordinate 4,669,156 of CM071945.1, forward strand.
AATTTGGTGACAAGTTACTACAATTATTACTAATTACTAAGAATTGCAAATGATTACCATGTTTAACGCTGAAGTTACTGACTGCTTTTGTAGTAACGCATTTCGGGTTTTGCACTTTGCAGGCGGTCCCTTCGGACTTGTCGCTCAGCCGCCTGTGCATAGAGATAAATGTATTTTGTCCAGTGCAGAGGAAGGCTCGTTTTGAGAAAGTTTAGTTTGTAGCTCATTGTTTACATTACTACAATTGAAAAAGTGGTGCTATTTGTGGAAAAAAACAGTGCTTCGGCAATATAATAATGGCAATATACCTCCTCTTTAAATTTTTGCTGAAAAAACACTGCAGATTGCAAATTCGGCAAAAAATCTGCTGTTTGCTTACAGTCGTAGTTTCTAACTACATCCAGTAAGGGCAGAAGTAGCTGTGCTTTAGTACTGATGAATGTCTTAAAGGTAAGGTAGGCGATTTGAAATCATTCTTCCTGCTCAAAAACTTAAAGCAGGCATTATATCAGCCTTTATTTGGTAAACTAAACAGTAGGCTTAATATCTTCTAAAATCAGCTGGAATTTAGTAACCCAGCAGAAGTAGTTAGAGTACTTACTCTGCATTTTTCTTGTTAACACAGGAAGTCTATAGGTTTGCTATACGTGACAGACAAATGCCACAGTGTCTTAATAACGTCTCAACTGTGAGCTTGTGGTTCTGTTAAGTCTGTTAAGTATTAAGACTCAGTCGCTGTTACCCGTGTATCTCAGAAAGCTGTAGTCTCTAATCTATGACAGCATGAACCAGCTTTATATCCTTTTATTGGCCCTTTGGTCCGCTTTCAGTAAGTGGATTACATTGCCTCACATTTTGTGTCTATATAAAATATTATCAGTATAATATTTTCTGTGTTTTTGTACAGATGCATCTGATGCATGGTACCCAGATAACTATACAACGACAGGTGAATCATCCAGTAACTTCAATCGCTTTTCTGTCAGTGTTTTTATTCTATTTTAAAGAACATGGACACAAGTTTATAATTTCACTATGTTTTTGTACAGTTTCCCCTGATGCATGGCACAGTAGTAATACTATTTCAGTGACAGGTGCGTCATCTAATGACTTTAATCTCTACACATTTCTGTCTGATTTTTTTTAAAGAAACATCTGAAAGTGTAAAAATGCAAGTTAATATAATTTTACTGTGTTTGTATACAGATTCCCCCGGTGCATGGCATAATAATACTAGTAAAACTATTTCAGTGACAGGTGCGTCATCTAATGACATTAATCTATATACATTTCTGTCAGTTTTTTTTGTAGAAATTTGAAAGTGCAAAAACACAAGTTAAAATAATGTTGCTATGTTTTTGTCCAGATTGTCCTCATGCATGGATACATACTACTACTTCAATGCCAGGTCCATTATCTAATGACTAATTTATACACTTTTCTGTCAGTTTTCATTTCAAAATATTCCTTTACGGTGTCTAATAGGCTATAATTTTCCTTAGATTCAGACACCAGCTCCTTCCTCATCTACAACAACGACCACGACAAATGTGTGTATGCAGTGAGTGCTACTGTGGTACAGGCTGCACCATGTGATGTATCATCTAAGTCTCAGCGTTTCCGATGGATTTCCTCTTCACAAATCATCAGCCTCTCTTTTAATCTCTGCTTGGGGTCAGAGAAGGTCAAAGACTGGGCCAAAATTATCCTTCTGCCCTGCAAAGATCACAGTTTGGTGCAAACCTGGGAATGTAAGGATGAGACCTTGTTTGGTTTGAAGGGACATTCACTGCACCTGAACTATGGAAATCGTGCAAATGATATGATGTTGTATACGGGAAGTGGTGTTTGGAGTCACTGGCTGATTTATGGGACCCAAAAAAATTTATGTTCTCGTAGATGTCAAGGTATGCTCAAAAGTCCACCTAGCAGATTTGGCAATTTGGACAGTCATAATGGATAATGCATACAGCTGGTTCTTATCACATAATAAACCCAGACACAGTTTATCCTGAATGAGTTTATTTTTGCAATAACACCTGGCTGGATGTACATTATCCCTCTAATTAGATAGATACTTGCCACAATAGTAAATGTTTTGAGTTTAAATATTGTATTAGTTTATTAAATGCAAAGCTTCAATTAAGAAAGATGCGTGCCTAGAGCATTGTGTAATAATCTGTTTTATTACCTGACCATCTACAGATGTGGCCTTTAAGAATGCGCTTTTTTCACGCGGCACCATGCAATTCGCCACGCGTGATCACGGAGCTCCCTTCAGGCGCTTTTTCAGATTTTTTTTAAAAACATTGTTGTGCTTCACACAATATCCACCGGGTGGCGCAAGGAACAACATTCTGCAGTTAAACACCCAGATAATCTCTTATAATATCTTTAGTGCCACGTAAAATAAAAAATAAATAAATAAAAATAAATAAATAAATGATATTACGAGATTAAAATCATATTATTTTGAGAATAAAGTCAAAACTACGAGAATAAAGTCGTAGCCATATTGTTGAGAATAAAGTCATAGCAATATGAGATTAAAGTCAATATTTTGAGAATAAAGGCGTAGTATTATGTACAACGGCGTTTTAGTGCCACGTTAAAAAAAAAAAATCTAAGATAATGTTTTGAGAAAGAAATTAACCAGAATAAAGTTGTAGCAATACGAGAATAGTCAAAATATTTTGAGAATAAAGTCAAAATTACAAGAATTAAGTTGTAGCAATTACAAGACTGCGGTGGTAAAAATCTGCCACCCTCACAGCCCTAGTAATTAATTTCCATTTTACTGTAAGTAGCAATGTTTTGCACATAATGCCAAATTAATACTTCACAATTAATTGTTTTCCTGTATCTTTGTTCCTGTCATTGTTTTTGTATTTCCTGCAGTCTTGGATCATCATGAGGAAGGAATATCTGTTTTCTACATCTGCTTTTCCTCCTTCATTGCTGTTGGTCTCTTAATCATGATTGCAGCAGTGATCATGACCACCATCAGGAGCAAAGCTAAAGGTATGTTTCACCAGTTATTCATTTAAAGCGGCAATGAATATTAGTAAAAGCCTGATGACCACAGTCAGATTAAAACCTAAGACTAAAACGGAATACACAATGTGCAGAGAGCATCTCTAAATGCTTCTTTATGTATTTAATTCCATTACTGGCTCAATCATCCTCTATTCTGGCTGTTAAAGATGCCTTAAAAGAAGTTCAAAGATTAACATGCAGGCTTTAGTTTTCTGAGTTGTAGATGCAAGTTTCCTTTCCTCATACCATGCCAAATTAACCCTACAGATCTCAATATCGTTTCCAGCATGTGTATACCTCTACATTAAAAACTCAAACCAGTTCTTGGTCCACCAGTTTTTGGCGATTTTGCCTTTATTTTGATAGGAAAGCGAATAGTGAAAGGAAGCAAAATGGGGGCGGTTGGATCGGAAAAGGTCTACAAGCCAGGACTCGATCTTGAGGCACCCGTTGTGCAACGGCACTATATATCAGCGCGCTGTCCACAAGGCTATCAGTGCAGACTGTTTTTCTGATGAGTTTGGGTTCAGGATTAGATTTGGATCAGACTTAAGCTTCAGTACTTTAACAGCACACAGACTGACACTGAACTCTTTGTACACTTCTGTTAACACAGACCCCATCAATGTTACCAGCAATGACTATGTGGATGTATACATTATTGCTTTCTGAAGAGAGAAAAGCAGACTTGAAAACAAAAATTTAACTTGAAAAAAGCAAAGAAAAGCAACAGCGAGTTTATTAGATTTATTAGCCAGTGGCTAATATTAGACATCAGTTAGTCACCCAGAGTGAAGACTTAGTCGCATATGCGAGTGATTGCCTCGCAATGTAGAGGGTTGTGTAACATTCCTCATTTATAAGTTTGGATAAAAATGTCTGCTAAATGAGTGAATGTTCAAGATACGATAATATCGCGATATGAAGTCCACGATATGATATTTATTGTGATATTTAAAAAAAAAAAGACAAATGAAGACTTGTAAAAAAAAATTTTTTTAAAAAAGCTTGCTTTACACTACAGCAGGGAAATTACAATACTTCTATCATAATTTCTACACTTGAAAGAGATATTTTGAATTTGGAATGCAGCAACATTACCAATTTAAACCATTAGTTGTCAGCAATTCATACTGCACTTTTATTTTAGACAGCTTTTATTTTGATGGAAAACTCCAGCTTCAATGAAAACAGGCTTACATTGATACCGTATTGACCCGAATATAAGACAATATTTTTTTCTTGGAAATACATCTGAAAAAACGTGGTCGTCTTATATTCAGGGTCTAGACTTTGACATGTCAGTAATACACCCACAACAATAGGTGGCGCCAAAAACGCATAAAACGAGTGTGCCATGAAATATGTAATGTAATGTGTGTTGTAAAGATCGTGAGTGAAAAAAGAAAATGAAAAGCTTACAGGGGCATGAGTCGTGACTGTCATGTTAGCCTGATGGGAACAAACTTCCTCTGTAAGTGATTTTAAAACATAAGACAATACCCAGATTTGAAGACTACAATAAGATTTCACTTATTTTCACAATTTTGGTAGGCTACTATGAGATGGACAGCCTAAATGTTATAGAATTCAGATGGGCTACCTGTTATTTCAATAGTATATCAAAAAGTGTATATTTTTCAATGTCATTGTTGGTACATTTTACCAGTATTTACCATACTTTCAAAACAAAAATTAAAATAGGAAAAAATATGCAATTTGAAAATAATTTAAGAAAAAATGTGTTTTACAGAGAGAAAAAAAACAAGATTTGGTTTTCAAAAAGCTTTTTCCAAAAGGTACATCTGGAAAAAGGGGGGTCGTCTTATAATCAGGGTCGTCTTATATTCGGGTCAATACGGTAATATTGTTACATCCCTACCCAGTCAACAATTTGATCTCACAATGATGTCACCATGAGCTCACATGATTCTCATGGTGTGGTCATAATGTGTGGGTCACAGTGAGCTAAAAGTGTAACCACACAGCACACTCACTGTGTGCTCATACTATGGTCAAAATATGAGGTCACTGTGCGCTCATACTGTGGTCATTGTGAGGTCACTGCATACTCACTGTGTGCTCATAATGTGAGCTCACCATGTGAGACCACTGTTATTTCATTGTGTTAAACTCATTCTGTTAGTTTAGTGTGTTAACTGTTATCTAAAAGTTCTCCAATATTGGTCGGTAATATCACAAACATTATTTCCTCTTTTATTTCCTTCAAAGTATTTCTACAATTCAGTTTCCTTGTTTATTTTTATTTATTTTCAGTTTGGAGTTGGCATTTGACACAAACATTTCAATTCGACATATACATTCTGCTTCTGGTGTTGTTTTGGTGACTACTTTTCAATTCTTAACTTCGATTTCTTTGTCCTCTTGGAAAGACTTGACACATCCTGAAACACAGAGGACAATATGTAATTGCAATCAGTTGCTAACAACCTAACAGGTGAAAATAACTATTAGTTCAAAAAATATGAAAGAAATCATGCATCCATGCTTCCACAAAACATGCTTGTATAGTTACTGAAATATGATCCCGAGTTAGTAATATAGTCTAGTAATGATCTGATTTGGAAAGTATAACAAATCATAAATAGTGCATTAAAGCCAGGGACACACTTAAAGACTAGCTGAAACATTGTAAGACTGAACTGAACACACTTATGATTTTAAATGCTGACAGTAAACACCGACTAGGTTTGGGTACCGAACTCGGTACTTTTAAGGGTACCGACCGAACTGCGCCGGTACTACCGAGTATCGATTCACATTAAATCATTCGGTACCTAATTTCGGTACCTGAGAACGCATTTGGGCGCTTACGAGAGAGCGAGAGACCCTGTGACTTGTCACCCCTGCAACTTTAAAACACAACACACAGGGCAAACCGAAATGGTCTGAAGTGTGCTTACATTTCTAGGGTCATATGGTTTCCGCGAAAACGCGGACAGGATGGCGGAGTCCATTCATAAAAACGGAATTTACTCTGTAGCGCGGAATGCCACGGAATTCATCAAGTTTTGGATGAATAAAAGAATGTCTGTCACTTAATTTGAATCACGATATGAACTAGTGTATGTGAATATTAAAACACAAAAATACGGTTTAAATATGAATCCTGCATGTTCCGTTAGCCTCGGTATGTATGAATGGCGGAGACGCGGTTGTGTTTACTACACAAATACTGAAGCACACGTGAACTCTGCATCTCACTACATGAATACATGAACTTACAGGCTGTGAGAGTCACTTCATGAGAATTTTACCGTTTCATTTGAGAAAACTAGCATCATATAAAACTGTATGTACACTCAGAAACTTCATGGAAACCTGTCAAAATAAAAGTGCGGTTTAACGTAACAAAAATAGCCTATATTACTCTTGTATTACTTTTGTACAGTATAATGTACGTCTTTTATATATTCCATTTACTGACAAATTTAAATAAAACAATTAAATGATAAAAGGAATTATTACAACCACATTAACGACTTAATTGTAGAAAAAAATACAATTATTATTCAAACATTTTTAAAGGAATATTCACACAATTTTTCTACCATGTATTAACAGTAAACCTCAATTTGTTTGCCAAAAAATAAAAGGGTTTCATTTTCATTGGATTAAAAATAAATAAATGTTTCATGCCTTCATTTGATTATCAGAAAAAATAAACCACAAGAAAAAAAAAAAAGAGAAAAAAAATGTAGGGCCCTATTGTTCAAAATGTTGAAATTGAGAGTTTTGGACTTATTTTTTTCACTGAAATACATGTTTTTGATATTACACAGAGAGTAAAGTACCGAAAAAAGGCACCGTTGGGTACCGGTACCGAATTTCAGTTACCGATACCGGTACTGTACCGGTTCAAATGTGAACGATACCCAACCCTAACACCGACTGAACGTAACTGGCTTTGATGTGTTTGGGTGTGATCAGTTGTAAGTATCAAATTATATTCATAATCAGTCTTACAGTTGTAGTGTGTTCCTGGCTGAGCTGGCAAGATGGCTAGTTCACATGTACCTGGCTAACACGTGGCTAATTTGATAACATGGGGCCAGGCCACAGTGCATATTGGCATTATAATATCATATAGCGTATGTGAATAGCAAATAAAGAAACCACTCACCATTGCTCCAGAACAAAACAGCAATTCCATGGTCGAAAGACTGACACAAATGTAAATCACTGTAGTGATGTTCGATTCCTGAACAAATTGTTCTTTAAGCCTGTTCATGAGTTTTAGTTCTGGGCTGATGACGCAAGACACACAGCCGAAATTTGCTGACCCGTTCGGTTATCTATTGATAAATAATATTTTATTAAAACCTTGAAATTCTTGTCGTCACTGATAGCTGCGTGGGCAGCGCGCCAACATACAACACTGTGCACTTCAGGCGTCTTGAATTCGAATCCCGGCTCGAGGACCTTTCCCGATCCAACCCCCCTCTCTCTTTCCACTTCTCTTGTTAGATCTGAACTGTCTAATCATAATAAAGGTAAATCCGCCAAAAATAAATCTTAAAAAAATACCAATGCAAAATCATTTATGTAGAAGAGAAATGTAAATAAATTGTACTATAGTTTATTGTGCATGCAGATTAGGCTATAAGTTGTTAGGCGAAATCAAGGAGCTTATAAGGAGTTTATCTCTATATACTGTAAATACATGAACAACATCCCCAGAACCACTCTGAGAGTTACTTCATGAGCATTTGACCATTTCATTTGAGTAAAACTATAGTCATATCATATTCATAAGCTACGGAAACTTAAAAGGTCCTCATGGCACCCCATCAAAATAAAAGTTTGGTTTAGCTACTACTACAAAAACAATTATTATAACTTTTGTTTAAAAGAATAATCACTCAATACGCTATTTCTTCCATGTTTTAATTTGAATAGTAAACCCCTTTGTTTGCCAAAAAAAATTGAGTTTAACTCTCATTTGATTAAAAGGTAAATGAAATTAATGTTTTACACCTTCATTTGCACTGCACTGTAAATTAAAACTAATGGAAATTACTGTCACATAGGCCAAGATTAAGATACTGTCACACAGGCCAAGATTAGGATGACAAAAATTGAGACATTTCAATAGGCTATTGAACTAAGTGTGCCTATAATAGGCTATTAGTGTTATCATTTCATTAAAATAGTTGTGGTCTTATTAACAACTTCTACAATGGAGCTATGGAGACAATTAAATTATTTACACTTATTATATACATTGTGCTTTTTTAAATTAATCAACTGATGTGTATCAGATGATGAACTGAATAGTCACCTCTTGTAGGTTATGATTTAGTCATCAGAAAAGAATTAATGAAGAATTATGAGAGGTTATGCTATTACACATACATTTCTAACATGTAAATTATTGAAGCCAAATACTTACATTTCCCCAAGCTGTTTAGCTGTAGTACAGTATTCATAGGCTTAATCATGAAGCATAGAGTGGCCTTACTTTTAACTCTCTCTTTATATTACCCTTACTTAGATGGATGCACAGAGGAAGACAAGAGTAAGAAGTGCAACCCAACAACAGGGAAGGCAGTTTTTGTTAGAGACCTTGTTATTCTTCATTTTGACATTAATTTTCATTTTTACACCAGACATATATATCAGTTCAATATATCGGTTATCGGTCTACTTGGTGTGTAACAATCAGTATCGGTAGCGGCCGTGAAAAACACATATCGGTCGACCCCTACTCTAATGCACACCAGGTGTATATTGTAGGAGCTAGACGACGTATGATGACGTGTGACCGTAGTGGTGTCCCAAAGAGGGGAGATTGAGTAAAGGAAGTGGATAGGTGAAAAGGGACTTCCCTCAGATCTTCTCTAAAGCCTGGAATACACTACCCGATTTTTGCCCCAATTTTCCGCCGATTTTACAGTCTGAACAAGTTGATGCTAGTTGAGGAAAGTCGGAGCCAGTCTGCAGATTACAGCTGACAGATTCCACAGAAAATCACGTAGTGTATGATGGTCACAGACTCCGATTTTTTAGCTTCAGACTTTGATTCTATCCAGTCAGAGGATATCAAACATGTTTGATATTTTCAGCCGATTTTAGAACACATATGTTTTCATTTGTTATGCGTCTCCTAGCGATCGGAACAATTTTAAAGTCTGGTAGTTTATTATCTTCAGTCGCATAGTGTATGATGCCCAGTTTTCCTTTGTCACCATTTACAAAGTCGGTAAGTGTATGATGCCTAGTGTTTTACAAATCTGTTCAGATTTTAAAAGTCATGTAATGTATTCCAGGCTTAAGTGAGATGTCGAAGCAGATGTCTGTATGTTAATGCACTGTGTCTGTCTCAGAAGATCAAAGTGTCTGAGGTTCTTCAATTCTTACATATGACATGCAAAACAAATGGTTTTGTTTATTTATTTTTTTCTGCTAAAGCTTTAATTTTTATGTACAACCAGTAGGGGGCAGCTGTGATTTGCCATTATTTGAGTTTTGAATTGCTGTCTGTCTCTCAGATGTAATGTAGTTGCAGCAGCTGAAAAGGGGAAGGAGAATATGGAAATTCGTATGATTAATTTATTGCTTATTTGACCGTTAACAGGGAGCTTGATTGACAGGTGATCTGACAAATTAGAATGCAGATATTATGTGCTGCTGTTGCTATCCGCCATCTTGTCCAACAACTGCGGCCGGTCTCCATAGAAATCCATGTTGAAATGGGGTAAAAAAAAAAAAAAAGACTGAATTTAAACTTTTCCAATATAACTAAATATGAAAATGTGCACAAGGTTAAGCTGGGCTGTTGTTGGCTGCCACAGTCCAGCCCTGTATGCATGGCTTTCAGCGCTTAAGTTAAAATACTGAGTGTGAAATAATAAAATATGTTAAAACGTGTACCCTTATCATCCTGTGGACAAAATCCCATGAACTTCGCCCATTCGGGCACATTTAGTATTCTTAAACAACTGCATCATATGAGAAAAAAACTAAGCAGAATGCATTTGTTTCAACAGGTTCAATGATTACTGGGACAGATAATCACTATATTGACGCATAAAGAGGATGTCAGAGATTCTGAGGAGGAAAGAACAGCAACCAATCAATTCCGACTGATCAAATACATTTCTGCATGTTTAACTGTAATACTCTTTCAACATTCATGTAAAATAATTACATTAATTTTATCTACACTTTATTTTCCTCACAATGCACCTTATCTACAAGTACAATTCATAACCATGAATTAAATGTCTATCCTCTACTGTTCTGCAATTACACTTTTCACTAGATTTTTTTTTAATGCTGGTTTAATTATGAAGTTCTGTATTGCAAATATTTGTGGCATTTGCATTGTGCTTTTTCTCATTTGTACACAATTTAGAAGTGTGTGCAAAATTAATAAATACATTTTCACATACTATGCATTTTGTGTAAGTATTTTTTGTTATTATATATCTGTTATAATATAATAATAATAATCACTATTATTACTTCTAGTACTGCTACAAAAATCTAATAAACTTCTTGTGACTTGCATTTTTGACTGTACTGCACAATAAAAAAGATGGCAAATATTGAAATTGTGAATTATCATTATTATTAGCTAGACATTATGTACATTACTAAACCCTGATCTGATTTTTCAGTTTGCAGCAGAAATCTTTCCACCAGATTTACCATGCAAAAATCACAAGCACAGTCCCTTCTCTCTCTCTCTCTCTCTCTCTCTCTCTGTGTGTGAAATATCTCTGTTCAGAGTAGCAGTAAAGCTCCTCCCCCTCTGCTCTGCTCTCTCTGTTTGGATCTGTCTGTCTCTGTGCTAGCGCTCGGTAACAGCGTTTCTCTTCACTGCAGGGGCAGCTTCATTCTCTCCTCCAGGATGTCGGGCCTTCTGACCAGCTCTCTTCTGCTCTTCCTCTCCTTGACGCTGTTCCAGATCCGCACACCAGAAGCAAAGGTAAAGCAAACACCACATCAGATACTTATAATGTGTGTTTGCTAAAACTGAGTGCTTAATCCACTCTGATTTCTCTATAGCTACATTTTAACCTGCATGATTTCTTCCTTTTCGTCTCTACACTGTTTGCATTTGGTGCTAAATGCCAATTTCACTGTGTTTAGGGGCACTTTCCTATTTCATAATCTGTATGTTATATATGTTAAAGTACATAATGTACTATTTAGGTGCGTTTCATATGTTATGCTTGGCTGCGTGTTAATTTCTGCTAAACTGATATGTCACCAAGAGCAATGAGATCAGCCGAGCCAGAGAGCGTGAAATAGGGCGTACAAATCATCATCGCCTGGCAACAACAGAGCACATATCAACAGGGCTTTACTGTTGAATACTGATTAAATTCTGGAAATTTCTTAGAAAGGCAGTGCACAGAAATGGATGCAGAACAAAGACCTCTTGCAAACAACCCAAGATCATATTAAACATTACATGCATCTTTCAACCGCAGACCCACATGTTATAACAGATGATGTGTCTTGTGTACTTGTTGACTCTACTGTTCTATTGCTGATGAAAGCATTTTATTATGAGCTTTTAAACAAAGAATATTCTATTGAATTAAAAAAAAAAATCTTATTTGGAACAAGTACGCAAAAAAAGTTAATTACTGTTAACAATGTTTAGAATGAGTAATGATTCCACGCCGTTGCTATGATGTTCGGAACGTTTTATAGTGCTTTGCTATGCATTTGCCAAGGCAACAGGGCCTGTGATACACTGGTCTCTAGATCCATTTATCATAAAAATGAGAGTTCAGCAGTACTGATGTATTGGAGAGATCTGTGGACAGCTGACATAAAGAACTGTGAATTCAAGTAACCCTTTTGTGAGACATGAGAGAACATGCATAGCAGTCATTAGTGTGCGCTCATGTTTTCAGCACCACGGACAGCAGCTCTAACTGAAACACAGTCATGTTGAGCTGAATGTAAACACTACAGTGATTTTGGGAAAGTGTGAAGGATTAGGGGCCGTATCTGAAGGACAACACGGGATAAAATCAATAGGAGAGGAAGCACAATCTCATTAGCAGAACAAACAGCCGTTCTTTCACTCCAAGCGGAGGAGGAACGCTGCCATGGCAACAGCTTTTAGAGAGCACTCTCAGTTTTCTTCCATCCATCCATCCACCCATTTTTACTGTAAAAAATGTTGGCAATCTAAAATGTGCTTTTATTTGCTATCATCTGAATTAACATTTTATTCAAATTAAAAAATGATTTAAAATCACTCAATGTGAGTACATTGGGTTCAGTGTTATTTTAGTATTAATTAAATTCTACTACTATAGTATTTTTAATTAGCTAGCCTATTTTTATATATATTCTGTTTGCATTTTAATTTTAACTTAAATTTGTCATTTTGTTACATGCTTTTGTTATCTGTTTAGCTTTTTTCAGCTTTAGTTTTAGTAATTATTATTAGTATAAATATTAGTATATATCAGTTAGCCATGGCAACATTTCAGCTTTATTTCAATTACAGAAACTTTTTTAACAGTTTTGATTAATGTCATCACTAATTTGATTTTTTTAAAGGTTTAAGTTTTTCATCAAATATTTAGGCCTTTTTTTTATTAATTTTAAATCAATTACTAAAATTATTTTTAATAAAAAAACAACAATAACATAACTAATTGGATTGAGTTTGTTTGTTTTTATTTATCTTTGTTTTAATATCTTTTTCATTATTATTATTATTTCAGCTTTTTAAATTACCCAAAACTGTTTTAACAGTTTGTTACAACAACACTGATTGGATTAAACTTAATCTGTACACTTAAACTGTAAAAATGCTTTATTGTAAACTGTTTTTTTACACTTGCAGTTGATTTTAATGTAAAAAGTGGGTGCATGAAGCATCTTTTTCAGCATCTTTATTAATTAAGTGTAATACTATGAAGTATATTGATAATCACGTCTAATATATTTTATAATGACATACAACTATATGCAAATTGGTGTGACAAAGTACTCTGGCTGAAGTCTGCAGGAGTTGTAAAGTAACTTTGCAGATAGCTGTTCACGTTAGAAACATTTCCATTGGCGCAGTATTGCAGAGTAGAGCAGATGGTAAGGAACTGGAGGACATCAACACCACTTGAACTCATGATATGAACAGCAAGATCTCCCACACACGCAATGTGTACGTCTGGAGCGCTACAGACGTCATAATGCGCCAGAGTGAGTCACTGATTCAACTCACACAGCGCTCAAAGGAATCCTGCAGCTTTATTTTCAGACGTCACTATATCTGCCACATTTGTTATTAATCATAACAGCCCTGAACTACCACATAAAGCTGAGAAACTGACTCCGCAAAAAAAGTTTCATTTATCATTCTAACACAAAATATCCTTTACAAGAACACAAAACTTGCACATATGGTAGTTCTTGAGCACCGCTGCTAGTTGTCTCTAAGTGCTCGCTTTGCAATTTAGAATAATTATGTTGCACACAGAGGGTGAAGACAATGCCATGACTCAGCACTTCGTTTATAACCTCAAGCTCAAGCTCTTTTCAGTGGCTAACATGAGTAGAGAAACAGATTCAAGGCTCTAGACCATAAATCACTGCTGAAACAAGTCTCCTATCAGTAATGGTGGACGTAGATCATCAGTGCCAGTGACAGAACTAATATACGCTGAAGAGGAGCTGGTTACTCATACTGTCAGAATGTGCTTGCTATGCACCCTACAGTGATTTCAGGCTCTAGAAAGCATCTTTCTTTTCTTCTCAACAGCGTGTGAGTGTAATTGAATGTCTGACTCAGTGGGGATGGAGAGGAGGTGTGAGGATGGGAGTGCAGATGAGAGGAGAGGAAAACATGCTTACTAATGCTTCCTCTCGAATGCATGAATGATTAGTATGTAAAGTGTCACTGAAGTGGGAGGTGTGTGTTTCTGTGCTCTCAAAGGCAAATGAACGTCAGAATCTACAAATCATAAAATCCTCTGCCCTTACTGCCATTCATGAGAGCTGGTCCTCTGAATACATTAATTACTAAGCAAGATTACATTATTATATTAAATTGCATTAAATTATTAAACAATAGCCTACATAACAACAACAAAAGTTTAGTTGAAAATACCAACATGAATGTAATCAATTGCAGCATCTATAACTCATGTAATCTAACGATGGCTAGTTGGCTACACCAAAGCCCCGCCCACCAAAGACACGTCACCTGTCAATATAACAAATCAACGGAACAAATTTTGCAGCACCATGTTTTTGTGACAACAACAACAAAAGTTAAGCTGAAATGACCTAAATCAAGTATATATGACAATTTTAATTAACGTAATTTCACAAAGCTACAGCTAGCAAAACCAAAAATACGCCCAAAAACACGTAACCTGTCCATATAACGGAGCTATTTTTGCCGTTACTTATTATAAATTAATAACAATAACAAAAAAATTTAGCTGAAGTAACCAAAATAAATGAACTCCATTAAAGCATCTACAAATATTTTTAATTAACGTAATTTCACAACTCTACCGACGACTAAACATAATTTACTCACCTGTCAACATAGCAAATAAAGGGAACAAATCTATCAGCGCCACGGGCATTTGTACAAGAATGGAGGGCCCCATTCCATCTAGCATCTACTTACCTGTGTGCAGACTAACTTCATCCTCCACTCCATCTTTCAGTAAAGTCATATTAGTCTGAGTCGTTCCGTCTAACTTGTTTTGATGTTGCTCTTCACCTGCGGTCCTAATCCCACACAGCAGATTCATTTAATGGTTTGAATGAAAAAGCTGTTGACGCTGCGTCATTTGAATATTCATTCTGATTGGTCAGTTTAGTAACGAGAGCGTATTAAAGAAATTAATTAAAATTAAATTACTAAATCACTTTCGTTGTTACGTTCATTTTTAAGAGATTTTTGACATCCGCTGCCTCCTCTACTGGCAAAAAAAAAAAAAAAAAAAAAAACGTTTCTGATTGGATAAAACGTGTGGGCCGCTCCCCTTCCACAGAAATAGATGTGATTTCTCAGGACTCTTATTTCAGTGATATCTGACAGGTTTTAGTGTTATTTTAAGAGTTGTATTTAAAAGTGTTAACAACAACTTTAAATAATGTTTTATGAATTAGAAAAGGCTTTGTTGTTCAATATAGGGTTTAAAATATGGGTAGTTGACAAATATAAGCCACCATTTGGACCATTTTTAATAAATAATCATTTTATTGTTGTATATGAGGGTATAAAAGCTGCATACATAAGTCAAAGCATGTATGTTTGCTCTGAATGTTCAGAAAAGATCATTGAACATTATGAAACAATTTGAACTGGAAAAACATTTGCCACAATAAGAATCTCTATTCATAAATCTGTCTTTGCATACTGCCACTCATGATATTGAAGAGTACAAATGAGTCTAAATAAAACTTGTCTGTGCCAAACTGTGCACAAAGTTGTTTAACATAGAAACAAGACATTTATCACCAATCATCTGTTTGATTTCTGTCTTCCTCTCTGTGTTTGTCAGCCTCTCTCTGCCATGCGTGGAGGAGGTGGAGTCCGTCTGCGAAGAGACCTGCGGGATTCAGTGCCCTACGAGGCCCAGATGATTTCTTACCCCGCTGCTGACTTCAGGAGTCGGAGCAATGATGTGTACTACCAGCCAGAGGTCTTGAGAGCTCAAGGTCTTGGACAAGCCCTCCAGCGACTGGTGGAGAACGATCAGAGGCGAGAACAGGAAGCAGCTTATCTGGCATCAATGCTGCGGCTCCTGAACGAGGCACAGAATAATGGACAGGGCAAACCTGAGGAAGAGGAGGAAGAGGAGGGTGATTTCCAGGGCCAGTATCCTCCGGACTACGATGAGACCGAGCAGGCCGTGAGCATGGCGAAGCCCCAGGCTTCATGGCAGGGCCTTCTGGATCCTCAGCTTACTCAGGCTCTACTCAACCGCTACAAGCAGGAGAGACTGATGCAGGCTGGACTCGCTCCGAACACCAACAGGATTCCTGAGAGAGAGAAGGACAAAGACCAAGAGATGCTCAGGTAATGAAACATGTAGTTCACAAAGAGAACGGTACCTCGGACTCAAGTAAGCTAAAACACTAAAAGTAATAACTGTAAATAAATGAAAAACTACAACTGAACTAACCCAAACTGAAACCCAAATAGAAAAGCATAAAAAAAAAATTACCAAAAATTAAACTAAAATTAAAATGAAAACTGAAAATATTGTACAAAAGCTAATCAAAAAATCTTAATACAAATTTAAATATTAGATTAAAAACTTAAACTAAGATTAGAAATAATAAAAAAAAATAATAAAAATGACAGAAGCATAATACAAAATTACAATGAAGAAATAAAAGCTCATTCAAAATATTAATAATAGCCTAAAATAAATATTAGATGCAAAACCTAAAGTAAAATTAGAACTAAATAGTAATATAGTAAAAACAAATACTATTAAAAATGACAAATTCACATAACAGAATTACTAAAAATTACTTAAAATGCTAAAAAATATAGTTCAAAAGTTAATTCAGATGGAAAATTTTAGATTTATTAGATGGAAAACCTAGACTATTAAAAAAATTAATAACAATGAGAAAAGCACATAAAATTACTAAAACTATTTAACTGAAATGAAAACAAAAACTAAATATATATATAAAAAATAAAAGCTAATTCAAAATATTAATAAAAACTAGAAAAATGTATATGAATAATACTACAATAACACTGTTTCAAAAAATGCAGTTTATTTATTTAAAAAAAAGAAAGAAAAAAGCATTAAGACAACCTTTTCAAGTTGTCTTTAAACAAACATACAACAATTTCTTTTTTGTATTATTAAAGGTATCTTGTTGAGAAGATCCTCTCCAGCTTGGCATCGGGTGGCAATCAGGGAGGCCCTTCAAACCAGCGTGCTAAACGGGACCTGAGTGCTGTGGCCAACATGGAGCAATCTGGAGTACCCACCCTAAAACGCTCCCGCCGGTCCCTAGACTCCGCCCCTGGCCCCTCCCCGCAGGTCGAGGCATCGCTGCTGAGGGTGAAACGGCTCGATGGCGACGTGGACGATGACGAGGACGCAGGGCAGAGCAACAGAACGCCACACGTCGGCCTGCAGAGAATGAAGCGCATAGACACTGACCAGCCCCCCAAAAAACACAGCCGCAAGCGCAGAGCCCTGACCTACGACCCCGCTCTGATCGTACAGCACATCCTGCAGTACCTGCCAGCCTAAAGAGTACAAGAAAGTGAGAAGAATAACAAGGAAATGTTTGGGGGAAAATAGAGCGAAATCTAGACAGACAGAGGGACTGCAACATTTCACTTGCTTACAGATACGCCAGCGTTCATTGTCATCTGCCTAAATCTAATCAAGGCCTGCTTGCCGAGGTACTCTGATATGATGTTACTCTGTTTCAATGTTATACTATAATAAATCCCACACACATAACAGCTTATGGAATATGCTTTTTCTTTTTCTTCTTTCTGGCTACATTATACAGTATGGAAGGCCTTTTCTGCCAAAAAATTAAAAAGGTAACTTTTTTTCTCAAAATTGTGAGACCATATCTCACAATTCAGATTTTTTTTCTCAGATTTATGAGTTTATATCTCAAAATTCTGCCTTTTCTTCTCAGATTTCTGACTTTACATCTCTTAATTCTGAGTTTTTGCCTAAAATTCTGCCTTTTAATTCTCAGATTTCTGAGTTTACGTCTCAGGATATAAACTCCCAATTTTGACCTTCTCGCAACTGAGTTTTTATCTCACGATTCTGACTTTTTTTTCTTAGAATTGTGAGACATAAACTCAGAACTGTGAGGTATAAAAACTCGCAAGTTTATATCTCACAATTCTGACTTTTTTTGTCCGATTTCTGAGTTTACATTTTGTAATTCTGACTTTTTTCTCAGAATTGCAATGAAGTCAGAACTGTGAGATCGTCAGTCTCAGTTACCTTTTTAATTTTTTTATTCCATGTTGGAAACAGGCTTTCATAGTACAGGCATGAAATGACCTTACCGACATGGAAATTATCATCAGTTATTGGCTTGCACAAGTAGCTCATCGCTGTTTTTGTCAGAATCAACAGGATCAAGGTCACACTTACCTTTAATACAGACTGAGCTTCACTATAAATAAGATCTGTTGAAATGCTGTTGATAACTCCTTAAAAACAAAACCACAGCTTGACCAGGGTCGTGCAAGAGTGTATTTAGGTGATGTTTTGTCGGGTGCATTAGGGAGAGAGTTTCTACAGAAGGCCGTTTGCCCAGAATCCCTGAGTTTCATCTCAACAGATGAAAGGAGCATGACTGTGCTTCCACAGAGATCCAAATATATCAGAGCTTTGCTACAGCTGTCAGTGGGTTTGGAGACACTCTGTTTCATATTGTGAGCAAAGCAGCAGTAATTATAACAGCAGGCTATAACTCTGTGCTTTCAGTATTTCTGCTGTGTAACTGAATGGCAGCTCTATATGAAAAATAAAGTTTTTTATGTGAGACATAGATTAAATAGTTATCAGGAGTAAACCATTGATAATTATAAGCATTATATAATCTAATTTACTAAAAATTAGTTTGGGGTCAGAAATGGCTATTTCTATTTACATGTATTCATTCAACGAGCTTTTATTCGGCAAGAATGCATTAAACTGATCAAAAGTGAGAGTAAAGACATTTATAATGTTAGAAAATATATTATTTTGAATATTCTGTTCATCAAAGAATCCTGAATAAATGTATCACGGTTTTCACAAATTATATACACAAAATAAGAGTTGTTTTAAATTGTAATAACATTTCACAATATTACTAATTTATTGTAGTGTTATCAAATAAACGCCTTGAGCAAAATAGACTTCTATCAGCATTAAAACATTACAAAAATCTTGAACAGAAACATTTAGATCCAAATGACAATGAATCTGAACAGAACATCAATAGCTATAAACTTCTTAAATAATTTGCATCAGTCTATTTCACTTACTGTGTGATACAGGCCTTATATGTTATATTTACAGACTGACTTATGAATCAGATCAGTTGAATATTTGGCATTGCTATATTTACTCCTATACCTATTGTATATTGTTTTAGAAATTAAGCTAAATTTAGATTTTTTTTTTTCTGGAAACAAATGATTGAGAAACAAAAATGATTGAAATATATTTATTGCATTAGATATCTGGTACAGGTTTAAACAACACAACATCAGATCAGCTGCTTTATACAACAGTAAGCAGCGCTAC
Organism: Acrossocheilus fasciatus; assembly: GCA_036784905.1. Classification (NCBI taxonomy): domain Eukaryota; kingdom Metazoa; phylum Chordata; class Actinopteri; order Cypriniformes; family Cyprinidae; genus Acrossocheilus; species Acrossocheilus fasciatus. Next base: position 4,688,451 of record CM071945.1, read on the forward strand.
AAGAGTTTAGACTCAAAAAGAGCCTGTCTAAATGTCAAACCTGCTCTCAGTGAGTTTCCTGTCCTCTCTTTCTCTGATTGGCTGTCTAAAGTGGTGTACCATCTTCTTAGTGTCATATGCATCCTATTCAAGCTTGATGAAGTGTTTTTTGTCCCTTGACTTGGCTTCGAAACATTCTGTCTGATACTAATCACTGTCCCAACTTCTTGCCCTCTGGGTTTGTAATCTGACTATTATGAATTTGTGAAGGAAATCGTGGCTCTTAGTATATAAATGCTTTTCGATATTTGTGCAGTCATAAAATCTTGTACAAAAATACATATCTCTGCACTGCAAGTTTTGTCAAACAACAAAAATCACTGTAAGTGCTAATAAAGTGTATGTGAACACCAATATTTTGTTTAGAACTTTGCATTGCTTTTACGGTGGAAGAGGGTTAGAAATTACCTCACTTTTAACATTTAATGCAACGACTTGATAAAATCATAGCGTAGTAGTATTGTATCTAAACAGAAGCACAACTAAGACAATGCCTTGTTATATTTTAACATTACAAATAGTGGCATGCAAATTTAAAGTCAGCATGAAGCATGAATTACTACTGTATTGTAAAGTATTTCCATGTGAAAAGGCAGATCTTAAAGGAACAGTTCACCCAAAAATTTTAATTTGCTGAAAATTTGTTCACCGTCAGAATATTCAAGATGTAGATGAGTCTGTATCTTCATCAGAACAGATTTGGAAAAATGTAGCTTTACATCACTTGCTCACCAATGGATCCTCTGCAGTGAATGGGTGCCGTCAGAATGAGAGTCCAAACAGCTGATCACAATAATCCACATGTAATCCACACCACTCCAGTCCATCAGTTAACATCTTTTGAAGTGAAAAGAAACAAATTCTGACGGCACCCATTCACTGCAGAGGATCCATTTGTGAGCAAGTGATGTAATGCTAAATTTCTACAAATAGGCAAATTTTTATTTCATGCCAACTATAAATATGAATAATTATTTGCTACTTTTAGCTAAAAGATGATCAAATCAGTAAATCCATATGTTTAAGACTTTACAGACAAAGAAAACAACAAAACAGCTAATTCGTGCACAAAAACATCCAGATCACAGAATCAAACATCACAGTTAATCCTCTAAACGTCATTTAACTGAAAACCACATTGATCCTCGACTGTACCTCCACTTGGAAATGCACTAAAGAAAATGGCCTTTCCTCTTCTCTATTTAGAGCCGCCATTACAAGATCAGAGTAATGTTCCTCCGCCGGGGGAGAAAGAACTCGGATACTGTTGCCAGGTGACTGTTTCTACGCAGACAGGTTATGTAAGCAGAATTCACAGGATGATGACGACATCATGTTGAGGGGGAAGAGATAAGCGTCTCTTCACATGTTTTATGTCATCATTATTTGTCGAAAGAGAAGTGCACAAACGACGTGATGAAACAGCCACCTGAGAGGGTAAGAAAGAACAGTGACGTGACTTACAGAAGAGAAGAGAAGAGAAGATGCTAGTGCCAGAGAAACCAGACTAGTGTCTTACCAGCAGTTTCTGACCGGTGAGAACAGCTCAGGCCTGGTTTATGCTGCCAGTAACAAGCCAGTCACTGAGAAGAGAAGAGAGGAGAAAACAACATTACATGATTAAAAAATCTGTGTGTAGAGAATAACAAGAAAATGAGTGTAATTAACATTAGACTAAATTAAGAAAGTTAATCAAGCAAGCAGTACAGCTTAACTCAGTACAACAACATCACAATCACAAGGAAAGTTGAATCACATACATACATGTAATAAAAGACTATTCATTTGCCAGCATTTATTGTTGACAAAATATTAATATTATTTATGAATAAAGTGTTTTTAATATCCTTTATATGCTATTATAATAACTAATCATTTTGAATTAGCAGTTAGTTTTATTTCCAGCTTTCATTTTAAAGTTTTAGTATTTTTCTTAATATTAAAGTTTTAGTATTTATATTCTTAAAAATCTCTTTGTAGTTTGTATTACAAAATATTAATTTGCCAACATTTATTATATGCATACTGTATATATACATATGTCAATATAAAACCAGTGTTATTTTAGTATCATATGATTATTATAATATATAATCATAATATTTATTAATATTTTGAATTAGATTTTAGTTTCATACTTAATTTTAAAGTCCTAGTAATTTTGGTAATATTAGTAGTTTTTAATATTTCTATCTAGCTTTAATTATTTTAGTTTATTTATTTATTTATTTATTTTTTATTATTTGTTGCCAAGGTGACATTTTTAATTTTTGTTTTTTACATTTACAAAAGTTTACATTTTTTGTCTAATATTTATATTTTGTTTTATTTCAGCTTTATTTCTAATTTACAAAAAATATTTGTAGTATTTTCAGATTTATTTATCAATTATACCACTGTATAAACACATTTCTATTTAATATGTTAAATATAAACATGTTTGTATATTTATTGTAAAAATATTTTCTGTATTTGAGAAAAAAAAAGATGGTTCAGTTTCAAAATCATTAACTAACTAAACTCTACTCTCTTAAAACAGGCAGTCGAACATTCATTGATTTTAGAGATTTTAGCAAGAATATGTGCAGCATTTACCATCACCGTCCTTGGCGTCTTCTGGCAGCAGGGCATCTTGGCGATTCCCCAACACAAAAGCCAGCGTGGCCAGTATGCCGGCGTCCAGCACCCCCAGTAAGGCCAGTATGTACGCCCAGTGCACAGAGCAGTTCCCCGGGGAGAAACTACTCACACGCTCCCCACACAACGCCCGCATCTCAGCACATGCCCAGGAGTCTGGGAACAACACACACGCCAGCGCCAAACAGAAGCCTGCGCCACAAACACACATGCATTTAGGAGTAATGTACTGTCTAACATATTTAGTTTGGATTTCAGGTCAGGAAAAGCACATTTTCATGTGGAGAGATTCTCAATATACTGCAGCTTTGCAGAGAAATGTTTCTTGAGCACAAATCATATTAGAATGATTTCTAAAGGATCATGTGACACTGAAGACTGGAGTAATGATGCTGAAAATTCAGCTTTGAATTTTGAAAATCGCAGGAATAAATGACATTTTAAAGATATTCAAATAGAAAACAGTTATATCAAAATATTTCACAATATTCCAGTTTGTATTTTTGATCAAATAAATGCAGCTTTAGTGAGAGATCAGTGGAGGAGTCTCACCTGCTGTGAGCTGCAGCCAAGCACAGATCTTATAGACGGTTGCTGCGTTGCAGAATCTGAACAGACACAGGCAGCCCACGCTGGCCCACACCATGGTGAGAGACATGCAGACCAGCACAGCGGGAGACTGAAAGGCAGGGAGTGGGGTCAGGGTGTGAAGAGACCCCCGGCATTCTGGGACAGGCCAATCCGTCTCCATGCAGACCTCAAAGAGGCCCAGCGTCCCGGTCGGAGGAGCCGGACCCCCGCCTCGGTAGTGCAGCTCCCGTGTGCCCACCCACGATGGCTGGATGAGAATGACCACCTCGATAACAGCAAAGCAGAGCGTGCAGACGGCCCACAGCACGCCCACCGCCCGAGCGCTCCGGATGAACTCGGTCTGATACAGACGGGCCACCTCAGACGAGTGATGCTGCATGCTGGAGACAGCTGGACACCACAGACAGCAGAAAGATCAAATTATCACCAGTGTCATTTTAGTATCATTGAGATACCTTTACAGTTTTTATTCATTTATATTATTCCGGTTTTCGTTTTAATTTTAGTTTGGTTTTTAATTTTGGTTTAAGTTTTAGTAATTTTGCTGTGTGCTTTGTGCTTTTTTTTTTTTTTTTTTACCTCTGTTTAATTGTTTTAGTACAAAGTCAACTTAACTGAAAATGAGAAATAAAAAAAATTGCTGAAATAAAGTTTAAGTTTTTTTTATTTTATTCCTAATTTTATTTCATCTAATTTTATTTCTGTTAAATTTTTCAAGCAACTGAAAAATTATATTTAATGGTTTTAGATTAAGTTCAACACTGGACAACATTTTTGCTTTTATTTATTTATGGTACTAAAATTCATGTTACATAATTTTTATGGTAACACTTATAACACTTACAATAAGGTTAGTTAATGTTAACACACTACCTAAAATTATAATTAAATTCATCCGTTACCAAGGTTATTATAGTAAACTAACCATTTCATTTAAAAAAAAAAAAAAAAAAAAAACCTTTCATTTAAAAAAATGGTTACTTTAAATAAAATATTTTAAAAAAAAACATACCGCTAGTTGCCAAGGTAACATTTACCATAATAACTAAATGTACCATAATAATTAAAAATGTAAATTTAAAACAAAATAATAACTACATAGGTATAAAAAACAAAAACTATTAAAAATGACAAACACACAAAATTACAAAAACTAAAATGAAAGCAGAAAATAAAAAAGTAACTAATTTGAACTATTAATAAAAACCATTAAAATAAAACTAGCATTAGTTCATAAAAATACAACTTTTAGTTCATGTCCTCTCAGGTCTATTGAATAATATTAAAGGATACAATTTTGATCTTAATAGTATATTAGATGATGTTAAAATTTGTTAGTTGATGTTAACTAATTAACTAAGGTTAACAAATGAAACCTTATTACGAGGTGTTACTGTTTTTATATGGTACTTCAGGGTAATATCATCTCCACTTTATTGTTCTTATTTACATTATACCTTAAAAAATACCATACTATTACAATGAAGCGTGTCCTGGTATTACCATGGAAAAATGCTAATACCATGGTCATTTTTAACACAAAAGCATCAAAACGCATTTCTAATGATAAAAAGGGACATGATGAACAGCTGAGAGAGCGGATGCCTACAGGAAAATGACCTGAAAAGCACATGTCAACCCGGTCAATGATGTAAAGAGATGGATGAAGGGAGATTCACCTCTCTGCTCTGGCTGATTCCAGGTCTCTTCCTCCCACCACAGGATCTGGGTGACAAAAATCTCATTAATATTGAATGGCTTGAGAGCAGCATCACGTAAAAACGTAGGAGTGAGTGAAAGAGAGAAATTGACCTGAATGGAGGGATTCTTCTCCTCCTCTTCCTCCCAGAGGGATCACGGCAGGATGTGCGACATTAGAAACAGGCCCACGCCGCTTGCAACCATCTTCCTCGCACATATGGAGGGAGAGGAGAGTGGGAGACGGGAGGGGGAGCGCAGGGCCATTCTGATTGGGAGGAGGGTCTCTCACACACTCACACACACACACACACACACACACACGACACGCACACACGACACGCACGCGCAGCAATGCAATCCAATGATGCACAATGAGAAAATCAAATTATCTGTCAATCCCTGTGGGGGGAAAGAGAGAGTTACAGCTCATCGATTACATTCCATACAGAAGAAAGAGGAAGTGAGAGAATACATCGAGCAGAAGTGATGCATTTCAGATGGGCGCAAGATAAATAGCACAGAAAGACGCAGCAGGGGAATAAACATGAATGGTGGAAGGAAGAAGCTCGTCTGTGCATCATTTAGCAGGTTTACTAGCGTGAGGACATGAACATTAATGCTTGCAAAAGAACAGAAACCAAAGGATTTAAAACAAGACCATCACACTCTGAGTAAATCTAATTAATATATATATATATATATAAAATATATGTGTATATATATAGAGAGAGAGAGAGAGAGAGAGAAAGAGAAGGGGGGGGGGTCTATTTTAAAAATAAAACACTATAACACTTATATGTCTATCTGTATATATATATGTATACAGATGTTTGTTGTAAAAGTATTAGTTTATATATATTTCTTATTTGTACACATTTGGTACTAGTACCTTTATGAGTAATCAAGGCACAAAAGTGCACCTTTTGAAAGCGTACCGCCCCAGTGACAGCTTATGTACCTTTTTTCTGAGAGTGTATAATTATAGAACAGAAGAAGCATGGAACAGAAGAGTTTTTATTTAGAATGTAACACGTATCAAGAGTTACAAAGTGAGAGTTTCCAAAGGTTCGAGTCACTGTGTTTGTGCAAAAAGAAACATAAAAAAAGAAAAGAAACACAAAATAACTCATTACAGCCTGTCCTCAGATGCTGTTTAAGTTAATATTGCACTATTTATTGCTTTCAGTTTAAGGTCGTTTTGTAATTTCCACAGTTTGATCGTCTTGGCCTGGAGTCATACAATGAAAACAGGAATGCTTCAACAATGCGGTGCAAACGCTGTTGGTTGTGCACTGAGAACGTAATACATTTGAAACACTAAATACTACAGATTTGGCTGGTGTGGTTTTAGCACCATGCTACCATTCTTCTGCACGAACTCTTCATAAAATCAAAGTACTGTTTGGAAAAAAACTGCAATGACAATTTGTAGAGAGGGTACCTTTTTAAAACTTAAGATTTTCTTTTAAAATCCAACAAATTCCCTTAATAAAATCAGTCTTTTGGCAAACAACCTCACAACTGGCACAAGCAGAATCTATGAAGTATGTTCAAGACATACAAGTGAGGAAGGAAGACAGATAAACTGAAGAAACTTGCTTCCACTGCAGTTCAATTTGGTCTCTTCACTGCATCTACATGCATGCAAACACACACAGACACACACACACACACATTCTTCTCTCTGCTGGTTTAGTTGAAAGGAGGAATCTCCTCTCCAAACTTCACGAGGTGAGCGGCATTTTTGGCTTCATGGAGCACCTGTGTGTGCAGAGACAGACAGTGACACAGCTGCAGTACATATGTACTGAATGTGTGCATGTTACAGTTACAATTTAATGAATTTCATAATGTACAACATTACAACAATACAACATTAACATGTTGTCATTGATCATTCAGCAGATTACAGGCCCGTGATCTGGGCGGCACACACCTTGTTGTGGACGTATGACTCACAAGCGTAGCACCAGACAGAGAGGTCAGCGAAGCTCAGGACCATAGGGTGACCCGACTCCTGCCCGTGGGTCACCATGTGCTGGTTCACATAACGCCCGCAGAGCACCTGAAACGAAACTTAAAAATAGTGCTTCAACCACAATACCATTCATATGTGATCGGTAAAAAAATAATTGGTCTTATTCACTCATAAATGTGTGGAGTATTCATATTTATACACACAGGAGATCTTCATATGTTTTGCATATGCACAAAAATGAGTTCTCAACCCTCGTGTTGCGTTCCAGCGATTTTTGACCTAGAGAGGATTTTCTTTTTCCCAAAAATAGTTAATGTTGTGATATTGGGCTTAAACTTACTTAATGTTCCAAAAAAAAGAATAATTTTTGTACTGTTTTAGGATGTTCCATCTCGCTACTGGTCAAAAGTAACTGGCCTACAAAGAAATGTTTACATGTTTTTTATTATGCTATATTATTACCACATCTTGGATTCAGTTTTTTTTATCAACTTGTTTTCTTTCAATTAGCACAAGGTTTATATTTCTGTTTGGAACTGAGCTTATGCACCTCAGTTTATAAGTGAATACTGCCAAAATTATTTTTACTTAAAAACTGAGGTGCATAAGCTCAGATCAAATAGATACAGGTACAAATGATTTTTTGTAATGATTGCTTTTACATAGTGGAGCTATGTAAGTCCCTGTATTCCCTGATGGGTGATCATTTCTATATTGCAAATGAAATGTGAATTGAATCATTCAATCTTAAAAACTAACAACTCATACATGGATTGAAGTGATGTACATTTCCTTACATCGTTAATTTTTTCATACATTTCCCACATTTTTTCCATTTGCATGCACACTTAGTGAATGAGAGCCAGAGTGCATCACTGTTGGCAGTGACAAGCCGCAACTCTAAACTTCCTTCAGCACTCTGTAAGGCTGCTACATGAATGAGTTTGGCACATCTATGTGTTGTTTGTGCTGTGACTTTGAGCGTCATTAGCTGTCACCTTGTAGCAGAAGAGGCAGATCCAGTTTTCTGTATCACCTCCACACTCTTCACACGGCCGGAAGACGTCGATGCCACCTGCAGGCACCGGTTGCACTGACTCCAAGTGTGGGCACCATGGCAATGGGTCCACCACATACATGGTGTCCTAGCAACAAAAAGCCACATGATTGGATCACCACTCAAATTCACATTTACAATATCACCCAGAGTATTGAATGACAACAGAATGAAAACAAGAAATCCAGCTCTCAGCGACATTCTTAAATTCACCAACACATATATACATACACACACACACACACACACACATACAAAGCTGGATAGTAACTGATTACGTGTAATCTGGATTATGTAATCAGATTCCAAAAATGAAGTCCTTGTAATTATCTTAAATCGGAATCAGACTACAGTTACTTTTTTATTGATTACATATTCGCACAATAGCAATAAACTAGCAGTAAACAAATAAAATATTCTTTTTTTTTAGTAAGTGTTTTATTTTGATTGATGTCATTTTAAATAAATAACATCATAAATAAAATGTTTTTTTTTTAAGTTTTTTAAAATTATTTAATTATCTTTGTATTTATCTATTAACTACTAATAAATATCTATATTTTTAAAATATAAAGAAAATAAAAAATAATAATAAATCATAAACAATAATAAAATATTTTTTATTGTTTTAATATAATATATTTATGATTTTTTTATTAGTACAACTATAAAATATCTATTTACATGTTTAATAAAAGGTAAAAAAAAAAATACATAACTAAATGTATGAGCCACATTTATCCGCAATGTTATTTTGCTAACATAATTTTAATACGTTACCAAATCCGTGGCTTGTGCTCCAAAGACACTTTCTAAGACTGACATCATAGTGGCTTGACCACCAGCGGCCTCCAGCACTGAGTTCTTCTGGTCATCCACGGCAGCTGAATTTGCATTGACCACAGACTCCAGGATCGTCCGGTCCTGTTCAACAGACCATATTTGATGACTGAATACATTACTAGTCACCAAAAACATACTGCTAATGACATTAGAGAATGCTTACAGGCGTCTCTGTTTTTACCGTTGTAATCTCCGCATGCGTGTCTTCTCCAGCTCTGGCTTTCTCTGACTTGAGTTTTAGGGGTGAATCTGACTCCCGGCCTGCTGAATCCCTCTGTGAGGTGGGTTTCACCTTCCGTCTGGCTCCTCCGATGGGGACTGATGCCGGGCTGGGGTTAGATGAGGTACTCGTGTTGAGATTCAGAGAGAGCAGGTCCTTACTGAGCTCATCAAGGCCAGACTGCTCAAGATGCTGCGTTGTCTGTCCAGGGGTGGACTGGCGAGGAGATTTCTTGCCCTTGCCCGCCGATGCCCGCTTGCCTTTCGATTTAGGAGATGGCAAAGCCAAACGAAGTGACTCTGGAACTGATATAAACACAAAAACAAACGCATGTTGCATGTTCAAACAATTATCCTGTAAGTTACAATTGAATTCTTCAGACTTAACAGGAAGCACACTTTTCGATATGCAAACTCACTCTGTATTCTCAGGGAGCTCCAGAAGGGGGCGAAAGCACGCAGGACATTGTTAATCGTGACAGTGGCGTTGGTCTTTGGAGGTGGCAGATGGTCTAGAGGTGGAGGTGAGTCTCCTAGCAACATACTGGTGCACATGGACATTGACTCAGAGATGGAGGTGAGGTTATATCCTCCCTATGGAGAAAAGGGTAAAAACAGTTTATGTTACTTTAAACTGTCATTAAAATAGGCTATTTTCATGGCAAAAACCGTGACAAATACAAATACAAACCAGCAAACAAACAAACAAGTTATATTACATTAATATCATAAAAAATATTCTAAAACTTTTTCTGGCAAAATTATACTAAATAACTCTAAGTGAGTTCACTTCATAAGAGTTTTCTACATACACTAAAAGCTGGACAGTCCAATAAAATATGTTTGACAGAAAGGGGAATCTTGCAAAACATGCACTAAGTAGGGTCTTCACCTTTAGAGTCAGCAAAGTAAATTTACACAAAGACTGATTTAAACTTTTAAGGTTGCAAATCAAAATCACCTAGCAACATTACATCTTTTCTCCCACTTCTTTTCGTAATAATCATTACTAGATTAACAATCACAATATAGCTATTTTTATATTATCTTTGTTGTTATAAATAAGAACCGATGCAAAAAAAAAAGAAAAAAAAAAGTACAAATATAAGAAAGAAACAAGTGTATAATATTAATTTTTTTCATTTTACATCTAAACATAAGCATTCAAATAAGAAAAACAAATTGTAAAATGTAAACATCACTTAAGTGTGTTCGTTACAAATAAATTGATTGTTAAAACTACAAAAGCAGTTCAATCAAGAGCAGCGAGTGATTCCCTCTTTTCTTTTATCGTTTGATTAAAGTCCGTGTGAACCGGAAGTTGCAACGTATTTCCAGCTGAAACAGAATACTGAACAGAGGGCATGGTTTTATTTTGGCGCTCCCCCTCTCTGACTCTCATTCATAGGCAACCTAACGGTTGGAGGGGTGTGTTTAAGGATATTCTGTCCAAGCCATCAAACTGACGTCATCAGAGACGGAATGCCAATCCAGAGCGGAAGCAAATGTTCAGATTTTGATTAAGATTAACAAAACAAACTTTTTTTTCAGCGGATTAACTTGCACAGATTAATTGTTCACGTCAAGACTAGCAATGTGCCCTAATAAAGTACATAAAGTCAATTTTGATTTCATGCACATTAATGCGACAGACGGCCTATATAAGACCAAGTGTAATACACGGATCTAATATGTGACCCTGGACCACAAAACCAGTCATAAGGGTTAATTTTGGACAATATTTGGCTGAGATACAACTATCTGAGGGTGCAAAAAAATCTAAATACTAAGAAAATCGCCTTTAAAGTTGTCCAAATGAAGTTATTAGCAATGCATATTACTAATCAAAAAGTTTTGATATATTTACGGTAGGAAATTTACAAAATATCTTCATGGAACATGATCTTTACTTAATGTCCTAATGATTTTTGGCATAAAAGAAAAATCAATCATTTTGACCCATACAATGTATTTTTGGCTATTGCCTAAAAGCGACTTAAGACTGGTTTTGTGGTCCAGGGTCACATATAAGGTTACACATCCAATGTTTTTTCCCAAAAGTTTCCTAAACGTTCACTTAAGATATAACAGATTATTTTTGCATGAATACTTTATAGAGTAGATTTATAGCCTACTGTAAATCTGTGTATATGTGTATCGGGATAGAGCGCTGTCAGTGTCGTCTTTAGATGTCAGTCAGCATGAGAAGCGAGAGGAGAAAAGGTACTCCTCTCAGAAAATGTACAAATAAAGATACTTTTAGATGATTGATTACTATTTGGAGCATTGGGATCGCTAGACGAGGGCTTAATGAACTCATTTTTGTGAAAACCTCAAATTCAACCAAAATTGACATTTTTCACTTTTTTTTGCCTGTAGCTCAAAATTAGCCAGTGTGCATTCCGACTCATTTTGCCAGCACGGGTCACATATGCTGATTTGCTGCTCAAGAAACATTTACTATCATTATCAATGTTGAAAACAGTTGTGCTGCTTCATTTTGTGGAAACTGTGATACGTCTCATGTGACACGTCTGGTGTCTATAGACATTCTCTAGTTATTGATTTCAGAATAAGCCACTGAAAAACTCAACAGTACAAAGTGCAAACATTGTAAATGTGTGAGTGAATATAACCCACCTCCAGTATAACTAGCACTCTTCCTGCAGCCAGGCTCATTAACTGGTGGGTGAGGTGGGCGTAGCCCTCTGGGGTCACCTGATACCCTCCTAAAGGATCACCTCGTGCTGCATCAAACCCAGCAGACACCAGCACCAGCTCTGGGGCAAACTAGAACACAGACAACACTATTGAGTTCGTATTTAACTCCAGACAACATCAGGTAAATAGGAACATATGATGTGATCTTACCTCTCTGGCTATCGGCATCACTATATGATGGAAAGCCGCCAAGTATTCTGGGTCTCCCATCTTTCCTCCACTCCAGGGGATGTTGACATTGTATCCTCTGCCTTTCCCTTGCCCCACCTTATCATAGTTCGCATCCTCTGAACTGGGGAAGAATGTCCCGTCTTCGTAGCGATGCAGAGAGATGTACAGAACACTGGGAGAACAGAAAGACATTTGATAGTAGGTCAGCACTGCAACTGATCTCAAACAACGATATTTATACATATGACAACATAAAGAGGACACATTAATAATGCAAATCCCTCTTGCCTATCCACCCAGACAAAACAAAACAGCAAAAATGGGTCATTTAGATTCATGGTTATGATGCACTAACCATCACACTTTAGCACTGACTGTTTTATGAATGCATCGTTATGGAAGTTAAATACTAGATTTGATCTGACCACAAATTGTTAGTCATTTAAAATGCAAACAGGCTGACCAATCAAACAAAAAATATAACTTGCATTCAGAAGTCTTAAAGGTACAATATCAAAGCAGCTGGTTTAATTTTAGGCAAACTAAAATATGACTTTTTGTCAAAAGGAAAATTTTAAATTGTAAATTATGGACCTTTTAAGGATACCTGACTTCGAAATCCAGACTAGTGTTTTATTTATGTACTATTATAGCATTTATTAATATTTAAATATTTTTCTTTTAGTTTTATGCTTTTTATATCATATTTTTAGTTTTCATTTGTACTAATTTTGTCATGTGCTTTTGTCATTTTTACTCATTTTATTAGTTCTATTGTTATTTATATAGTTTTACTACTTTATTCATTTATTTTTATTAGTTTTAGTATTAAATTATTTTATTATTATTATTTTAATGTATCTATTTAGATATAGAGTTAACAATAACAGCACTGATCCAGGCCACTACTGTATATGTACTGTATTTGATTACCTGTCATCCTCCTCAAAGATGTGCTGTGTGCCGTTTCCATGATGAACATCCCAATCGAGGATGAGGACGCGCAGGGACTCGTGAGTGATGCTCTGGGCATAGCGTGCGGTCAAAGCAGCCGTATTAAAGAAACAGAAACCACAAGCTGTGTCTTTCTCTGCATGATGACCAGGAGGACGGACTATGGCCACACCGTTTCTCACCTACATAACCAAACAAACAACTGTGAAGATCTGGGAACAAATTCAAGCAGTACTACTGTGGCATACAGTATACTGAAACATGTTAAGAAGTTTATTACTTATAAAAGTCACAAAATAACACACCTGGCCTGTGAGTATGGCCTGTATGGAGTTAAAACATGAGCCAGCAGCCATCAGGGCGCAGGTGTAGCTCTCACTACTAATGTAGATGGAGTTGTAATCGTTTCCCAATCGGTGCAGATCTCTGGGTTTCATGTGCTCTGTACTCTTTATAGTGCTTATGTGCTCAGAACTAGAGAGATAAACAGACACAAATTGAATCAAATGCAATGTTCAACATTAGTTTTAGTAAGAAATCGCCACTAAACAGGATTGAGGAAACATTGTGCAAATTAAATGGAGATTTGTATTTAATGTTTTCTACATCAATGTGGTTGATACTGATTTTTACTCATTTGAATGTCACCTGTGACAGAGTGCCAGCTCTTCTTCTGTTGCTAGGCGAGCTGGTATCCGAAGGCAACGGGACAGCAGACCCAACTCCTCATGCCGGCAAAAGATGCGTGAAATTCTCTGAGGGAGCTCAGGATGATGACTGTGGGAATCAATACATTCTCATCTTATATATTATGTACAACCAAAAAATTAAAACACACACGAAATTAGAAAATTGTGACATTTTTAATAGGGATACTGTGGTGTTTGTTATTAATGCTCTCACCCGTCCCACATGTTGTGATGAAGCATCATTCTCTGGTCGTAAACTAGTCCAGTGATCGCAGAGGAAGCCTTCACTTCTGCACACACTGGAGCAGGCAGGGGAGGGACATCGGACAGAGGACCACCCTCTGAAGAGCAAACACACACATTCAAGAGCCACAGAAAACATTTAAACCTGTCAATCTTTCTATGGGGCCAGCTGTACCATATCATTTTTGAACAAAAAGGGTGATGAATGCTTTCTTTATATCTGAAGATGACAATAATATAATGTCCCATTAAAATATCAATGACCAATGAATTTCCATGGTGTTTGTTCCAGTAAAAGTTCATTTTGTAGAGATTTTTTATAGAGAGCTATTTCTAGCAAACTAAATATATAAAAAAAGTTTTTTAAAACATAAAAAGTACCGTATTGTCCCGAATATAAGACGACCGTACCGTATTGTCCCGAATATAAGACAATGTTTTTTTCTTGGAAATACATCTGAAAAAACGCGGTCGTCTTATATTCAGGGTCTAGACTTTGACATGTCAATAATACACCCACAATAATAGGTGGCGCCAAAAACGCATATAACGAGTGTGCCATGAAATATGTAAAGTAATGTGTGCTGTAAAATCGTGACTGTCATGTTAGCCTGATGGGACCAAACTTCCTCTGTAAGTGATTTTAAAACATGAGACTATACCCAGATTTGAAGACTACAATAAGATTTCACTTCTACTGATAATAAAATTTTGGTAGGCTATGAGATGGATAGCCTAAATGTTATATAATTCAGATGGGCTACCTGTTATTTCAATGGTATATCAAAAAGTGTATTTTTCAATGTCATTGTTGGTACATTTTACCAGTATTTACCATACTTTCAAAACAAAAATGAAAATAGGAAAAATATGCAATTTGAAAATAATTTAAGAAAAAAAATGTGTTTTACAGAGAGAAAAAAAAAAAAAAAAAAAAAAAAACAAGATTTGGTTTTCAAAAAGCCTTTTTCCAAAAGGTACATCTGGAAAAAGGGGGGTCATCTTATAATCAGGGTCGTCTTATATTCGGGACAATACGGTACATATTTTTAGTAAAAATGTATTTTTCAATATAAAATGTATAAAAAAGCACATTGAACTATTATACTTGTTTATTTAAATGTAGCTTTAAGATTTTATTCATTTCTATTGGGGATAGGAAGATTCCCCGATTCGCTCAGTGCATCGGCAAAAAAAAGTTAAAGATGCGATGCATCGGTTTAAAAAGTGTGCATCGGATTACAAGTTGGCATTTGTATCGCAATGCATCGTTTCTAACATATTTGCATCGGTAAAATTTATTTATATATATTTACTAGTGGAATGCGCTATACTTTTATTGTTTAGGAAGTGACCAATGATCTGTGACCAGTATTTTATTAAATTAAATTCACACAATTTAACTAATTTGTGGACGCTTATTCTTAAGAAGCCCTTAATGTCGATCGTGGATCAAACCGATCAAATCTTACCAAACGTTTGAAGACTCTTCCAAAACGGATACAAGGCTGAGATGGTCTTTGAGATGGACTTCAGGGCACTGCAACAAAACATCAAAATAAAACACAGCAAACAAGGAGAATGCAGGGAGATGTGTTCCTCAGTTCACTCACCTTTCACTCGGAGCACCAGGAGAGATCAGATGAGGGCAGGGGTCACCCAGCAGTGACCTCACACTAGCACAAACACCCTCTGCTGTGGACTGGAGGTTATATCCACCCTAACAGATGAAACACTGGTGAGTCTGAGTGAGATGTTAACCCCAAAGAAGAAGATTTTATTCTCTCATGGCATAATATGATCGTACCTCAAGAGCCAGCACAAGTCGGCCCTGTGCTACACCTTTCAGCATGTGGGTGAGGACGGAGAAACACTGCGGACTCACTCGCATCTCACCCTAGACATAAAGAATGTTTTAAATAATTAAAATGCAAGGAGTTTTGGAAAACTATATTAAAGAGACTGAAGCTGAGCATCTCACCTTTGGGTCGCCGATCACAGAGTCAAATCCAGCCGCCACTAACACCAGCTGAGGCTGGAACTGTGCAGCACACACACACACACACACACACACACACACACACACACACACAAGAGATCAGTCATTAATAAACAATAAAGCACTAATTCAGATGTGCAGGTGACTGATCTGACAGGTGTACCTCATACGCCACAGGCAGGAGAAGCTGCTGGAAAGCTGTGACGTAATCTCCATCCTCCATCCCTACCTGGAGTTAAATAAAGAGATCAGGCCACATTCAGAACCACACTTGACCATTTTCAACCTCAAATCTGACATTTTAAATTAAACAGATGTCTTTAGGACTTCTGTATGCAAATATAAATTGGCTAATGTCTTGAAATGAGTCATGACAAGCAGAGTAAATAGCATGGTGTACCTTGTTCCAGGGCAGGTTGATATTGTAGCCCTGTCCTGCTCCTGAACCCACCGAACTGCTGTCAGACTCCTTGAGGTGCGGCCAGAACGAGCCGTCTTCATATCTGTGCACTGAGAAATACAGCACACTGCCACACGGGAACACAGAGAGAGAATCTTTACAAATGACAGACATTCAGAGAGAATAAACGTAATATGATGTTCTGGTGCTTCAGATACAGACAGATTTACCTGGGATCCTCTTCAAAAATATACTGGATTCCCTGTCCGTGATGCACGTCCCAATCCACAATCAGAACTCTGAAGGAGGAAAAAAGCAACAACTCATGTTACTGATTCTCAAACCATAAATTTCAATACAGTCAACATGAAACTGTGTTGGCAACACATTCAGTTTCTGTAATGTTACATATTTTCTGAATATTCAGAGGAAATAAATGTAAGAATTAGATCAATTCTGCATGTAAATTCATATCTTTTATTAATATTTTGTCAGCCTTGGGCACATCAGTAAAAAAAAAAAAAGCCATTTCAGAGGTGAAGAAAGTCATTATGTTTGATGAAAAAATATGAAAATAATCATTTTTATATCTATATGTGACCCTGGACCACAAAACCAGTCTTAAGTCGCTGGGGTATATTTGAAGCAATAGCCAAAAATACACTGTATGAGTCAAAATTATTGATTTTTCTTTTATGCCAAAAATCATTAGGATATTAAGTAAAGATCATGTTCCATGAAGATATTTTGTAAATTTCTTACCGAAAAAGTATAAAAACTTCATTTCTGATTAGTAATATGCATTGCTAAGAACTTCATTTGGACAACTTTAAAACTTTAAATACTCAGTATTTTGATTTTTTGCACCCTCAGATTCCAGATTTTCAAATAGTTGTATCTCGGCCAAATATTGTCCGATCCTAACAAACCATACATCAACGGAAAGCTTATTTATTCAGCATTCAGATGATGTATAAATCTCAATTTCGAAAAATTGACACTTAAGACTGGTTTTGTGGTCCAGGGTCACATATTAGACGTGCTTCTGTGAATCGCTCATCAAGAATGTAAGGTCAATTTCAAAATGTCTTTAATAGAGTGCAAATAAAAGTGTGATGGTACAGCAAAATGCAGACTCTCACCGTTTAACTCCATGCTGTTTCTGAGCATAGCGTGCTGCTACGGCCAGATTGTTAAACATACAGTAGCCGTTCATCTTATCTGCATGAGCGTGGTGACCAGGAGGCCTGCATGTACAGGAAAAAAAAAACAGTAACTCAAAATAGATCAATGATCTATATTAGAACTGCTAAGAATAACAGATGCCACGAGACCTGTTGATGGAGAAGCCGTTACGCAGCTGTGATGCCATCACCTTATCCACCAGCTGGAGAACTGATCCCACTGCCAGACAGGAGGAGGTGAAAAACTCCTGGAGGAATTCAAAAATCCACAGAATTAAAACCATGTTTTTTGGCAACCATAAACAAATAAACTACATTCTAATTATTAAGTTTTAATTTTTTATTTTGTATCACTTTATAAAAGCAATAAGCCAAAAGAGACTTTGATTCATGATCAAGTCCTTTATAGGCAATAATGGCAAATATAGTCAATATCATCTTTAAGAAACATCCAGGAATATACTGGATTAAGATGAACACTGAAACATTGGAACTGGAATAATAAGCACAGGACTGGTCGACTTACGGGATGAAGGTAGACAGAGTCATATTTATCAGCCAGAGTCTTCAGCTCCTCCTCTGTCATTTTCTGAGTGGATTTCATCAGCTCTACATACTCCTTCCTATTATGCACAACACATTCCCCCATGTGGCGTAAGATAAGCACAAAACCAACTCGATTAATGGTGTCAGTCTTGCATATAAACTTACGTATGAACGAGTAACAGCTCTTCTTCTGACACAGCTCGGGCCTTAAACACAAAAATAAAGCAATTAAAACTCAGCACAGGAGGAATTCAGGCACAAACCTGTTAAAAATAATACCATCACTACAAGAGTATCTCTACCTCTACTCGTATGCAGCGTCCCAGCAGACCTTCCGTCTCCAGCATCTCCATCACACTGCTCACTCTCGCTGGACACTCTGGGTGACTGAAAACAAAGACATTGTTACAGAATAACTTCTGTTAACCAATACTAAGTGAACAATTTGAAACGAGGTTAAGTATCAAGAATAAGTGCAACTTTTTTGGATTAAATCACTAAAAATACTATTTCTATTTTAACATCTTCAAACGAATGCTCAAGTCAAGTTGATACAAACTTAATGCATATGACTAGAACGTTCTATCTTTGACTGCTTTATAGCATCTACTGGAGAGTCTTACAGGGTTCCCAAAGTACTTACTTTCTTGAATGAGACAGAATTTTCAGTTTTAAGCAAACTATTATCAGTTAATTTAACCATCCTTAAGCATCACCTGGCATCCCAGAGGCAGTGAAAGCGAGTAAAGGCATCTACGTAGACGAGACCTGTTCCTGTTGCTTTAGTCTTACCACGAACATCCTAAAAAACATCCCAAAAGCATTCAAACAGCCGTTCCAAAAGCATTCCGTCTGAGCTTGCATTCTCACACTGATAAGAAAAAAAATACTGCATGTGCGTAACTGAACATGTACAAAATGGTTTTGCCATGCTACAAGCTACTTGCAATCTAAAGTAGTTAAGTACGGTAATGCTAGTTTTATGAAATAGTGTGTAAGCTACTGGACAAGGCAAGAATTGAGAGAGGAAATAAATTGCAAGGAAAATAATGTTGCAATAACAGAAATATTTTTGGTTTAAAAAACAGGCTGTTTTATTTATGCAAAATGAATTTTGCTTTTACTTTTCTTTGTGAAATATAATACAGATAATTCTTGATAAGTTGCATGAGAAAACACACTGACTGTGATTAAGTGTTTACCAAGTTTTGGAGCTCATTGCTCATCTCCTCCTCCTCTTTGCTCCGATCCATTCTGCCCTTCCTCCGTGCCTCCTGTAGATTCTTCTTATGGTTTGGATTGTTGTTTTCTCTCTGGAGAGCACAAAGGGCTTTTAGGGAGATTTGCGTGCAGCCTAAAACAGGAATCCAAATAAAGCACTGGCTGCCACATCTGACATTTAACAATGAGCAAAACAGAGCAAGACACTGCATAGATCAAGTGGGCAAACTTCAAGAACATCTGTGGATTATTAACCTCTAAATGAAGCTACTCATGTACACACTGGTCAAAACAGCAAATGATCAACATACAGGTGCTGAACACAGTCTTAAAGGAATACTTCATCCAAAAATGAAAATAATAACACACCTACAGGCCATCCAAGATGTAGCTGAGTGTCTTTTCTTCATCAGAACAGATCTGGAGAAATTTAGCATCACTTGCTCACCAATGGATCCTCTGCAGTGAATGGGTGCCGTCAGAATGAGAGTCCAAACAGCTGATAAAAACATCACAATAATCTACAAGTAACCCACTTGACTCCAGTCCATCAAATTACGTCTTGTGAAAAGCTGCATTGTTTTAAGAAACAAATCCATCATTAAGGGGTTTTAACTTTAAACCTTCACTTTTGGCCAAAATACAAGCACATAATACTTGAACTTCCTTCCCCCATCTCTCACAGCAACATCCACTGTTTGCACTTTGCATCTCTGCATATTTCTCTCCTGATTCAGATGAGATGACTTTTTCTAATTGTAATAAGCAAATATTTGAAGTTAAAAATATCTTGAATTATTTTTTTTCTTACAAACATGCAACCAACACTCTGTTTGGACTCTCGTTCTGACGGCACCCATTCACTGCAGAGGATCCAACGGTGAGCAATTGATGCAATGCTAAATTTCTCCAAATCTATTCAGATTTTTTTTTTTTTTTAAAAAGAAAAAGAAAACTCTTCTACATCCTGGATGCCCTAAGGGAGAGTAAACTTTTTTATCTTAGGTGAACTATTCCTTTAAATGGTCAACATGAATGTCTTCTGTCCATACAATATAAACATTCTCTCACTTTGCTTTCTGGTGTTCCTCTCGGTGATCGAGTAGAACCTTTGAAATTTGGAACAGGATCCATCAGTTGAGGATTTTAGAGATCCACACCAAAAACCTTGATAAGGTCCCAAATTGCATGTATAAGAAAGATCATTTATATGGAAGTACTAAGAATTTAATAACAAAATAAAGGTTATTGCAGATGCTACACTTAGTTGTTTTATTGCATATACAGAATAAATAACCCAAGAAATTTGCTGTTGTCGCTATGAATGGAATAAACAGAAGTTCATAACATGACAGGCGTTTATATCATATTATTTATTTGTATGTAAAAAAACAAATAATAATAATAAATATAATAGTAATAATAATATAATTAAAGAAAATGTTTCTAATTAATAAATGAATATAATAAATGAAAAATTAAAGCATACATCCATTCAATCATTCTGCTTTTCCACAAATTCGATATCAAGAGCAAAATATTAGTATATTTAATGAGACGTACAAAACAGACCAATTCATTTTCTTTCTTAAAAAAACGTCTGGAAAAATGAAAGTGACAGATGTCTCAAGAATGTACAGAACAGGTTTTACTTACTGCTTTCGGAAATGTCTGACTTGTATGAAGAGATATGAACAGATTTGCGGTCAGATTCTTATGCCGTTGGCAAAAACACACTTTGAAATTCAGATATTATATTAAAAAAGACCAATCTGCCAGTCATTTGAGCTTCAAGCTGCCTGCTTTCCTAAGTTTCCGTGCCTGTTGTTATTCTCTGGACTGGACATAAAAGTGGAAAATGAACGCAGGAAAATAGGGACGGCATAGCTGTATACAACTGTAAGTTCAATATTCAACTGTAAGTTCAATATTCACTAGAAAGGGTACGAAGGAGCACAATAATGTTTTGTTTGGAAATGCTAACGGCTAATACGCCCAATTGTGCAGAGCAGTAGAAGCGAATATGTTTCTATGAACACTTCCTACGAGACATAAAGCGGTTTATCCTCTAGGGGGCGCGTGGAGGCTCGGACGTTAATAAATTACACTTAATAAAGCCTATTAAAAAAGTAAATTGTTATTTGAAATCACGTGGTTTCTGACATAAAACTTAAAAAAAAAAATCCTCTAGTAATTTCCATAAAAGATAATTTACAGTAATCATAGACGACTAATGATTACTGTACGTCCTAATCGCGTTGATATGTTCACCTGAATAACTAAACTTCAAAACTCGGTCAACCGAATTGAGAATATAAAGTAAATGGTTAAAAATACACAGCGTACACAGCGTACCAAACCCACTAAACATCGCTTCCTCATCGCTGCGCCCCGCCCCCTTTATCACCCGCTCTTTACGTTAACTACCGTTCCTCCCGTTTATTATTCTACTAGGCGCACTGAAATTACGTCATTAACGCACAGCGCGCGCTCGCTCGCTCGCTCGCTGCTGTCTGTGCGGTGACGCTGGAGGTCAGTGTTGCGCATTTACCAAGCGTTAAAGAAAAGTTATGATTATTATATGACAAAATTGTTAATTCGCTTGGCACGTGAGACTTTACATGTATCAAAATTCTCAAAGACAGATTCAGAGATATAACCGTGCACACAAGTACACCCTGGTTCTTTTATTTATTTATTTATTTATTTATTTATGTATTTATTTATTTTAACCCTAAAACAGGCAAGAGTGGAAAATGATCAGCAAAAAATCATTTCATGTCACTTTTTATATCATCTGGACTTAAGTAAAACAATAATTTTTGTAATATTTGATATATTTTGGATTTTATGAGTTTCTGTTTTAGGGTCTAAAAAAACACCCCAAGTCATCAATAATTCTATGATTTATTTAAAGCAAACAAATATGGATTATTCAAAATATGCTGCATGTATGACATGTCTAAAGGTGTCCTAAAATTGAGGCATATACATTTTTTGTATTTTTACATTTTTTAACTGTCTCATCTTTATCCGCAGGGGTGGGCGATTCCAACCCTTGAGGTCTGCATTCCCGCGGCTCTCCCGCGGGACCCGACCGGATTTCTTGCTATGCGGGATTAAATTCCTGAATAAAACGCGGTAGTGGTCGGTAACTCGTGTAATTTGAAGGGGAGCGGGCAGTTTAACAGTATGCTGTTCCCGAAATCCTTTCAGAACAGCATATCTGCACTTTATTCTCATTGACCACCCATACAGCCTGCACGCGCTGCACGCATGAACCAGTGCTCTCTGCGTCACGTGCGTTTCATTTGCTGGTTATGTGCATAAAGGTCCTCAGCAGCGTTGCAAACTAATTTTCAGAGAAAGTTGCTAAAGGAAGGTCGATTTGTTGCTAAAAGGTGTTATGTCATTGCGTAATCACGACGCAAAATTGTGTCACAACATCAAATCTCAGCAAAAATATATATTTTATATATGTTAATTTCGATTTGTTTGTAAAATAATATGCATAATATAATTGTGTCAGAGTGGTCAGGTAGGAAAAATTACTAATAACAATGGACACAAATCCTATGGTTGACTACGCCACCCGGAATGTACCAGGACAGAACAGCCCACAGGTTCCTTGCCAAAGGCAGGGTGAGCATGGAGATATAGACAAAGTATAAACAAATTATACACAAAACTGAAACATTAATTTAACACATTGGAATTTTTGCACACAAAATCCTAAACCAAATACACAAATCTAGTTACAGAAGTGACTAGTAGGAGAGAAATGGCCAGCGGGGGCCCTTTGGATTGTCACCATACCCACACCACACAGTTGTGAAAGCAATACAATTGGTTAAGCACAGCACTCCATGTGGGCACGCTAAAAAAAAAAAAAAAAAGACTACAACCCCCCCGCTATAAAAGCTTCTACTCCCAAGTGATAAACTGGTTAACTGGTACAGGCTTCAAAACAATAAACATTCAAAAATACACAGAACACATATTCAACAACTACTAATACAAACAGACGAAGAGACCAAAATCAATAAAAATGAGCAGTCATGTACACCAACGAGAGGAACAAAATGGCTGAACAAGGCCAAATATCTCATTTGCCACCCAGCTAACTCGTACACAGGTTAACAAAGTTACTGCTCATGAATGAAGAAAAAGAAAAAACTCAAACAAAATTAACCAAAATAAGACCAAGACAAAAAAGTTAAAACAGTCACCCCAATCAAACAAAGCAGCAGTGCAGTCACATCACTGACTGACATTAGTCTCCGACCAAGTTACTGGAACCCCTGGATGTGCAGTTACACCTGCTGAACATAAGACAAAAAGATTATCTACAATATTACACTCATTAAAACACATGGCAAACTCCCATCATACATACCAAGAGAGGTGCACCATGTAGCAAAATGCACGGTCGCTCTCCACGCAAGACCATGGTCACTAGCATGCTGATGACCAAAAAAAGACAACAAATAAAGCCTCTCCTTATGAAAGACAAAATCCTTTATATAACTAGGAGACTAACCTGAAAAAGGCCTACAGGAGGATGCACCAAGCCCTCTCCCTTGTTCATAATAATGTACTTTCACAAAGGTCTAGTACCAAGGAAGATGCATCCTGAGCAATCAAACCCTTCCCTTTTTATATTATCAATGCCAACACTGATAGGTTCATAGGATTTAAACCATGTTAACCAATCACAAAGGAGTAAGGACACTAATAGGCTCACAGGCTGGCATGACATCAGCCAATCACACCTGGGATATACCTTACCTGGCTACATAATATTAAAATAACGTTAATTTAATTAATTAACATATATAAAATATATTTTTTTGCTGTGATTTTATGTTGTGACACAATTTTGCATCCTTATCCATCTTCAAGAATCGGCTAAAAACACATCTCTTTGTCCTCATTTGTAAGTCGCTTTGATAAAAGCGTCTGCTAAATGATTAAATGTAAATAACTGTATTTTAAATACATTGAATTATTGAACAGCTAGTAAACTAGTAATACTACACATTCTCAACAATTATGCTTTAAGCAGTGTATTAGTAGTGTTACACTCTAATAAAAGTCTGTACAAATAGGGCACAATCTATTACGTTAATATGAAAGAAATTTCCGTATTGTTTTATTTACCTGCATTTTAAATTGGGTTATAATGGATATATATAATATAATATAAATTATAATATAAATTAAAAAAATTGCTAAATTTGTTGCTTGGTGCTTTTGGAAGAAAAGGTGGCTAGGGTAGGGTGAAAAGTTGCTAAATTTAGCAACAAAATTGCTAAGTTGGCAACACTGGACTCAGAGCTTTTCCTACTGTGTTGGCAGCAGAATGTTAAACGAATTTTATGTCTTAAGATATAAGTGAATATATCGCGGGAGCGGTGTGGGAGTGGAATAAAACCTCGCGGGAGCGGGACTAAAGAAACACTCCCGCGCAGACCTCTACCTTGAGGTCCACTGTCCTGCAAGGTTTAGCACCATCCCTAAACAATCATATGATGTAATTTATGTAACAAAATATAATTTTTAATGTAATCCTGAAGACTTTAGTCAGATTTTTCAGATGTGTTTGATCAGGGTTGGAGCTAAACACTGCAGGATGGTGGCCCTCTAGGAGCAGGGTTGGACCCCTGTTCTACCATAAAATGAGCTGTGAAGCCCTGCAAGAGAAAAATCTAGTTAAAAATGCAAAGATGTAGTCAACTAAATGTAATATTATCCGTTTTACATCCAAATATTCACATTTGCACAAATTTTAAACTCAAAATAAATAGAAAGGGGATCTGCACTTTTTGATACGATTTATAACCCCCATCCACCCCCAACCCACTTCTCCAAGAGATTTTTTTATCAAGGGGCTCCCTTCTGTGATTTCTGTGATTTCTGTGTATTTTCTACACCCCTCCCACCCCCCATAACCACCAATGGGAAACGCCAAACACCCCATACCACCCCAGAATTCACAATAATGAAAAAACCAGAACTGGGGGCACAATTTACCTTGTGACACCATTCATAGTCAATACTGAGGATAATCCTTTTTTATACCCTAATGCGATAAAATGCGATAAAAAACAACATGAACAGCATATGACTTAATTTTCTTTTTCTCAAGACAATGTCCACAATTAAAACTAATAGTTGTATTGCATTTTTTTTGCTGAAAAAAAGTGAGATTAATATATGCCTACTTTCTGCATTTTCTGAATGTCCAGCCCCATGGGCGGACGTGTTGGCTTTAGGTCAAACTGACAAAACGAGCACAGAAAATCTGAACCAAGCCATGTGACCTCCATACTCCACTCAATATTCCCTCGACTATGATAATGATAACAGTACTGGATGAAAAATTCTTCCTCGTGCCTCCTACAAGAGACTAAAGAGTATGTATCTCGCAGTACTCATTGCCTGTTTTAGGGTTTTGTTCTTCTTAACTTATGTGAGGGACTGTGGCCCCAAATGCGCAATATAGGCGTCAAACTGAGGTCTGCTAGAGGTTTGTGGGGGAAAAATAGACAAAAAGTATTTTTTTTAAATATGCTTTTAAAAAAAAATAAGATCGCATGAAATAAATACATTTTATTAAAATAATAAACAGACACAAACAAACAAATTCTGCACCTAACACTATATTACTATATTGAGTATGAAAAACATGATAATATAACATAATAGAAACTAAATATTTAGCAAATATTTTATGCTTATTTATAAAATTATAAATATATATTGTAATAATATACACATTTTCACAGTATAAATTATGAATGAAAATATATAGCTTTGTTTTACATGTTAAGGTGATGGTTTCTCGCTCAAGGAATATCATATTTGGGGGTCTGTGGCATCTAAAAGATGGGCTTAGATATTTTGCTGCAAAGCTGCTTTGTCATACAACAGAAACTGGGATTTTTTGGATATATTAAATGAAGTAACCATGATTCATTTTGTAATTAAAGAACTTTTGAGGACTGTATGTTCTTCAGTAAAATCAATAGTTATTGAGTGGGAGGAAATCATTTACATCTCTTCACAAATTTTTACATTCATTTGCATAAGAGTTCGATTATTTAAATCTGTTAATAATAATTTATTAATTTAAACTGAAGTCATGTTCTGCCAACTTAGTTAGCTCTGAAAAACAACCAGGCACTAATAAAGCAACAACAACAGAATATTTCATCAGAATGGCTGTCAGTGGAGGAAGATGCTTTCACGGGGTCAATGAGGTCAACCAGCAAAATTTTGACCCTTGGTGGAGGCCATCAAATAAATCCTACCTGCTGGAACTTTTTATTTTATTTTTAACTTCTCTTATATTTCTTAGACATTTAATGTCAAACAGATCAGCCGGTTTGCAATGCGATCAACATTTTTGCACACAGAAGCAGTTTATTCGGCATACTGAGACGTGGCCTCTATCAATTTGAATCAGAAAAGCCTTCTCGAGGGGGGCTCTGACCTTGAAACCTGTGCAGATCAGATGGAAAGATGTGATCGTTTGACTAAAAACCCCCATTTAAGCCTTTCTTGTGTTTGTCAGTCTGTTACAAGAATGGAAAAGAGGTTGCGAGCGCGAGCGTGAGCGCTAACGTTCGGGCCTGTACGTGTCGGCTGGACCTGTCCTGTGGTTGCTAATCTCTCCCAGTCATTCAGTAGCATTTCCCCCTCACTATGGTGCCGACTCCACCAGATAACACGGCTTCACCCTGAATGGAGGAAGCCCATGACAGAAAAAAGCGAACGATGTGCCTCGTGCACCAGGCTTGAAAAAAACTCCCATGCCATTGCTTGCAGCCTCTCTCTGTGCATCTCCCTTTCCCTTTTGCACTTTTTTTTATAGAGTCCGGAAAACCAGAAGCTGCCTGCGTTGCACAATGAGGCTCCACTAGAAGCCAGGGGAGCAGAGCTATGTGGTCAACCATGAGAGATGGAAACAGATGGAGGAGAGGGGAGGGGCGCTATCTGAAATATCATCGCCAACCAGAGCTCAGCTCACACAGAAACCCATATTCCACAGCGCTGAGGCCTTTTCCCAGACCGGCATGGAACAATGCACACAATAAAGCCAATTTGTTGGCTCAGAGATGCTGGGATTGTAGTGCGTGTGTGTGTGTGTTTGGGTGACATTTCTGGACGCTAAATGTGATGTCTGCCATAACAGGTTGGAAAGAGTTATGATTTTGACTAGAAAGCAACCACTTTGCCACATAACATCTTAATAACACTCAGAACACCTTAGAAACTGCATAGCAACACCCTGGCAACCACACACAACAGCCAAACATTCCTGTATAGCAAAAATAAAAAAATAAACATATGCTAAAAAAAGTAAATATATGCTAAATTTATGCGTAAACAGTGACATTTATTTTTAAAATTGAAAATATATTTAGTTTGGTTCAAAGATGCTGGAAATATAACATGCATATACACACACCTGCTTAAATATATCTACCATTTTTTTCTATATTTTTGAAAATACATTTTGAAATATATTCGGTTATAATTTTAGCAAATATATTCTATAAGCATTATTAAATCATTACATATCTTAGTCTAAATATAAGTTTTAATCTCGAGCATAAATGTAGGCTAGGAGAGATTAAAATACCTGTATGTATGTTCTTGCCTCTGAAATAAATTTTGAAATATATTTTGGTATGAAGGTTAAAATATATATTCAATTTCAAAAATATACTTCACTGAGCTTTACTGTTAATATATATATATATTTCTTTCTATATCCTTTCTTGACGCTAAATGCCATATCCGACATAACAAGTTGGTCAGAGTTATGATTTTGACTGGTAAACAACCACCTGGAACCCCTTAGCAACCACATAGCAACATCTTTACAACACAACAAACAACAGCCTAGAATTGTTGTGTTGAGTTTTGCACATGCAAAAAATGTTTTCCATCACACAACTGTACTTTAATGGAATTCAAGATATAGCACTGGTTAGGGAGCAACATATGACATAAATAAGAAAGTGGAACATCTGTAAATTTGCCTGTGATTTGCAAAACTAAGCTACAATGTGTTTCAGACTGTTGAAGATGATAGATCATGGATGATGTGTCTCCCACGATAAGCAAATACTGTTGAAGAAATGTTTCTCCTGTCTGAACTAATTGGCAGTGAAACAGCTCGTATGATTTTACGAATTTTGACATCACTGATCCCCTATGATTTTGGCGCAGCACTTGACCTGCTCTGCAGTGCTATGGAAAGTGCTGGATTTGCATGTGTTGTCATGGCACATCGTAACTGTCGAGCTCCCACTTCAAGCTAATTCATGCAGGCTGAAGAGCTCACAATGGAGCCATAGATAAACCACAACCACAGTATCAAACGTCTGTTACGATGCAGTTATGTTAAGGAGCCTCACCACTTTGAAAACGAGACCATTTTGAATTCAAAGGGCATTCAAGCAAGTCTTCACACACCTCTTGTATTTACTTTCAAGATTTACAGCAAATGCAAAAAGAAAAAGATGTTTTACATACATTTTTATTTGTAAACAGCATTCATTTTCTATACAGCACTTCAAAAACAGCTTACAAACTCCACAAAGAAAAGTGTTAAAGTTAAAAAAAAAGAAAAAAAAAAAATTCATTACAAACGCAAAAAAGAAAATAAAGGTAGTCTATATATACACTACCATTTGAAAGTTTGGGGATGGTTTTTGAAAGTAGTCTCTTATGCTCACCAAGGCTGCATATATTTGATCAGAAATACAGTAAAAACAGTAATAGTGTGAAATATTATTCCTATTTAAAATAACAGTGTCTTCAGTGTCACATGATCCTTCAGAAATCATTCTAATATGCTGATTTGATGCTCAAGAAACATTTCTGATTATTAGTAATGTTGAATCAGTTTTGCTGCTTCATGTTTTTGTCATACATTTTTTCAGCATTCTTTGATAAATAGTTCAAAAGAACAGCTTTTGACAGTCTTTCCCGCTTTTGAGCGATTAAATGCGTCCTTACTGAATAGAAGTTTCAATTTCAACTGACCCCAAGCTTTTGTCAAAACTTTGATGTAGTTTTATAACTATGAACATGCTACACTAATGCTCCAAAAAAAAAAAAAAGTGTTGTAATATTTGTCATCTTTCAAGCTTTTCAAATCAAACAAACTTGAAAAGTGCGATTGTTTTTTTTTTTCTTTAAAATAAATGCACATGATTTGGTGTTTTGTATGCAACACATTGACATTCAGCTGTTATGTGTGCCTTAAGCATCCAAATATTTTTAGGGGAACATGTTTTTTCTTGCATCTGCATTGGTTAAGCTTTCAAGTATGTTTTTGCTGAGTATCTGAACACATGAGTCGTGAGTGTTTTGTACAACTGTCCAGTTTCCGTCACACCATGCTGGGTAAGATGGCAGCTGGTGGGTGGTATGGGTAGGGCAGGCTGGCGTGGCTGTGGAAGGCAGCGGTGGGCGGCAGTGAATGGGAAGAGTGGCTGTAGATGCCCAGAGCTCCTGGACTCTGAGAATACAAGTCGAAATGCTCATCAGACGCAGGATTCTTTGAAAAATACAGATTCTCCTCTGTGACGCTAAACCTTTTCCCTTTCCTGTTCTTGCTGGACACTTTACGGTTACGTGTCTGAATGCCTTCCTTCTTCATAGTCAGCGGTCTGTTCACCTGAAGAAAAGGATCGAAGTATTAGACACAGAACTACAGTTAAAGCTGCTGTGTGTAATTTCTGGCCAAATGGAATTGCATGAAAAACTGGTTGGAAAAACTCCCTTACAGCGCTGTGTTCCTCAGAAGTTGACATGTTGGATATGTCGAAATGTCTTGAAAGAGTTACGAGAAGGAATTTACTATCAATGTTTTTGTTTTTTGGCACAACGAATTCAAACAACGAATTCATGCAAATTAGGTAACAGCACAAATGCAGCCAAAAACGTAGTGCTGGATGCAGTTTGCTGCAATTCCCACTCTTGCAGTGCTTGCAAGTTTTGAGTGGCACAACTTTTTACATTAAAATGACGCTCATCAGCTTTTACTAAATTAGCCAAGTGCGATTTTTACGCTTTAGTAAAAAGGTCATGTGAAATGAGTGAAGTTTTGAGTGGCACAACTTTTTACATTAAAATGACACTCATCAGCTTTTGCTACATGAATACGATTTTTACGTTTTAGTCATTGCTCACATTGTGAAGCTTGAAATAGAGTCCGCAAGCGTTACACACAGGCTCTCCGCTGGCGTTGCGTCTCCACAGAGTGGTGGTGCTGGTCTGACAGTTCGCACACTGAGTTCCTGTTCGCTTACTGATGACCTACAGAAAGAGAAATATCATACAGCAGAAAGTCTATAGACCGTAGTGTTCAAAATTTTGGAGAAATTAATACTTTTATTCAGCGAGGAATACTTTTAAACTGATCAAAAATGACAGCAAAGACATTTATAATGCTGCTAAATGTTAATATATTTGAAATATATACTGTTCTTTTGAACTTTCTGTTCATCAAAGAATCCAAATGTATCACATTTTCCACAAAAACATTAAGCAGCACAACTGTTTTCAACATATCAACATATCATTTCTGTAGTGACAACGAAGACTATAAAGATGCTGAAAAAACAGCTTTGCATCACAGGAATAAATTACAGTTTAAAATCATTTTCAAACTAATTACAGTCATATTCAATTCTAGTAATATTTCACATTTTTATAGTATTTTTGATCAAATAAATGCATTGCAATCTTTTGTTTGTTCTCCTTGTCAGTATAGTGAGTATGGGAGAGGTGTACCAGTCTCTTTTTGGGCCGGATGAGGGGTCTGTTCTGTCCGTTCATCTTGTGGTACAGTCCGCAGGCATTGCAGAGGTAATGTCCCGTTCCATCACGCCGCCACAGAGGGGTTGCAGTGGCCCCACAGTTCACACACTCACGCGGCTCTGTCACCATAAAAGATCAGAAATAATGCTTACATTGCACGTCGTCACCCAACTTTAGCAGAAATACATGCACTCTTAAAATGAGAGTTTTTTTAGAAACCCATTTATGTGCCGGTGATCTGAAGAACCTTCAGAGTAACATCAAAGAAACACATATACAGCAGCTGCTGAACCAAAGGTACTGCAAAGAACCACTGAAGAATATTCAACTTCAAGATTGTAAAAAATCATCATAATTTTGGCAGCAAAAATACTAGGGTAAAAACCCTGATTCTATACTGTGAAAAAAAATTATGCATTGAATTTACTAAATTGTTTTTAAGGTAAGTGGTTGCAATCTATTTATTTTAGCTACATTTAAATATAGTTAGAAATAAAGTTAGTCGACTAACTTTCTTTTAATTAAATGTAGCTAAAATAAATTGTTTGCAACCACTTACCTTAAAAAAATGTAGTATCATTTTTTTCAGTGTGTATCTAAAGGGACTTTTCGTGTAATTTTACACGAAAAAAAAAACTGTTAAATGTACAATTTTTTGGAAGTGAAAAGAATAAGTCATCTTGTAGTTTACAGTTAACAGTTAATGTCATTAAAAACTGTAAACTGACATTCCCAGAATTCCCTGTTTGACAGCTCACATTTGATGGTTTTTCATTGATTTGTTCATCTCAGTTTTTATTGCCAGTTACATACATTAGGGTTTTATGCTACATCTTATGTTAATTAATATTTACTGCATTATTTTAGTGTCATGTGTGTTAGTATTTACCTCAGCTTGTGGAAAAGCTACTTGTGTTGAACTTTGATTTTGTAGTTTTCTCATTACCACCTGTTTTATTGTGGTGGATGTCAGTTTATTATAAAGGTAAATCCAGATTTGAGTCATTTTAAATTAACATGACTTCACATTTTTGAGTTTATTATTATTATAAATGTTGGGATGGAAATATTGTGTTGTTTGGATATTATAATTTAATAAAAACAGAATTACAAAAAAGACCAGAAAGGCTGTAGTTAATGGATCACATCATGAAAGGTTTGACTCTAGAACTGTTTAACTTCACTGCAGAAAAAAGATTGTATTTTTGTTTTTATAGTACAAATATCTAAACATTCTTAAATAAAGATACAATTACTTGAAGAAGAAAATAAAAGAAAAAGTTTTGGCTTAAAAAAAAAAAAAAGAAATTCTGCCAAAGTGGTCAGATGAAAAATACACTTAATTCAAAAGAAAACAAAATTATTTTTCTGACCACATTGGCAGATATTTTTGAGCAAAAGACCAGTTCATTTTGCTAATTTTATCAGAAAACAAAACTTAATATCTTAAGTAATTTTGATTGATCTTGATTTAAGAACGTTTAGACTGAAAAACAAGGCAAAAATAGAGAATAAGAAAATAGTTTTTTGCAGTGTTTTTACCCACGACTGTATCTGCCTGTTTATGATGCTTCCTCACCTAAAGGAGAGAATTTCATCTTGTTGCATAATTTGGGTGAGAAGGACGAGGGTGTGTAGAGAAGCGAACTGTTGTAGTCCTGCGTGAAGCTCCCGTAGGGACCGTAGTGGGGCAGTGACTGCGAGTGTGTTTTTAAAGAGTGTGTCTGCGCGTACATGTCGCTCACTGAGGGGGGAAACAGCCCGCCAAACGCCTCCCCACCTCCAGGAGGACTCAGCCTCTCTCCTTTCACGCTCTCCTGCACACCGAAGCTCTCCTTTTGGTGCTGGATAGGGGAGTGAAGGGCAGAACGAGGCGGTCTGGCAGAGGACAGGGCCGTGGAGCCGTGGAAGGACGACGAGGACGTCTTAGAAAATGCACTGCTGTGCCAGGATGATGGGGATGATGGGAAGAGGTTGGTTAGAGCGGGGCTGTTAGAACTTTCCAGCCAGGACAGGTTTCCGAGGAATGGAGAGGAGTACACGGGATATACTGAGGGAGACAGGAAGGAGAGGAACTGAAATCAAGTTTCTGGAGTCTGCTCGAATAAAAAAGCACCACAGAGACACAGTATTTATACTTTTTAAGGAGAATCAAATTTCAGATTACTTTTCTGCATATTAAACTGGGATATGAGAAAGTACTTGGACATCAAAAGTATTATTTTACTTGTGTAAAGTAAAAACCATCAAATTTAAAGGTCAAATAAAAAAACATACTTTTTAATTCTTACAATTTAATCTAAACCTTCAAAGTACAAACCCTGACTCTTTCCTCTGATAAAAGCAGCATTTTTGTACATCTTATTGAGTTATCGAGACAAATGAATCACTTTTTTTAAAACAACATTCTTTTGAGTGTAACTGGTCACCGCTAGGGTCATTTGTCCTTGAGAAAGGACAAAACACAGCCTTTAGCCATACATTTGAAATATAACCGTTGCTGAAGATGTCAAACAACTTTAAAACCAAGTTTTAAGATACTGATTTTTAGTTTAACATCTAGGTGCATCAAAATTACTGTAATTGCTTTATTGTAAATTACCTTTTAAATACTGAAGTACAACTAAATGTGTAAACATCACCTTATGGTTATATTGTTTATAGGCTTTTTACTTCAAAGGACAGCACAGTACATTTTGGACACGTTAATACTATGGCATTGTTCTTAATGTATCATGTAAATGTATTTAGAGAAATTAAAACTTTTTTCCATGAATAATGCATTAAATTGGTCAAAAATTCCAGTAAAGACAATTATAATGTTACAACAGATTTCTATTTTAAATAAACGCAGTATTTTGTAACTTTCTATTTATCAAACAATCCTGAAAATAGTTAGTTTCCACAAAAATACACCTGATTTCAACATTGATAATAATAAAAAATTATTCTAAAACAGCAAATCAGCATATTAGAATGATTTCTGAAGGATCATGTGACACTGAAGACTGGAGTAATGATGCTTTGCATCACAGGAATAAATTGTATTTCAAAATATATTCAGAAAATAGTGATTTTTAAATTGAAGTGATAATGTTTTTGCTGTTTTTTTGATCAAATAAACACAGCCTTGGAGAGAATAAACCACTACTTTCAAAAACATTTAAAAAAATCTCACAGTGATTGGATGAATGGTAGGCAGTGTGTATCGAAGTACAAAGTGATACTGCCATAATACAGTGTGATGTGTCCTGTACCTGGGCTGTTTTGAAAAGCTCCGGATGGACGGCCATGGACCGGGCTGCTGAACAAAGAGGGCAGGCTGCTGTGATCGGCATCAGTGCAGGGGAACATCGAACCCTCTTCAGTGTGGACCATATAGCTGGAGTCAGTTGGGTAAGAGGGAATCACCTCTGATGATAGCATGGAGGAGGAAACCCAGCGAGCCTGTTCAACGGAGGTCTCCATGTCTGTCAGGAACTCCTTTTGTATGGTGTGAAAAAGGAAATATATACATACAAACACATACATACAAATATATACAGTGCTGCTTGAAAGTTTGTGAACCCCTTGCAGAATCCGTGAAAACGTGAGTAATTTTAACAAAATAAGGGAGATCATTCAAAATGCATGTTATTTTTTATTTAGTACTGTCCTGAGTAAGATATTTTACATAAAAGATGTTTATATTTAGTCCACAAGACAAAAAAAAAAACAATAGCTGAAATGATTAAAATAATCCCATTCAAAAGTTTGGGAACCCTTGGTTCTTAATAGTGTGTGGTTACCTGCATGATCTATGTCTTTTGTTTTGTGATGGTTGTTCATGAGTCACTTGTTTGTCCTGAACAGTTAAACTGAGCTCTGTTCTTCAGAAAAACCCTCCATGTTCTGCAGATTCTTCAGTTTTACACCATCTTTTGCATATTTGAACCTTTTCCAGCAGTGTCTGTATGATTTTGAGATCCATCTTTTCACACTGAGGACACTTGAGGGACTCAAACACGACTATTAAAAAAGGTTCAAACATTCACTGCTCCTCCAGAAGGAAAAATGATGCATTAAGAGCCGGGGGTGAAAAGTTTTTGAATTTGAAGATCAAGGTAAATTGTACTTAATTCGTCTTCCGGGAAACATGCAAGTATCTTCTGTTGCTTCCGAAGGGCAGTACTAAAAGGATTTTTTTTATTTATTTCTACAAAATAAGAAAAATTTGGACATCTTCATCCTGTTCAAAAGTTTTCACCCCCCGGCTCTTGATGCATTGTATTTCCTTCATGAGCATCAGTGAATGTTTGAACCTTTTTTTTAATAGTTGTGTTTGAGTCCCTCAAGTGTGAAAAAAATCAAAATCAAAATCATACAGTCACTGCTGGAAAAGGTTCAAATATGCAGAAGATGCTGGAAAACTGAAGAATCTGCAGAACATGGAGGGTTTTTCTGAAGAACAGAGCTCAGTTTAACTGTTCAGGACAAACAAGTGACTCATGAACAACCATCACAAAACAAAAAACTGTCGTAGATCATGCAGGTAACCACACACAGTATTAAGAAGGGTTATTTTAATCATTTCAGCAATTTTTTTGTCTTGTGGACTAAGTGTAAACATCTTTTATGTAAAATATCTTACTCAGGACAGTACTAAATAAAAAATAACATGTAGTTTGTAAGCTCTCTCAATTTTCACAGATTCTGCAAGGGGTTCACAAACTTTCAAGCAGCATTGTATATATATATATATATATATATATATTCATTCTGAAGTAGCATGTTAAAGTGTAGTGCAATGAGGAATTCTTTGCATTGAGTGTATCAGTTACAGTCTAAACTATTATTTGTTTCAATAACTGCAATAGAAAATCTTCAGTTTAAAGTTGTAAGAAACCACATAGAAATACATTTCAGAAAAACACTCTATATATGTTTGGAAATCAGTCGCAATAATATTTATTATATATTTACTATATATTATATATTTACTTTTCAAATCATATTCTCACAAAACCCATACTTTCACATAGCACACAAAAACTTCTATTTTTAACACATATCTTAAATAAGTGATACTGATTTGAAGTGCATGACAAATCACAACAGCAATGACGGTCTCGCCTGTCCATTTAACAGAAATGACATTTAGAAACATGATAAGCATCACTTGCATTGTTTGCTTTGCTAATGCAGCTGTAGATATGGTAATGTAGATCTGATTGTAAAGTGGCATACCTGAGCTTATCTCTTCAGTCTTCAGGACAGGTGTCTGCGATGAAGATGAGTGCCGCTGGTGGGTCAGAACTTTATGTGTGAAGGTTTCTGTGCTCTGGCATTGTGGGTGATTGAGGTTAGACATGTGGGGACAGTGGGCGGAGCCAAAGACAGGTCAGCTTCAGCAAACGTGGTGCCTCGTGAGTACAAATGCACAAAAAAGTCTGGAAATATCCCACATCAGTCTGCATTGCAAATGAGAAATACAAATATGCAAAGCAACAAAGAGTAAAATGATCAAAATCAAATACTCAGATCTGCTAAAACACACAGAAAACTTTCTATGCGGAAGTTGAATCAAATATACATATTCAAATATTAGCTTTATTTTATATATATATGTATATATATATATATATAATACGATATAAAGAAATTAAACTTAAAATATGAAAATGAATTCTGCCATCATTTTCTCACTCTCCTGCCTTGCACAAAGAAGATATTTTGAAGAAAGTTGGGATACAAACAACTTTGGACTCCACTGACTTTCACAAAGCAGAAATGAGCAAATAACGACAGTATTTATTTTGGCATGAACTATCCCTCTGACTAAACTTGCTATAAATTCTATAAATTATAACCAAAGTAAAAACATCTTGATAAAAGCCAAACCACTGATGGAACAAAAGGGAAAGTGGAGCCAATAAAAGATGCAAAGCGCAGCTTAATATGTAACACAAGAGGACAGTTGAGTGGGTCGCACTAATGCAAATAGAGACAAATGCTGCAATCGTTCTAAAGACATCGAGCCTGACCACATGCACACAGAGCGGGGCTGTAGAAGTCATTTGTTAATCAAAGCGTACCGTTTTCTTTCCTATTGTTCACTCAGTCAGAAGGGAAATTAGAGCGGTGAATGATGCTGTGTGTTAGAGAGTGTCTGTCATTCAGCTAAAAAAATGTAAAGTATGACATTTTTAACAGACTACAACAGAACAAAAAGTCCAGGTTTGGAGTTTATGTGCCCTAACTGCAATTTCATGTCTATGTTAACTGAAGATTCACTGAAGTTATACTATTCGCCTCCACCTTTGAGGTTGTGTGAAGTCATTCACCACTAAGACTGAGTTAGTGGTTAATTAAGTGAAATAAAAAATAAAAAAAGTCATTCAGTAATTAAGTAAATAATCTAAGCTATAAAACAAGGACAGAACTGCTTTGCGCACTATTAATAGAAACTAGTTGTTTGCATGTTCGGTGATAAGACTAGTTTCCTTCACAGCTTTTCAACAATGTAACGATCATTTGAAAGGTAGAATGTTTCCCTATTATTATTAACTATGTAATAATAGGGGATTTTTTTTTTTTTACTGTTTTGAAAGAAGTCTTGGTAACACTTTATTTAAGGTGTCCTTGTTACTATTGTAATAACAATAAATTCGGCATAATTACATGCAAGTAACCCTAACCATATAGTAAGTAGTACACGTAGTTAATTAATATTACTCAGCACTTAAAAGTATAATTACACTGTAACAAGAACACCTTTAAAAAAAAAAAAAAGCGTAACCGAAGACTGCATTTATTTGAACATAAATACAGCAAAAGCAGAAAAATTGTTAAATGTTGTTACTATTTAAAATATCTGTTTTCTATTCGAATATCTTTTAAAATGTAATTTATTCCCGTGATGAAAAAAATCTGAATTTTTAGCATCATTACTCCAGTCTTCAATGTCACGCGATTCTTCAGAAATCAAGAAACATTTCTTATTATTATCTTACTCTTAGTATTATAATTATGTTGAAAACAGTTGTGCTGTTTCATATTTTGTGGATAAATCTGTTTCAGTTCAAAAGAACAGCATTTATCTGAAATCGAAATCTTTGTAACGTTATAAATGTCTTCACTGACACTTGTGATCAATTTAATGCAATTTAATGCACCTGACCCCAAATGTTTGAACGGTAGTGTATGATTCAAAACTAGTTACCTGGCAAAAACATGGTGCTCCGAGGAGTGTTGGCACTAAACTACATGACTAAACCTGTTCTGGTACAACCATTACCGTACAAAGCTGCACCTAACTGCATAAAACCAAAAGCAGTTAATTTACACCAGCTGGCGTGAAACGATAAGGTCAATGGTTGTTGAGGAAAAAGGAAGAATCGTTTTTTTTCCATTCTCATTTTACAATTCCTCTGAAGTGGAGTAAGTAAAACAGCTTGAGATGATATCAAGTCAAATATGCTACTCCTCTAGCATGTGTACTGTAAATTGTAGCATGTAAATTGAAACGGAAGTACGTATATACAAATACAGCTAGACATGCCGTTTGAAAGTTCACTAAATATCTACTCAGCAAAACTGAACATTATATAGCATATTCCTGTATAATAGAGCTTGATTAAAAAAATATGATTTGAACATTTTATTGATTTTTTGTCATCATTAAGAAATAACAAATCGTGCTTTGGTAAATCATAATTTTAAGTCAAAATTATGGCATAAAAAGCCATTATGACGAATGTTTTGACTGTTTGTCATAATTTAGAATTTTCATCCCATAACTGATAATTCCTTTGAAAGATCTGATGAAATTTAAACACTGTAAATCTACATGGCATTTGAAAGTTCACTAAAAGTATACTCAGCAACACTGAAACATTACATAGCCTGTTCCTGTATAACAGAGCATTATAATAAATCATTTGTACATTTATTTACTTTTTCATCCTCAAGAAATGATAAATCACGCTTTGACAAAAAGTCATAATTATGACAAATGTTTTGACTTCTTGTCATAATTCAGACTTTTTATGTGATATTTTTGTCTTTTCATCCCATAATTGATTATTTCTTGAAAAAAATTAATAAATTATGAAATTTAAACACATATAACAGAGAAGTAAATCTATACATGCTGTTGAATAAAAGTATATTCAGCAAAATTGAAACATTATATAGTCTATTTCTGTATAATAGAGCTTTATAACATATAATGTCAACAGTTTATAACTTTTTTTCATTGTCATTAAATATGAAATAAATGTGTATGACTTGATGGGCCACATCCTGGTGTGAAACAAAGCACAGAGTCCTACATTTCTACTCATACCACTGTCATAAACAGCTCCGCGCATGTCTCTGGATCAGACTCGGGTCCACCAAGCTCTCGTGTAAAGGTCGATCCACTGTGAATTCGTAAGGGGGTTGCATCCGCTGTCTGGAGTGCTTTCCTCCACGCTGAGGGATGGGCAGCTCTGAGTGATGAGCCGGGAGAGGGTCCGTGAAGAAATACGGATGGAGCAAAGCCTGAGGAGAGAGACAGGGCATTACGAGTCTTATTCGATGTACATGACTGAATGAACCTGTACAGAACTTCAAATGTGCACCTGTCTAGCACTGATCCTCTGTTTGGATGGATAGACGAGGAACTTCTTCAGCAGGTCCACAGCTTGCGGTGACGTGTCAGGAACGATCTCCTCCAAAGGAATGGGGGGGTTTTCTTTAAAAGTGATCTTATTGTAGTCTGGCAGTTCTGTTATTTCCTGGATAGGAAAAACATTTACACAGAGTTCACCCATTGTGTGTCATATTCTAAACTGTAATGACTAATAGGCATAACGGATGTAAATGAGAGCTCACTGGCCAGACTTTCTGGTTAGGAGTTCCCAGCACTCGTAACACACAGCACAACTGCTCAATGTCATTCTCTCCTGGGAAAAGTGGAGAGTTATTCAACAGCTCCCCAAAAATACAGCCCACTGCCCTGAAACACGCCAGAAGAGACACACAGACACCTGCTGAGTGTAGAATAGGCACTTCTGCCATCTAGTGGACACTTGAGGAAAGACAAATTTCACAAAATGAACTACAACCCCAATTCCAGAGAAGTTGGGACATTTTGTAAAATGCAATTTTTAAAAGCTTTTCAAACACATTGGATTATTCTTTGAGTGATTATAATTAATTGTAAAATGGATAGAAATAGATCAAACTGACAGTTCATAGTTCATTTATAATAATCACTGAAATATTACATTAAAAAGTTGGTGACTGTAAAAAATAATTCCACAATTTCTTACCAGAGATCAACTCCTTCATCATATTTCCGGGCACCATACAAAAGTTCTGGTGCTCTGTACCATCTGAAACACAGCACAACAAATATTTTTAGTCATATGTGACCCTGGACCACAAAATTTTTTTAATTTTTAATTGAGATTTATACATAATCTGAAAGCTGAAAAAATAAGCTCTCCATTAATGTATGCAACTATTTGAGAATCTGGAATCTGAGGGTTCAAAAAGTCTAAATATTGAGAAAATCGCCTTTAAAGTTGTCCAAATGAAGTCCTTAGCAATGCATATTACTAAGTTTTCATATATTTACAGTAGGAAATTTATAAAATATCTTCATGGAACATGATCTTTACTTAACATCCTAATGATTTTTGGCATAAAAGAAAAAGCGATAATTTTGACCCGTACAATGTATTTTTGGCTGTAGCTACAGATATACCCATGTGACTTATGACTGGTTTTGTGCTCCAGGGTCACATATGATCTATGTTGTAGCTGAAACTCACTGCTAGGACCAATGTAGCTCAATGCTTGCTTGACAGAAGCTCTAGTAAATGATCACCTGGTGGCCACCTGGTGACTATACAGACGATCTCCTTCATTGGAAAAGAGCCTGGCCAGACCGAAGTCAGCGATCTTCAGGTGACCCGTCGAGCTGATTAGAAGATTTGCAGGCTTCAGATCCTACACACAAAAACATGTGAAGCACATATATAGGACAGATCACAGTGAAGGACAAATGTAATGGCATCAGGAGCACAGTCTCACGCGGTGCATGATGGAGTTCTCGTGGCAGAAAGCCACTCCTTTCAGCAGCATCATCATGTAACCTTTGACCTGGGATGCAGTGAGAGGACGCTGGGAATTCCGAATGACTTCCGACAGATCTGACAACATGTACTCAAACACCAGCACAAAACCCGTGCCGTGAGGGAAGACGTCCTTCAGCTTCACCACCTATGGACATGATCAAAATATGAATCAAATAATCAGATCAAATAATGAAAATATAAATAATGTCTGTGTGGAATCCCAGTTATTCAAATAACCCA
The DNA here is from genome assembly GCA_036784905.1 of Acrossocheilus fasciatus. Taxonomy (NCBI): domain Eukaryota; kingdom Metazoa; phylum Chordata; class Actinopteri; order Cypriniformes; family Cyprinidae; genus Acrossocheilus; species Acrossocheilus fasciatus. Next base: position 4,729,831 of record CM071945.1, read on the forward strand.
TTTCTGCCATAAAGAATCATGCTTTGGTAAATCAAAATGGCATAAAATGTCACAATTATTACAAAAAGTTCTGACATAAAAAGTCAGTTTTTACTCTCATCTTATAAATATGATTTTTTTCTCATTATGACATAGTATGTCACAATTTCAACTTTATGTCAATGACTTTTCATCATTTCACCTTAGTATGTTGTATTTGTAATTTCATAAATCATAACTTTTTTCTTATAATTGACTGTCATGACTTAATGTCATAATTTTGACTTTTCATCTCATACATATTACTTTTCAATGTCATAATTATGCCATGGTATGTCATAGTTAAGGCTGATAATTCTTATGTTATAATATGGACTCATCTCATAAAATGCCTTATCATTAAGACTTAGTATGTTATAATAAACGTTTATAAACCTTAAAAACGTTTTATAAATGTTATAAAAATAAATAAATAAACTAAACATAATTATGATACGACTATCTAAATTTAGACGCATATCTCATTAATACACTTCATAAATGACAGTCATGACTACGTCATAATTTTAACTTTTTATCTCCTAATTATTACTCATAATTTCAATTTTTTTGTCAAATACAACTGATTATAAATTTATAATTAAAAAAAAATGTTACATTTTTTTTCATTCTTGTCAATTTTTTGACTTTCATATATCTGTCATAATTTAGACTTTTTGTCATAATTTTTATCTCGTCATAACTTTCATCTCATAAATGACTGACATGACAATTTCAACTTTTGATCTTATAATTATGACTTTTTATGTCACAGTTATGACTTCATATCTCATAACTATGACTGCCATAATTTAGACTTTTTATGTAATTTTGACTTTTATGACAAAAGAATGACTTAGAATGTCATACCTTTGACTTTTCATCTAAGTTCCAAACCTTGTGTCATCATTTTTACTTTCATTTCACATTTTGCCATAATTATGACTTAGTTTGCCAAAATGTTCACTTTTCATCTCCAAAGTATGACTCCAAAGTATCCACTTTTATGTGCTAATTATGATTTTCCAAAACATTTTTATTATGTGAAGCAAATGGGCTATTGTGAGTTGCACAGATATACAGTTACTTCAGGTTCTGAGCAAAATAGATAAACTTGACTTTACTAAACAAAAACTTTATAACTCTTCAGTGGTCAGTATATCTCACATATTGGTTGTCCTCAATCTCTTGCAGGGCTTTGATTTCTCGTAGGGCCTGGTTTGGAATTCCATCTTCAAGTCTTCGCAGAGCTACTTTTTTCAAAGCCACCGTCTCTCCTGTCTGAAAATAAAGCTTTTGTAAACTATTGTGATTTACACAGGATTAATATAGATAAACCGAAAACAGCCCAGCCTTACCTCGATGTGTTTGGCTTTGAAAACAATTCCGTGAGCTCCTTCCCCGATCCTGCCCAGAATACTGTACTGATCCATTCCACTACTACACAGCTAGCGGGCTAGCGAAGCAGAAATGTGCCTTTGATTCCCATTCACGCACTGGCAAATATTCACCAAAGAAACTGTGCTAAACAAACAAAATATTACAATAAAACAAAATGAAAACAATTGGTAGCAGGACGACGGTTTCGAAGAGATCATCAGCGGTAAAGATCCAGCGATGCTCGGCTGAGGCGAATAGCAGTTGCCATGGAGATAGTCTCTGTACGGCAAGCGAATGAAGACAAAATTCTTTTTAAAACGACAACGTACTGATTTCCTCTAGTTAACTACATAAATCAAAACGGACAAACAATATTTTTCTAACAAAAAAGGAAAGATAATTTTCTACTATTTTAATTTACATATTATTAGTATAAGTTGTTTAGTTTTCTCAACGGCTCTGGTAGAAACAGGCGACACCTGTTACTTCTCTCAGCGCTGGTCTGGACGGACCAATCATAATCGATTGCGCTTAATGTACAATTTTATTTTTTTTAAATCATTACGATGATTTTGAAGCGATGAAATGCCTTTAGGATTATGTTAGCAACACAGGAGTAAAATAATTTTACCTTGGATATCCTATAACGTAATTGTACACATATGGAGAAAAAAAAAATGCATTCCTAGTTAAAACTATTTTCTAAATCCATGCAGTACACCTATGAGCCAAATAATCTTAAGCAATCCTTTGTTAATGACAGTATAAAATCTACAGACATTTGAAGGCAAATATAGTACATTTTCACTTTACTTACTGTACAGAAAGAGAAAGTTGAGGTTAAAACCCAAAGCCGTTTCTCTTCTTTTTCCTGATACAAATAATCTTTAATCTCTTGCTGGTCATCTATATTACTTGTGCATTACATTTCTCACAAGACAAGACCATCAGACACCATCAGCAACACAAACGACAAAAACGCAAGCAAAACAAGACAAATAAACAGAGACAGAATTCCATTACTTTTATATCATGTCAAGACACAAAAGCAATCAATAGATGACAACATGTAAAAACATCTTGTTACAGATAATTATATAAAAAAGGCAAAGGGTTTTTTGTTTTTTTACGTCTTGCTACGTGAAAGAACTAATTTACAACTGAGTTCGAACTCTGGCTTAGCCAACAATCCATCTGCAACATTTCCCAACCACTAGAAACAGGAACAAACTGTTTCTAGCTTTCATTCAAAAAAAGACATTCCCATCAAAACCTCACCTTACTTTCCACCAATTTAGCATTTACACAGGTCTGCATTCATAACAAGTCCAAACAGTCCGAAGCAGAGAATGAAAATGGTTCAAACTTTTGCTGCACAGCTTGAGAAGAATCCCAATTCATATCTACCAACTCACAAAACCAAGTGTACAAAAGAAACGTGAGATTCAGAAAAGTGAACGTACAGGAACTACAGACTAATGACAAGAGTGAAATAAAAATAAAAGCATCTTTTTCTGCAGTAAGCTTCTATAAACGCCGAAAAGTAAAAAGTTGGGTGGAGAAAGCCTCAAAAGTGAGTCGTTGTTTAGAACAAATACATACATTTTACACTACAACTCCCAAAATAAAAGTGAAATCATTCATGAACACGGGAAACACTGTGGCCCGCATGTCAAATCCACAAGCATGGAGACTACAGGAACAAGCAGTTAACATGTTGAGGAGAGGGGTGAGGTTTAAAACTGCGCTCTGAAGCACAAATACATAAGAAGGAAAGACATTTTCTTATTTAAAAGAAAAAAGAAGAAAAGAAAATTACAAAAATAAACCACACAAAAAGAACTCCTGTATCACCATTTACTATTTTTGGGATTTTTCTCTCTTTATACAAGATCTAGTTGACGCAATGCAAAAGTAGTATGCTTTTCATCTACATGGATTGAAGTCCTTTAAGTCTTCAGCATTGCAGTCCTCAATTGTCCCTCACAGCAAATGTATGAACACACAGTGATGCAAAACAGGCTACTGAACTCGAAGTGAATTAATAATTACAGATTCTCCAAATGAACAGAGTCTTTTCCCTCACAAGCATCACCAAGTGCTGTCCGTTTTCATTTGATTTCCCCTGCTTCGTTTCGCCGTCTGCACTCCCTCCTCTGTGTCTCCCGTCTCTTTTCAGCACACGGTTGAAATATACAGACTTGCCCAAATAATGAAAACATCAACAAACTGACAAGAGAGCAGAGTTATTTTTCTGTTATCTATTGCTTGTATTGAAATAAGCTTAAAAATAAATGAATATCAAGGGAATAAAACAAAGAATGAGTATCTGATAATACAGTTATAACTAGATTGAACGCTGCTGTCGGAATCGCTTTACACAAAATTGTCAGCAAAAGCAAATGTATGTGCTTCTGAGGAGGAACATTTATGTTTTTTTTTTAAAAATACAGTTGGAAATTAGGCGTCCATGGCACCAACATGTCCGGTGATGGGAGTGGATTTGTCAAAACGGAAACAAAGGTTTTCCTTTTTTTGAATGTTTTCCTATTTTTGGCTGCAGTTTCCTTCCGGTTCATTGCAGAGGATGGAATGGGGTGAGAAGTGGAAGCAGGAAGGTCATTCAGCAGGAGGTGGAGTTCAGTCATGGTTCAGCTCATAAACAGGGCGGGGTCAGGGGTCACGGTGAGCTCTCACTGGTCAGATCTGGCCTTCTTTGGACCAGCGCCTTTCCTGAACGGGTAAAGCAACATTAGGTTGGGTATACAGATCGGTACTGTTCATTTTGAAAGGTATAATGGCCACAAACTCACATATCAGGTGACGAGACCGGCCTCTTTGCTGCAGGTTTGGCCGCAGAGCCATCTTTGCTGGTTTCTACAAAAATATTTTAATAAAATATATAAAACAAAATCCATTCCATAGCTTAAAGATCTTTAAATACACCCTTTTCACATTTCCAGGGTTCTCAGAGGTCATTGTCATAGTTGGGTAAACAGAAGCAACAAATATATATATATTTATATAAGTGGCAACATATAATATAAATTATATTAAAAAAGTGGTTATAAAAAAAAACATTTTTATAAAAGTTTAAAAAAATAATAATATTGATAGAAATCATTGCCTCACAACATTAACTTTGACCAAAATGTTTATAGTGTTCTAAATGAATGTTTAACAGTGAATATACACTGAACAAAATTATAAATGCAACAGTTTTGTTTTTGCCCCCATTTTTCATGAGCTCAAAGATCTAAGACTTTTTCCATGTACACAAAAGGCCCAAAACCAGTCAGTATCTGGTGTGACCACCATTTTTCTCACACAGTGCAACACATCTCCTGAGTATGCTGGCCGTGCAAGAACTGGGATGTTTTCAGCTTCCAGGAATTGTGTACAGATCCTTGCAACATGGGGCCGTGCATTATCATGCTGCAACATGAGGTGATGGTCGTGGATGAATGGCACAGCAATGGGCCTCAGGATCTCGTCACGGTATCTCTGTGCATTCAAAATGCCATCAATAAAATGCACCTGTGTTCGTTGTCCATAACATATGCCTGCCCATACCATAACCCCACCGCCACCATGGGTCACTCGATCCACAACGTTGACATCAGCAAACCGCTCACCCACACGACGCCATACACGCTGTCTGCCATCTGCCCTGTACAGTGAAAACCGGGATTCATCCGTGAAGAGAACATCCCTCCAAAGTGCCAGACGCCATCAAATGTGAGCATTTGCCCACTCAAGTCTGTTACGACGACAAACTGCAGTCAGGTCGAGACCCCGATGAGGACGACGAGCATGCAGATGAGCTTTCCTGAGATAGTTTCTGACAGTTTGTGCAGAAATTCTCTGGTTATGCAAACCGATTGTTGCAGCAGCTGTCCGGGTGGCTGGTCTCAGACGATCTTGGAGGTGAAGATGCTGGATGTGGAGGTCCTGGGCTGATGTGGTTACACGTGGTCTGCGGTTGTGAGGCCGGTTGGATGTACTGCCAAATTCTCTGAAACGCCTTTGGAGACGGCTTATGGTAGAGAAATGAACATTCAATTCAAGGGCAACAGCTCTGGTGGACATTCCTGCAGTCAGCATGCCAATTGCACGCTCCCTCAAAACTTGCGACATCTGTGGCATTGTGCTGTATGATAAAACTGCACATTTCAGAGTGGCCTTTTATTGTGGCCAGCCTAAGGCACCCCTGTCAATCAATTAATCATGCTGTCTAATCAGCATCTCGATATGCCACACCTGTGAGGTGGATGAGTATCTCGGCAATGGAGAAGTGCTCACTAACACAGATTTGTGAACAATATTTGAGAGAAATAGGCCTTTTGTGTACATAGAAAAAGTCTTAGATCTTTGAGTTCAGCTCATGAAAAATGGGGGCAAAAACAAAAGTGTTGCGTTTATAATTTTGTTCAGTGTATATATTTACAATGCATCACCACTGTCTGTGAAAAGGGTCCATCCAACAAAAAACTAAATATCCTCACCTTGTAGCCACCTGACTTGCGTTGCAGGGCCGTAGCCCTTCTCGTTGCGTGCAGCGATGCGGAAGATGATGGCGGGTTTGGTGGTGTAGTCGATGTGGGCATTGGAGAGACTAGACGACTGCACTAGGCAGGACGGGTTGGGCCCACAGTATACCCGCATAAAGGCAAGCTGAGCCGGAGCGGATGCTTTAGCCTCGACTGTTTGTGAGCTCTGGATGGCCAGATACACTGAATACTCAATGATCTTCCCCGACGTCACTGAAGGAGGCTCCCAGGTCAGGTGGGCACCATCGGGGCTCTAATGGGAGAGGAAAAACTATTTTAGTCACCAAGATTAACCCACATGTAGACCAAAACGCTAGCCATTTGCAGTGACCAACCTTGCTGATTTTGATGGCACACGGTGCTCCAGGGAAGCCAGGTAAGCAGGTCTTAAACGCAGAGACCTCGGAGAACGTCCCGCGACCGCACGCATTGATACCGGCCACGCGAAACTTGTATGCAGTGCCTGGAGAAAGCTCAATCTTTTTCATTCGGCTGTAGTCTGGGATTGCGCCAGAATCATCCTGCAACGTCACAGTAAAAAAAAATGATTAGTGGTCAACTAATATGGAGTCTTTCATTCTCTCTTTAAGGTAGATACTGACAGAATCTTTTTCTCAAAAAAGACCAGATAACACTGTACTCTACATACAGTACACAGCGATTATGACATGAGTAACAGTTAATTAGATATTCAAACACTTAATATAAATTTGTATGTCAAATGCTGACCTTTTATGAAAATATTCTAGTTCGTCTTTCTATTATTAAATAGAACTGTTAAACAGAGAACTAATGAACTAATAAACTAATGAAGTATTCAGAACTGTCAAAATGAAATCCTGCTTCCAAATCATATCAGCCAAAGTGCCAAACTTACTTGGCAAAATATATTTCTCTACCACTAAAGTCGATTTCAATTAGTCCTAAATAACACTTCCTTTTCCTTTTAGCAAAATACACAAACAGCAACTTAATCATTACTTACATCAGTAACCGCTGAATCATCTGCTGGCACATAATAGTGCGTGACAACCATGTTTGTGACCTTAACGATTCCAACGTCAAACCACTGATTCTCTTTCTTCACTGGTGGCTTCACAACGGCTGGAGGAGCTTCTTGCTTCTGCGATAAACAGAGATGGTTGAACAACAGTCTCAAAGTTAATGTCTGAAATGGATATTCAATGCATTAGTTCAAATCATGTACCACCAGTAAACTTACCCCAGCTGCTGATTCAATCCCATTGGCCACCTCAGCTAAAGCCGTGGCTGCTTGCATCTTGGCAGGACTGGCGACCACCATTGGCTGAGATGGTGCAAAAGTACTTGATGGGGCTAGAGCTGCAGCAAAAGAGGCATTTTTAGCATGCACTAAAAACCACCACATTTGACCATAACTAAATTATTAGGGGGAAAAAAACAAACACCTTTACAAATTTGGTAACACTTTACAACAGTGATCCTCAAATCTGGCTCGCGAGATCCACTTTCCTGCAGAGTTTAGCTCCAACCCTAATCAAACTCACCTACCTGTAATTTTCTAATGATCCTGAAGATTAGCATGCTCAGGTGTGTTTGATAGGGTTAGAGCTAAACTCTACATCATTTAAAGAAATAATTCATCCCAAAAATTACAATTTGCTAAAAATGTACTCACCCTCACGCCAGCTGAGAACAAAAAGTGTTTTGTTTCTTCATCAGAACAGATTTGGAGAAATTTAGCACCAATGGATCCTCTGCAGTGAATGGGTGCCGTCCGAATGAGAGTTCAAACAGCTGATAAAATGCATCGTTTCGTTTCACAAGACGTTAACTGATGGACTGGAGTCATGTGGATTGTGGTGATGTTTTTATCAGCTGTTTGGACTCTCATTCTGACGGCACCCATTCACTGCAGAGGATCCATTGCGGAGCAAGTGATGCAATGCCACATTTCTCCAAATCTGTTATGATTAAGAAAAACTCATCTACAGCTTGAATAAATTTTCATTTTTTTGTGTGAAATGGGACAGTATTGTAAAGTGTCACCAAGCATTTTTGTTTGCACCGTTACAAATGATCATTTAAAAACAAAAACAAACATCTCTTACTCTCTGCAGAAGTACGTGGAAGGAGACGGGCCACAGCTCCCACGACAGCAGTTGTCATCTCGTGGCCGTTGCTCTCAGACGCTGGGTCGTTGAGACTGTCTGCTGGAGCCAAGGCTTCGGTGGGCAGTGCAGCTGCAGCTGCTTCAGCGCTTAACTGCTGGGCTGCAGCCGCCTGCGCCTCCTGGAGCTGCTGCTGCTGCTGAACCAGAGCAGCAAGCTCCTGCTGAGTCAAAACTATAGGGATGGTGGTGGATTGCTGCCCGTCGTGACCTGAGTCTCCCTCACCTGAGACAAAGTCAAGCCAAGCTGAGAATTCAAACTCTACTTAATACATCATAATGCATACGGCAGTCTCTCGTACACTTACTGAGCACAGCCTGCTGAGCCGCCTGTAAGACAGCCTGGATGGCGAGGGCCTGTGCTTCTTCTGTAGCCGCAGCCTGTGCTGCAGCCTCAGCCGCTGCCGTCACAGCCAGCTCCTCTGGAGTCAGTCCGGTCACCATGAGGGTGGTTTGTTGTCCTTCTGCAGACATCAGCTCCTGGGGCAGAGCAAGGGCTTCAGAGTCTTGAGCTGCGAGACTCATCGCTTCTGCGCCCTCCACACCGGCCTCCATCTGCTGTATGGAGAGCACAGGGAATTGTTTATTATTTGCACAAGAGAAATGAATGCTTTTATTCAGCAAAAATGCAATAAACTGATTAAAAGTGACAGGAGACTTATAAAGTGATAAGTGACAAAGACTTTAAATGTTACAAAAGATTTCCATTTCAAATAAATGCAATTCTTTTGAATTTCTATTCATCAAATAATTTTGAAAAACAATGTGTTACAGCTTCCACAAAAATACTAAACAGTAGGGATGCACGATATATAGGCCACCATATCGTTATCAGCCGATAAAAGTTACTTTTTCTGTTATCGTAATCAAACCGATAAGAAAATTTGGCCGATATATTAAAGCCGATAAATAATGCGTTACCATGGCCGCAGCAGGTGCAGTGATATTACGCAGCGCCTGAAAGTAGTCCCCAGCTAGGTACCTAGTTATAATATACCTGGGGACTACTTTCAGGCGCTACGTAATATCACTGCGCTATGGTACGGCAGCAAAGTTCCTTGATTATTACGCCGGAATGAGAGTATAGTTCCTAGCCATATCAGCCTAGAAAATCGCAACTTTTCATTTTCTGCCGGTCTTAGTACACGATATAACTACAGAAGAGTCGAGTTTTAAATAGGACAAATATCGAAACTCTTTGGTCATTTTTGAACGCGATGCTACTGGTCTAATCGGATTCAATGACCTATGCTAAGCTATGCTAAAAGTGCTATCGCCAGACCCGGAGATCGGCTGAATGGATTCAAAAACGGTAAAACTCAACTTATTAACTCTGGGGGAGTTGGAGAATGAGCCTATTTCCAAAAAAAGTGGAGTGTTCCTTTAATATATGAAAGCAATACTTATCAATTTACAACAAAAATCATATGTATTCATCTCTAAATCACTTGGTTACAAAACTAGAACTGAACAAATGCTGCTTTACAATTTGTTTCATTATGGATGGATTATGCAACATTGACACTTGTTGAACAGAACAAATCAACACTGAACTGGTTTGAGCTGAATAACAACACTTGCCTTCTGTAGAGCTGCTTATAGCTTAACTGAATTCTTCATTAACTGATCAACTTCACATATTTGCTGAACTGACAGCTGAACTTGACACTATTGTCTGTAAAACTGCCTTACAGCATAATTATAATGTTTCATTTTTAATGTTTGCATCTTTGATTTAACTGTTTATTACTGTGAGGCAGTAATAAAGAATCTATACCGTGTAATGCACTAAGTAAAGGTGATTTGCCAAAAAGTTCCTTACCTCAGCCTGATCTCCTTGACCTGGTTGTGCTTCCATGGCGACATGAACCTGTAGCATGGTACCCTCCTCACCGGCTGCACTTTCACCTATGGCCACGACCCTGACGGCTCCCTCTTCACCCAGCTCTCCCTGACACTCGGTCTGCATGGGCTCTTCTCCCGCTGCCACGGCCTCAGCACTGGTCTGCTCCATGGCCTCGGCCTCTCCTGGGACCTCAGCCACTACCGCAGATCCAGCCATGGATGAAATCTCCTGCATTGTGGAGAACACACAAACAGAACATTAGAATGACAACAAAACATCTTAATCTAGAGCATTTATTTGCATGCATAAGAACAGAATTCATGCATTTGTAAAAACCTTGCATGACTATCAGCAAACATGCTTTGCACTACAGCTTATTCTGGTAAAGATGCTCCCAATTACACAAGAAAGGACTGTGTGTATGAAGAGTTTATTTGCAAAAGCAGATAACTCCGTATTCAAAAATCATGTGTTTTATTATGCTATCCAAGTATTTTTTAGTAATTTTATACCTAATCAAAATAAACCAACTGCAGTTTGATTGAAATTAACTGGAATGCACAATGAAAAAAAAACTTGATTTTTGAAAGTTGTTAAAAACGGAGTTAACTGTTTTTTGCAAATGAACTCTTCATATATAAAATGACTTTTCTAGTAACTTTGAGAGCAAAGTGGAATATCCAGGGAATCCACAAAGCCAGCTGATCATATTAAGCCTGTTTCCACCACAGGAACTTTCCACAGGAACTAGGGACTTTGGGCCGGTACTCCGTGTGTTTCCACCACAGGAACCAGGATCTAAAAGTTCCGGGGAAAAATTTGCCCCTCAGAAAGTACCTGCTCGCGAGGTAGTACGTTTTCAAAGGTCTGGAACTATCGGAGGTGGGACTTGGGCACTGAACATACGAATATATGGTTGAAATACAGTGCTGTGTGAACACAACCAATCAGCATAATTATTTAAAATATTACTGTTAGTGTGTCATGAAATTTAGTTTTAAGAGTATTTCAGGCGAGAATGTAGCCGTTTAAAACTCAAATCTGTGGGTTATTTTTTTTTAAATAAAGACAGCGCCTATTTGAAAACGTGCTTTGCCAATTTCGGAGAGGTGAGCTCCACACGATCACCGGGAACTCAGTGCTCATGTGTCCGGACGAGAGCAGCCTCAACTCTGATGTCTCTGTACTGGTTAAACCTAAGATATAATTTGTGTTGGGTAAATCTAACAGGTAATCTTAGGTCTTTATTCTATTAATCTACTAATATGTGAAAATGAAGAGGCAATGTTTGATATAATATTTAGTTTCATTGTAATGTACAGTCATGGCCAAAAATATCAGCATCCTTGCCTGTCAGAAAATTGTTCCTAATGCAAATGTCTTGGTATTCATGTGCTTATTGTTTTTTGTTTGCACTGCAACAACAAAAAAACTGAAGAAAAGTCTAACTTGATAAAACTTCACAAAAGAACTCAAAAATGGACTGGACAAAATTATTGGCACCTTGTCAAAATTGTAAGAAATAATTGCTTTTCAAGCATGTGATGCTCCTGTAATTTGTATTTAGACACACGTGTGGGAAGTAACAGGTGTGGGCAATATAGTAAATCACACTTGCAACCAGTTAAAATGGAGAAAAGTTGACTCAACATATGTGTTGTGTGTCACACTGAGCATGGAGGGGAAAAAAAGAAGTGTAAAGAGTTGTCTGAGGATTTAAGAGAAAAAAGTGTGGAAAAACATGGACAATCTCAAGGCTACAAGTCCATCTCCAGAGATATTAACGTTCCTGTGTCCACTGTGCGAAATATCATCAAGAGGTTTACAGCCCATGGCACTGTAGCTAACCTCACTGGACGTGGATGGAGGAGCAAAATTAATGAAAAATTACAACAAAGGATTGTTCGAATGGTGGATAAAGAACCCCGATTAACTTCCAAACAAATTAAAGCTGATCTGCAGACACAGGGTACAACAGCGTCAGCTCGCACTGTCCGTCGCCATCTGAATGAAAAGGGACGCTATGGTAGGAGACCCAGGAGGACACCACAGCAGTCTCAAAACAGCAGCTGCGAGAAGGCATCCTTCAAATCTGAATGACCTGGAGCAGTTTGCAAAAGAAGAGTGGTCCAAAATTCCAGTAGAGAGGTGTGAGAAACAACTTATTTCAGTTATTTTTTCCAAAGGGGGTGTTACCAAATATTAAGTTAAGGGTGCCAATAATTTTTTCCAGTGCATTTTTTGGGTTCTGTGTGGAATTGCATCGGATTAGACCTTTCTTCTGTTTTTGTGTGTTGTTTCAATGCAAATAAAAAAAATAAAATAAACATGCGAGTACCAAAACATTTGCAACTGCAACAATTTTCTGAGAGAAGGGTTGCATTTTCTGACAGAATTGCAAGGGTGCCGACATTTTTGGCCATGACAGTATGTACGTTCCTGCGGCTATTATCATGTATCATATTTCGTCTTATTGTAAATACAGTGAGGAAAATAGCAGTAGCTGAGGCGAGCTCACTGATTATCAAGTACGCTGCTGTTCCATTTGCAGAATTACCAGACTTGCGTCGTTCCATCCCCAGGAGTTCATACTCCTGAGTCAAACTTGCAAAGTCCGAAATACCAAGGACGCAAGTCAGAACTTTACGTACTTGGTATTGAGAAATGCCTGCAGACCAAAGTCACCTGACTATTTGCCTATTCTTCAAGGTACTTTAGACCACAATGGAAACGCAGACACCAACAGGTCTGGGGGAAAAAAGTTCCTGGGACAAACTGTTCCAGGTAATTTCAGTGGAAAAGTGGTTTAGAGGTGTGTTTGTACCGGTACTGATGGTCCTGGAGTGGGCGTGGCCTGTGTTACTGTTGTGATGGCTCTGCTTTGTGTTGTGGGATTGGCTGGTTCTGTAGATGATGAGGGTTCTGAGCTGGTGCCGCTGTCACTCTGTCCATCACCAGCCTGCTGGGCTAAAAGGACAAACACAGATGAGTTTAATTACTAGGGATGCATCAACACTGACAGACAATTTACATTGATAACTGACATCTGATAAAAACTGTATAATGCAGTTGATATGATGAGCGATATAAGTCTGTACAGTTGTTCACACTAGAGTGCCAATCTGAGCAAAATATGCATCAGAACATTTTGATTTACAGTAGAAAAGATGGATAATTTAGTACTTCTGAGAGGGGGCAAACAAACAACAAAAAAAACATGGAAAAATTAAATATACAAATAAAATAATATACCTTTGCTTACATATAATTTATACACGAGTAAACAGTTTTACATGAAAAAAAAAATCTGCCCATGGAACTTAAAATATGAATACATTCCCTTTTAAAAACAAATCAATTTATTATTACTACAATCATTATTGCTATTATTAATACCAATGCTAATCTTCTACGTTCAATTATGACAAAAATCATCATCACGATTATTTTGGTCAATATTGTAATCACGATTATTTAAAACAATTATTAGTGCCATGTGACCAAAACTTTATATGAAAGATTTATTTAAAGATAGTGATATACTGTATATCACATATTTTCTGTAAATAAGGTTGCCATGACATCTACATTTTACAGACCAGCGAAATGTCACAATTCTCAATACCACAGAAGAATACTAGAGTAACTAATATTAGTTAAAACAAAAAAACAAAAGGTCCTCAAAATTATTGAAAATAATTAAACTGCCAGTAATAAAAAAGCAAAAGAATACAATAGAATTAAAAAATAAAAATAAAAAAGATACAAATGAAACAAACTGGGCTTCAAGTTTTTTTTTTTTTTTTTTAAATACAAGTCTAAAGTATTCAGTTAACAGCCTACCAGAGAAATTGAATGGGTTGTTTGCACATGTCACTGATGACGCGCGTCATCAGAATCAAGTGATTGCAAACAACCTATTACCTAATGTGAAATAAATCAGCCTTCACTGTAAGAATTAAACTTCCTTTGTTTCTTATTAAAGCTACAAAAGTCCTTTAGTCATGAGCAGTGGGTGATTTTGAATGTGTCTTTTGTTGTTTGATTACTATAAAGCACAGTCGCAGCAGGAATATAGCTGCTTTCTAGGGTTGGGAATCGAAAAATCGATTCCGATTATGGAATTTTTTCCCCCTTCATCTGTGAAGCGAACTTCCAGGACCTTGCTCTCTAATCCAAGCGCTCCAAAGTTTGGCTACATTTGCGATCAGAAGCCAACATCTGTGATAGCTAAACATGTTGCAAGAGAGGTGTCGCCACCAACATGACATTAATTTAACAGATCGTTAAAGATTCACCAACGTGATTCTATTCCTAAATTACAATGATTCGTCCGTTTCATTCCTCAATTGAATCATTCATTCATAAATTACACGTGATTTTGTTTAGCTGTCAAATGTTTTTTCTTCAGAATCATGAGAACCACAACTTCCATTAGGGAAGAAAAAAAAAAAAAAAAACCACCTCAATTTATCCAGAATCATGCAGTTCCATTTTGCACACAAACAGCGAGTCCAGTTTTTATGTAGCCTGTTCATGGTATTCCGCTCCAATAAATGGTTTGCAAAAAAGAGACACAGGATATATATTTGATATCATTATTAATCACATTGGAATTGTAAAGAATCGGAATCGATAAGCAGAATCGATCAAATTAAAACAATATCCAATCCTACTGCTGTCACTTTAAAGGAACACTCCACTATTTTTGAAAATAGGCTCATTTTCCAACTCTCCAAGAGTTAAACCGTTGAGTTTGACCATTTTCGAATCCATTCAGCCGATCTCCGGGTCTGGCGGTAGCACTTTTAGCTGCGGGTAAGCATAGATTATTGAATATGATTAGACCTAAGCTGCAGCTAAAATGCTACCACCAGACCCAGCGATTGGCTAAATGTATTCAAAAACGGTAAAACTCAACTGTTTAACTCTTGGGGAGTTGGAAAATAAGCCTATTTTCAAAAATAGTGAAGTGTTCCTTTAAGAGCCGCACGGATCCAATTTACTGTTACACACGAATTTTCATTCTCAACTCTTTACCTTCATTTATTACATAACCGATAAGGGTTTACAAGAATAATCACTAAGCGCGACATTGACACATTTTTGCGTGTATTTGACCGTTTAGGTGCTAAAAGATGACTCTGCATGTCCGTGTATGTTCCGTCTCTGAGTGCATACACAGTAATCTTCAAGAGGAAGCGCAAGTTCTCTTTCACGCTTTTAAAAACATAAATCTATTCAACTTAAATCAAAGCACGTCCCATTTTTCAAAAGTCTCGTTACATGATTTCACTTATCTGCACGTGAAATTGGGCTTTTACAGAGGAGCGAAAGTGCACCGCTAGAAATGGAGCGCAATAATCGTTTCATCTCGATTACTGTTTTTTCAAAATCGTTGGAGGCCGAAATCGAAATGAACTGATTAATTGCACAGCCCTACATAACACCTTCACCTTTGAAAGCAAAAATTTTAAAATAATACACAATTACCACCATTTAATTAATAATAATAAATACAAATACTAACAACCAATAATAATAATTGTATATTTAATAATAGAATCATTATATTATTGCTTTTTTATTTTCACTTGATTTGCAGCCCTTTTATTAACCGATTTTAATGTCTGGCTAATGAGATCAACGGCACAAGCTGGTACAAAAATAAATAAATAACCCTTTGGTTACATATACTACAAAGTAGAGGTCGACCGATTCATCGGTTTTGCCGATTAATCGGCACCGATAGTTGATTTGCGGAACTATCGGTTATCGGCAAAAATCCATGCCAATAGATTTCCGTGTTACGTCTGTTGCTGGAGTGGCTGAGAATGGTCTGCTGTCATTACACAGTATGAGAGTGGCCTCTAGAGGCGGAAATCACTGATAGCACGTGGTGTTTGTTTTGGCATGTGACACTGCGCGTTGCACAGAGCAGGAAACTTCAAACGTGCATTTAAATGCGCATTTAAATTATGTGTTGTGCATTTTCAGCAAAATATTTGTCTTTCTGTGGCTCTAATACAGTCTGTATGCTTCATAAAGAGAGCTGTAATACAGACCGCGCGTTCTCTTTCCGTTTGCTCTGTTTTTTTAAACACCGAACTTCATTTATGCCACATAGTTCATTCTTGAAGCAAACGTATGTCCGTTTGGTGATTACATAAACAGTTTTAGACCACTGCTTGAATTGAACGTGATGCGTCTGTTGTGTGTGACTTCTCCAAGACGCAGCGCTGCGCTTTTGCACAGTGTCACACTTGCATATTTTTTTTTTTAAATATTTTGATTAGATAATCATGCAGTGTTCTAAAATAGCAACAAGTAAAATGTGAGAGTTACATACAATATCAATAACTTGTGCATGACTGCTTAAATTAATGGTAATAATAGAATCATTATAAAATTAAAATTAATATAAAATATAAAATTAAATTAATTAAATTAATTAACTTAAATTAAATGGTAATACTTAACAAGAGTCCAAGTATCCAACAATAATCCAAAGTTTGGTTCAATACTGTTACTGCTTTTTAAAAATAGTAAAGTTCTATTTTAGTTTTCGTACAGTATCCATTTTAAAAACTATCGGTCGATTAATCGGTATCGGCCAGTGTGGTCCAACCTAGGGCTGTGACGGTGGCAGATTTTTACCACCGCGGTGGTAATGGACGAACTACCGCCGGTGGCGCGGTGTTGTGTATATTTATATATATAATTCTGAATCGCAAAAATAAATAAATGAGGCTCAATCATCTATTAACAAACGTGCGTGTTTACTTTAGCACTTCCGTCAGTGAACACTCAGCCTGCAAAACACTAAAATAAATATCAAAGAAATAATACAGTTAAATAGGAAAGTAACCTTAAATAAGAGTTAAATACACCCTGTCTACCTCACGCGAGCGGTGCGGCGAGAACCCATTATAATCAGTGATCCTGTCTACACTAGATGCGGTGCGATACGACCCGACAAATCCCTCAGTAAACTGCCTCGTCCTATTTATGATGTACTGACACGAAGTTCAAATGTCCTGTAGACAGACTCGACCTGTTGTGTTGCGACGCGACGTCCGGTTTAGACACGGTTCACTGTTCCGCCACCAAGCGCGTTAACTCCTCGTCTGCACGCACTCTCTGTGGAATAGGAATCGCGGCGTATGTTGCCACATTACTTGTTAGGATCTTCCATTTACCGCTGTCTCGTTTGTATTTGACCAGTTTGGAGAAAGCCTCACCAATACAAACCTGACCAGCCGGGCGTTTGCGATCACGTGAACTTGAAGACGCTTGTACAAACGCGGATGGGTGACATGAATGGAAATGAACCTTTTTTCTCCCAAAAAGGTTCATCGCTCATCACGAAATAAATTTGCTGAATGCAGAATAAACTGTATTTTCCTGCGCTCAAACCTGCCAATCTAAAGGAAATGCCGTGCATGGCGTTTGAGGTAATTAGTGAATTAGCATAAATTTATAGTCTAAATAAAACAATCTGCAACTGTATATTATTACACTTGTATAGAAAACTTTGTGTTATGCTTGTTATAGAGTGTGTGACGTCACGTGCACTACCGCCGGTGGCAATAGACAACCGCGGTGACAACCGACCATCGCGGTGATGCGGTTGTCACGGTGACCGTCACAGCCCTAGTTCAACCTAGCTATCGGTAAAGGTAAAATCCGCTATCGGTCGACCTCTACTACAAAGTCTCTCTTCTACAAGCTAACACACATGAAAACATGAGTGGATTACAAGCATCTGCCAATTAAGCTAAAAAAAAAAAAAAAAAAAGGAAAAAAAATAAAAGAAAAGAAATACATTCCCTTGTTTAGTAATACTACTAATAATTATTATATATATATATATATATATATATAAAAAATATAATTATTAAAATGTTCATATGTACACAAAAAATAATCTTCAGGTGTTGTACAGATAAATACCTGTTCCTTCTCCAGTTTCTAAGCTGCTTGTTGCTGTCGTAGCTGTGTTGGTAGTGCCGGTTTCATGAGTTTCACAGGGTGGATTGGAGCACACTCTCTGCACAGCACCATTCTGTCCAGCACCAATAGAAGACGAGGCCTGAGTCTGCGTGTTGGTAGTGCCTGTTTCATGAGTTTCACAGGGTGGATTGGAGCACACCCTCTGCACAGCACCAATAGTAGA
Source organism: Acrossocheilus fasciatus (assembly GCA_036784905.1). Taxonomy (NCBI): domain Eukaryota; kingdom Metazoa; phylum Chordata; class Actinopteri; order Cypriniformes; family Cyprinidae; genus Acrossocheilus; species Acrossocheilus fasciatus. The sequence goes on from CM071945.1 coordinate 4,747,950, forward strand.
CGAGGCCTGGGTCGGCGTGTTGGTAGTGCCCGTTTCATGAGTTTCACAGGGTGGATTGGAACACACCCTCTGCACAGCACCATTCTGTCCAGCACCAATAGAAGACGAGGCCTGGGTCGGCGTGTTGGTAGTGCCCGTTTCATGAGTTTCACAGGGTGGATTGGAACACACCCTCTGCACAGTGTCGTTCTGTCCAGCACCAATAGAAGACGAGGCCTGGGTCGGCGTGTTGGTAGTGCCCGTTTCATGAGTTTCACAGGGCGGATTGGAACACACCCTCTGTACAACGTTGGTTTGCCCACTGCCCATACTAGAGCTCGACTGCGTAGCCGTATTGGTCGTGCCAGTCTCGTGTGTCTCACAGGGAGGATTTGAGCAGACCTGCTGGACGTCACCAGACACAGGTGAAGCGTTTGTGCTGCTCGCCTCGTCCGTTTCGTCGGGAGAGTTGGAGCAAACAGGCATCATCGTAGAGGAGATGGCGGCCTGGCTCTTGTTGGAGCTCTGCACCGTTCCTGTCTGGTCAGAGCCCATGTTTGAGCGGGCAGTAGTGGAGGTGTTGGTAGTCCCCGTGCGGAGATTCTCCGGCCGCATGGTGCCCGGTTCAGCACTGCTCTCTGAGACGGGTGTTGCTGATTCTGAACCAGAAGCTGAAGACGTAGTCGGCGAAGATGACGCCGTCTTGCTGTTCACGGTTTCCATCTCTTTAGATCCCATGTTGCAGCTGGCAGTGGTGGCTGTGTTGGTGGTGCCTGTGTCATGGGTCTCTGAGGGTGGGTTGGTGCACACCTGCTGTGTCCTGCCCATGTCCGCAGAGGCCGTGGTTGACGTGTTGGTGGTGCCTGTCACATGCATCTCACAGGGAGGGTTGGAACACATTTGTTCGGTGCCCATTTTAGCAGAAGCCGTTGTCGCCGTGTTGGTTGTTCCAGTCTCATGGGTCTCACACGGAGGGTTGGAACAAATCTGTTGAGTGCCCATTTTGGCAGAAGCCGTTGTTGCCGTGTTGGTTGTTCCAGTCTCATGGGTCTCACACGGAGGGTTGGAACAAATCTGTTGAGTGCCCATTTTGGCAGAAGCCGTTGTCGCTGTGTTGGTCGTTCCAGTCTCATGGGTCTCACACGGAGGGTTGGAGCAGACCAGTGTCACGGTGGTAGCACCATCGCCAGCGCCGTCACCAGCATCAGCACCAGTGGTGGACGGCTGCTCTGAGGTGGGAGAGGCCAGGATGGAGACAGGAAGATCCTGTGCAGGCTGGGCCTCAGCACCACTTGGAGTCGTGATCAGGGTTACTTGAGTAGGCTGGGCTGCCGACTAAGAGGAGAAAAAAAAACACATTGAAATTCAAGAAAGCTCCAGATGTGCATTAATTACACACATCAAAAGGAATGGATAAATGAAATATTGTAAATAATTATATTATTTGTTTTATTATATTAGTTTATATAAATAAAAAATAAACAGTTTCACCAGCCCCAAACCTTTAAACAGTGCAGAAGTAATTATAATTGATTACATATTTTGTGTTTATTTTTGTTTAAATGTTTTTGAAAGAAGTCTCTTACGTTCATCAAGGCTGCAATTATTTAATGATAGATACAACAAAAACAGTGAAATATTACTACAACTTAAAATATTACAACTATTTACAATTTCCTATTGAATATTTAAAACGTAATTTATTCCTGTGACGCAAAGCAGCTGAAGAAACTAGAGATCGACCGATATATATTGATTTAACGATGTTTTCCTGATATTTAAGAATTTTACCATAATCGGATATCGGTTTTGTAATATCGGATTCACCGATAAACGCCGCCATCTTGTCGGTGTTTTGAGAATTGCGCGCAGGATCGTCATTGCAGCGCGTCTGAGGGGAGACGAGACAACAACAACAGTGTGCACAGGCACTTGATTTGCTGTAGTTAGTAAACTTAATTTTACATAACAGCCATTAATGCACAAATCAGATGTATTAGATAAATGCCTGATATGCAGTTTATACAGCTTGGCTCTAAGAAATAGAGACGAACTCACGGAGTCACGCAAGATAATCCGTCAGTCTGTCCCAAAAAAGATGTAACTTTGCCTGAATTAAATAATATGCAGCCATGAATGAGCGCATGTTGGAAATAAAAGTGCTGAATTTCATTCTCTCTCTATTGTCTATGCTCATCATTAGTCTCGTAAAATCGGGAGTCACGTAGGCTAATCTGTCAAGTCCTCTCCAAATAAAGACATAACTTTGCATGAATTAAATAATACAGCCATGAATGAGCGCGTGTTGGAAATAAAAGCGCTGAATTTAATTCTCTCTCTGTCTATATGTTCATCATTAGTCTCGTGAAGCCGCTTTCATATTGCTGTTCACTCAGCGGTTGATGCTCAGGAAATGCTCCAGCATGGCCACCAGATGTAACTTAACAAGATTCACTTATTTAAAAATCACGCTAATTTATATTAACATTTATTATACAACCATTATTTCGTTAATAAACATCTAAATAAATACATCGCTATGGAAATTATTTATTATCTCCGCGAGTGATCGCAATTTGAGTAGGCTATAGTTGTGTAAATGCATTGATAAACCGCACTGTCAGCAGGTATTTCATAATCTAGAATGACAAAAACATTAATAACTCTGATAACATACCAGTTGAGAAATGCAATAACAGTTTTGTTTGTTATATTTCAATATTCCAGAGAATATTATTCAGTGAATTAACATTATCCAGTGAATTATTCTTCGCTCTTTAGCCTATTAAACAGTTTATAAACCTAAAACTGTAGTTTAAAATGAAGTTATGACTCCTGGTCTTTATTTATTTTCTCCATGTGAAAATGAGACATTCTACATTCATTTTGCTTATTGTTAAAATCAGGTCTTGCTGCTGATGTTTTTATAAATAAAATGTTTTTATTGATATGAATCATTAATGTGATTAAATTTACAACAAATATTAAGATTAAATTGAACATGAAAGACTTAATTTTCAACTTTTTTAAGATGACTGAAAGGAGGAAAAAACAGTGAAGTATGGACTTCACTCAATTATTTATTTACTTTATAACAGTAAATAAATATCGGTTCTGCATATCGGGCACATAAACATGCAAATAATTGGTATCGGTTATATACATTTAAAAAAAAAAAATCAATATCGGTCGATCACTAGAAGAAACATTTACCATTTTCAATGTTGAAAACAGTTGTGCTGAATATTTTTGTGGAATTGGATACGTTTTTTCTGGATTCTTTGATAAATAGAAAGTTCAAAAGAACAGCATTCATCTGAAATCATCAAAATCTATTGTAACACTATAAATGTCTTTACTCTCACTTTTGGTCAATTTAATGCATCCAAGCTGAATAAAAGTATTCATTTCCTATAAAACATATCCAAATAATAATAATATTATTAAGTGTGACTCACTTGTATTGTAGAGGGGGCGAGGTTGGTCTGGGCAGCAGATACAGTGATGGCCGTGGGATTAATCACCTGGCTGGACAATGTGGCGATTGAGGCAAGTGTGGTGACTGGAGTCACCAGGCTGGAGTTAGCGCTTGCCACATTTGCCCCTGCCACGCTAGTCGATACAGTACCACTTACTGTACCTAGAGTTGTGACTCCTAAATTCAGAAAGGGCATTATTAATGAGTCACATATATCAAGAACAACAACTTCTCTGTAATTTGTATAAAACCACACTGCAGAGAAAGTTTACAGAATAAATATTCATACCTGTGGTGCCCTTGACAACCAGTGTGGTAACAGTTGGTTTGCCAGCGGACACAGTGCCTGGTGAAACCAGACGCACTCCACCCATAGGCACAGTGCGCAGGATAGTGCCGGGCTGCCCTGGCGCCCCCTTCAGGACCACCTGAGAGCAAACCAAATATTCATGGACCACACAAAATACCAAGTCAAAACTAGGTGAGCTTAACATGATGCATGGATATGCTTTGACTGTGGTTACGGAGTTCAAATGGGTCTCACCTGTGTGACCCCCTGTTGTCCTGCACCTGTCAGTTTTGGCACAGCTGTTATGATTTTCCCTGGAGTACCCGTGCCAGGAGTAACAACCTTAGTGGTGATAATTGTGATGGGGGACTTGACACCAGGGCTGCCAGTCAGACCTAGTAATGAGACAGGAAATAGCATCAGGAAATCATGTGAGCTTGCAACGATGTGTAAAAACAGATCTGTTAGTTAGATATAAACAATGTGTTGTTGTGTGGCTTAACTCAGAGCAAAAGTGAGATATAATTTAAGAAAGCTCTTTAAATGTTGTACAATTACAAATGAGATGAACAGTCAGATGTGAAACGGACCTGCTGCTCCTTGTTGGATAGCAGACATGGGAATGGTTTTAATAATGGTGGTTCCTGGTTTGTTGGCAGCAGTTGGAGAGACAGTGCTGATGCCCAGGATAGTTGGTTTGGTGCCAGCCCCTCCTGCCTGTGATGTTGTAATGATTGTGGTGGGCTTGCCATCAGCAGATGTGACCAGTTTCAGGATGGTACCAGCAGGCAGAGGAGTCTTAGTCTAAGAAAAACAAGTACAAATCAAAATAAGTTACTAATTCAAGCAAATTCATATGAAACGTTGAGTAGCATATCAGCTTATCAGAATGATTCCTGAAGAATCATGTGACACTGAAAACACGGTGGAGTAATGATGCTGAAAATTCAGCTTTGTCATCACAGAAACTACAACTAGGGTTGTAACGATATACCGGTGTGGCGGTTTGTGGTTTGAACGTGCACAGTTATCATACCGTAAATATTTGTATATCTAAGGTTAAAAAATAAAAAAATAAATAACACCCACGCATGTGTAACTTATTTCCGCTTTGCTGCTTCACTCTGCATTCACTTGGCTGCTTACACACGCTTATAGCAGAGAGAATGACAAAGACAGAAATGATATCTAATCTCCATCCCCCGCTGCAGTATGGGAATACTTTGCATATAAAAAGTAAAAAAAAAAAAAAAAAAAAGTAGATAGGATGTGTGCCTGTGAAGCACAAAGAGACTGCAATATAAATAATCTGCCCTGTTTTTGCATGTCTCTGAGTGGGCCGTTTTAACTACCACACACTAATGGTGTTTTCAGCGTCTACATAAATATCGAGTAGCTCTGACAGAAAATTACAACATTTCCTAGTTTTATCTGAGAAAAAACAATGTCAAATACACTCTGAAACTCAAAGGTCCGCTACAGCCCGTCAAAATAAAAGTTCGATTTAACTTGAAATTATGACAAATATATTAACATTGTACAATGTACTTCAAAGTTATAATAACAACAACAATAATATTCTTTATAATAATGTATTTATTTAAACATTATTTTTAAGGAATATCATGTTTGTCCAAGTTTTAACTTAGTATACCTCTTTTGTGCAGAACTTTGCCAAAAATAAAAGTTGTTAAATTTTCATTTGATAACATTAATTAAAATGTTAAAGTGTGCTATAGATATACATAAGGTGTATAGCTTTATTTTTTAATTGTTTTTTAAAGTGAAATGATTTTTTTTTTTTCAGAAGGAAGACTTCAATACTTTCATTTAAATGGTTTTAAGTTTGTTGTAATAAAGGATTTGTTCACTCAAATAACTTGTTCTTATTCTTTTAAGAGTCACTGTTACTGATAAGAATTATTGTTTAATATATACCACGATACCATTAAACTGTGATATTTTCTGAGATGATTATCATACCAGGAAAATCATACCTTTGCAACCCTAATTACAACACGTACAAGTACAAATCGCAATAAGCTGCTTACTATAGGAAATAAGCATTACACAATTTAAGTACACAGGAAGTACACAATTTATATTAACGGGATAGGTTCATCCAAAAATTTAAATTGTCAGTTACTTACTCTACAGTTGTTCCAAACCTGTAGGGTGCTGTAACCAAACAGTTGACAGTCGTCACCATGTTATGGAAGTCAATGGCTACCGTCAACTGTTTGGTTACCAACACTGTTCAAAATATCTTCTTTTGAGCTCAACAAAAAGAAAGAACACATACAGGTCTGGAACAATTTGAGGGTGAATAAATGATGACCACGCTCATTTTTGTAAGTTTAGGTAAAAAAAAAAAAAGAAAAAAAAAAAAGAAGTATGCACATAAAATGAACAGGAAAACTGACTTGTATTAGAGTAACAGGACTGCTTCCAGCCTGCCCGGTGACCGCAGAGGTTTGTACTGGTTTGGTCTGAACAACAGACATCATCTTCCCAAGGCTGGAGATCTGAAAACAAAAGGGTTATTACTTGAGGATAACCAAGTCAACTACTATAAAACCCAAGTTGGATCATTAAAAAAAAAAAAAAAAACCTTGCCATATGATGCATCATTTAACATATTCCTAATGGAAAGGTTAGAAAATAATCTCATAGTGGTACCTAATTTAGGCCACAGTGGTTGAGCAGAACAAAAAACAACAAATAGAAGAAAAAAAAAAAGATGAAGTTTATATTTGGGATTGCCCATAATTATAAAAATACCTTGAATTCTTGTCACTATTAACTCATTTGAATTTTTTCCCTCTTTTTCTTACCAGAGGACCGCTGCCACCCATTGTAATGGGGCTCTTAACAAGGGTTATAGTTTTGGTGACTCCTCCGACCATGGTGGTGACGACCTGAGCCTGCTGGGCTACGGTTACTGTGCCTGATTTGTGCACAGTGATGATCGGCCGAGTCGGAGTGTTAGGAGTAGAGATGGAGGAAGTGCCGACCTGAGCAGCAGCTGTTTTCAGCATTCGGGTCGCGGGATTAGTAACCTGGAATGGAAGTAGGAACAAAGATACATCAAATCACAAACAGCTACAGGACAGGAAGTGGATAATTTGGTTGATTCAAGACGGGAAGGATGTAAGAAAGGGAAGCTGATGGAACATTCTTTTTTTATGTTTTGTTATTTTAAGAACACATAAAATTAGACGGTTAACCCAAAACACCTACATCATCTCAATTTATTAATAATAATCCATTTTAGGCATGTAAAAGATGCCTAATGTCTGGATGGTTCTCAGACAGAACAAGCTGCAGATCTTATGTTGTTTAGTCAAAGGTCTGGTTATGAGAGTCGATATGTACCATTAAAGGTGAAGCTACTTTAACAGTAGCAGGCAGAGTTGTGGATCCAGGAGTCATAGCGACGGTTTTCATGATGGTGGCTCCGGCTGGAACATTTAGCACAGTGGTCGTGGAAGAGGGCGGGATCTTCTGTGTGGCGGCTGCAGCTGCAGCCAAAGCAGCCATGCCACTCATCTGAGGACTGCTGCCGATTGGCTAGAGACCAAAACAGTGTTACAAAGGGTTTCAATGCAAATTCAACATGGGACACTAAAATGTGAGACATGGCTGAATGATTGGGGGAAAAATTTAATTTATGATAAAAATTGTGCTTATCTGTAGGCCTTCACAATTTGGTCAAAAATGCTGTGATTCTATATCAATATAACAACAACAGCAATAGCAATAATAATAATAATAATAATAAAAAAACTTTAATACGTTATTTGTAAATAATAAAAAAATTATATTCTAATTCATACATTAAACATTCATTTGATATATAATTAAATTAACAATTTATTATTATTAATAATTTATTTGTAAACAAAATATTTAATATGTATAGCAATATTTAAGTGAAATGCAATAAAAATTATTACTACAGAAAAATTTAATTAAGGAACATAACAATTGCAATAACTTACAGTAAAATTACAACACTAATATTAATGTCTTAATTTCCTCATTTACACACTGGATCAAGAGCTTGCATGCGTGTAAAAGAATAGTGCTGCACTTCACTCTAAAACAAGCAGTGCATATATTTATTTAATAAAAATCGCAGACTTCGGGGTTTGATAATCACAAAGTCAAATTGCGTTTTCACTTTTAATTAGAGTAATAGGGCATCTCAAATTGAAGATTTACGCTGATAATGATTATTATGACATACCGCCCCCTGGGTGCTCTGTGCAGGGACAACCATGCGGACACCTGCAGGAAGTGATGTAACTGTGACTGGGGACTTTCCTCCTGGAGTGGCCTGACGCACAGTAACGACTGACGTCCCGGGGTTGGAATGAGGCGCTGCCACTTTGAGAATAGCTGGGAACAGAAAGTATATATTGGCTTAGGTGTCGTCACAATTATTAATAATTCTTTACAGAAAGTTGCACAGTAGTCAGTCAGTTGCAAAAACCAGAAAGTCATTTTTACCTGGTCCACGAGGTGAGGCTGCAAGCGGGCTGCTTGGCATGGCGGTGGTGGGGGAAGGAACTTGTGGCACCATTGTGACCCCAGAGAGGGGCAGACTCTGAGCTGCAGGAGCAGCAGCGGCGGGCGCCGGACTCTTAGGCGAGTTGATGGGTAAAGACGAGATTGGGTTGACTGTTGGCGATGTGGCAGCTGTTGCAGCAGGGATGTCATATTTCTGCAGCTGCAGCAGGTAAGTGTCGGCGGTAGGCACTGCCCCCCAGCTCACCTCCAGAGAGTTGGTGTTGGCACGGACCAGCTGCACACGTGACGGAGGCTGAGGACGATCTGTTAGTGAAAAATGAGATTTTAAACATTGCCTGAAATAATATATAGCACCATGCCAGCTATAGCTATACTCATGTTGGAAAACTAATGAATAATAGAAAAGGAAAATGTACTAAACTATATATAAACAAGAAACGAATCTTGTGTGTAAATACTATAGTCCCAGCGTTTTCTACCATCCACAGGAAGGGTTTTGTAATGTTTATTTGTGCTACACTGAGACCACTGGGCTCACCATTTCTTTAGGATGTAAGTATTTGTAATGGTTAAGGTGTATTAAAGCTTCTTCTACACTGAGGTATCAGCTCGACTCACCTGTTTCCAAATACCACAGATCTTTGCAGCAAACTTGGTTGTTCCAGGCTTTGCGGTAGCCATCTCTTCCACTCCAGACGTACAGCCTGTTGTTTATAGCCACAGAGCAGTGTCCGGCTCTGGCCCTTGGGATATTATCCTCGAGCGTGTCCATCAAGATGGTTTCCCAAGACATTGAGTCTAAAGGAAATAAAGGTCAAGATCAGTGATGATAAAGCATATAAGCTGTGCTCTGAAACCTAATGAGCTATGAACAGAGGCAGCATTTTTAAGGCATAAGAGGTGGCTCTCTTTTAAAGAGATTTGCCTTCTTTGCTTAACGTACCTAGATTTAAGCAGGCTAGTGTGTTAGTGCACTTCCATTCCTTCTCGTGTGTCGCTACTTTCACATCATCCATGACCAGAGGAACCCATCCACCAAACACAAACATCCTAGGAAAACATGAGACCAAAGTTAGTCATATCCACACTCAAGCCGCTTTTCCACCGAAATTACCTGGAACAATTTGTCCCAGGAACATTTCTTTCCCCCAGACCTGTTGCTGTCTGCGTTTCCATCACGGTCTAAAGTACCGAGATGAATAGGCAAATAGTCTAGTGACGTAACGTTGGGTCAGCGCGCGTTTCTCAATACCAAGTGCGCAAATTTCGGACTTGCATCGTCAGTAGTTCAGACTTCACGTGTAATGCGGACGGAACAACGCAACTCCGGTAATTCTGCAAATGGAACAGCAGCGTACTTGATAACATCAGTCAACTCGCCTCAGCTACTGCAGTCTTCCTCACTGTATTTACAGACGAAATATCAAACACCACTGCCTCTTTTCATTTTCATTTAAACACATTAATAGCTGCAGAAATGTAGTTCAGGGAATGTACATACATTACAATGAAACGAAATATTACATCAAACATTGCCTGTTTTCATTTTCATTTAGATTAACAGAATAAAGACCAAAGATTACCTGTTAGATTTACCCAAAATGAATTATATCTTATGTTTAACTACTACAGAGACATCAGAGCCAGCTGCAAATGTCTGAAGGACTAGCCGAGGTTATGCTCCTCTCGTCGGGAAACATGAGCACTGAGCGCCAAGTGATCGCGTGGAGCTCACGTCTCCGAAATCGGCAAAGCACATTTTCAAATAGGCGCTGTTTTTAGAAATAAACCGTAGATTTGCGTTTTAAACAACTACATTCTCGCCTGAAATACTTTTAAAACTACATTTCATGACACACTTTAACAGTAATTTAAAAAAAAAAAAGCGAATACATGGTGGTTGAAATACAGTGCTGCGTGAACACAACCAATCAGCATGTTCAGGTCATGTATTAAAGTCAATAATAACTTCATGTCAACTTTAGATCTGCACAGAATAATGCAATACTGGTTTCTTATCAATCATTTCCAAGCTTGAAGATAGTCAGTGTTTAAATAAACACTGTATGTTTAAACAGGTTTGAGAAAGTTATAACTTACTTGTTGGTTATAGTGGTGGCAGAGTGGAGACTGCGGGGCAAAGGTGCCGCACCACTTATGGCAGGTTTGTTCCAGGTTAAAGTATCTACAAAACAAACCCGTTCATGCACGCTATTTAATGTTATAGTTTTGCCATTTCTTGAACAAAACATTTAAGCAAATACTTTCTCTCACCTATGTCTAAAGTCCAGAGGTCTCCAAGACGGCAACCACTCATCCCGCCATAAATGACGAGACGAGACTTTTTGGACGTTTTCTCTGTGTAGACAACAGCAGTGTGGCTCTCTCGAGGAGGGGGAAGCACACCGTATGTAATGGGGATGTCCCAGCCTGCCACGTTAGACCCCGGGCGTAGCTCAAGTGTGTAGAGGTCATTCAGGTATCTGGAGTACAAATAGAGAAAGGATTTATTTGCGGATCTGCTGCTCAAACATTTATGAAATAGTTTGAGCATAAACTGCACAAGGCCTTCTACCTGGGAATATTGTTTTTGGGATCTTCACTGTCATTTGCCAGTCCACCAAACAAATAGCATTTGTTTCCAACCAGGGAAAAGCTGTGGCCCAGGCGAGGACATGGTGGTGGGCCATTCTTGGGGGCTTTGGGCTTCAAACGTTTCCACTCCCATCTACTGGCCTGTTTGAAGTATTTGACAGAAATGAATGAATTATGACAAATATTAGGGCTGATACTATGAAAACAAACAACAACAGTCACTTCTATTGAGCTCAACCTTAAAGATGATGCTGAGAGACTTACCTGTAGTTCATAAAGATCGTTGCTATACTTTCCGTACTCAACCATGCCCCCGAACACGAGGAGTCTGGTGCCGTCGCACACAAATCCATATGCAGCACAGCCGGGAGGAATGTCACCCCGGACAGCAGGAATAAACCACTGATTGGTGGCTGTTGAGAAACATATAGTTGCGTCATTGTTTGGATGAATAAGGTTCTTTCAGTGCTGTGTTGCAATGCACCGCGTCCTTTTATTCTGTGCAGAACAGGGTTATTATAGTTAAACTAAAACCATAAAAACAAAAAAAAACACCACCACGTAGCTTAAAAAAAAAAAAAAAAAAAAAAAAAAAAAAATCTTATTTTAGGTAATTTCAAAAGCAGCCTCTATCATTTCCATTTAGCTTAACTTCATGTACTAAAATAACAAACTGATTATATAGTCTAAAATATTGCGCTAATTCAAATTATGTTTTGTACACATTTATTAAATCATAAGTAAATAACTTAAACATTTTTACTTTTGATAGCAGCTTTTTGATTCTGTAATCATACAGTATTTTTCACAAATAAAGACATAGTTAAAAACATGCATTTTTATGCAGGCTACAAATACACACTTCAAAGGACCAGAAATTTGCTATATTTCGTCTGTGGAATTAAACATTTATTTCTAATATAAATGAGAAGTGTTGCTTTGGCAATTAATGGCAAAAAAACTTGGCGCACTAAAGTAACTAACAAAAATATTAATAATACTACTACAGACAATATGTAAATAAAAATGACAACACAATTACAACTCAACATAAAAACTTCAATACTACCTACAGCAGATGCTTTAATAGCATCTCAATGATATGTAATTTACACTGATTCCAAAAGAGGACAAATGAGCAAAACGCAAATGTAGTGCAGCTTTATATCACAATCTTAAAAATCATCTCTCAGCAGCATATACTGCAATATATATTATCCATGTAAAACAATGCTTTTTGGAGTGCATCTACTTCTTATAATTTCAAAACATTCCTCAGGCCTTCCCACAACTTTGCAACATTATTTAAACCTCAACAAAGTTATCCACACCAGAAATACTGCGAATTACAATCTCTTCCATTCATCCCAGAAGTATTTACATGGCAATGCGGGAAATATTGTGGGCGGGGCCTGTGTGTTGTGATGACGCAAGCGGCGTTCTTTTAACCCGCCATTTCTCTTTGCATTTTCCTGGCGTGCCAGTTCCAGTGCTTGGCTAGTGCTGTAGCGTTAGCTGGTTAGCTGACACTTCAACCCATAAACACCTTAACATAACACAACACAGATCAGATCACAGTGCAACCAAATGCAACACCACATTCAGCAGACGATGCACTGAAATTAAATGCACTAGCGTTAGTGCAAACACGCCATGATTATGTGAGTTGAATTACACAGCCAAGTGTTATTTTTGTGCACATTCTTTATGGCTAGTTAGCTTATGTAGCTGATCACTTATGCAGATTTTGTGTAGCCGCTAACTGCGCTAATGCACCTGGCTAACCCTGTAAACAATTAGCCGAGAAATTGCTTAAGAAATAAATAGGAGTTGCGTAAACTGCTACATATGCAATTGATTATTGCATCGGTCAAGAAGCGTTTGTAATAAAAAAGCAAATAGCAAAACAGCAAATCTGACAACCAAAACAAGACAGAATCTGGCTAGCAATAACATAGCGAGCTAATGTCTGCAGAAACAAAATGCACAAATAACATTGCCTTTATAACTATATAATAGCGTCCTCACCTGTATTATAGACGTGCAGCTCGTCCACAATGCCTTCATTCCCTCCGCCGAACACCACCATCAGCTCTTTAATGGCCACAGCTCGGTGTCCGTGTCTCGGGCGAGGAACCGGGCCAGACCAGCCCAAAACCCTCTTCCAGCGCGGCTGCATAACCGAGGTCCCTGAAGAAGCCATGTCCACTTCTCTAGCGAGACACAAATCCCACGCACAGCGCTGATTTTAGTTGGGATTCCAACAGCATTCGTGTGTCAAAAGCTCTGTGCTAACTGAATTAGCCCGCTAGCACTCCGTAGCTTCGAGCAAGCTAACTAGGTCACCCAAATGGGTTCGACTTTCACGTATTTTTTTGTGTGGCCAAATGCTCTCCAGAATATACTAAAAGACCCAGTTGTAGAAAGTGTTAGTGTTTATGCGCGTCTAAATTCAAAAGTATAGCGTATGGGAAAAAAACGTCGGCCGGTTAGCATGTTAGCCGCTCAAATCTGCGCGAACCGCCATTTTAGCGGCAAAAGACGCTGTTCATCACGAGAAGAAGATAAATAGACAGACGCCGCCGGCGGCTGAGCAAACGCGAATTACCGGGGAAACGAAGGAAAGGGACTCAAAATACACAGCGTCACATGCAGATTGGCTCCTGCGCATTTTTCTTAAATCTCCGTATAGCAAGCGAAAAAGCGTTTTGGGGTTAAATGTCTTTAGGAGAAAAAGAAAAGCGCGATGAAGATGTGTAAGCCGCCATCTTGCAGAGGCTAGCTAAACGCTACGCTACCAGCACAAGCGCCTAGTTAGCTGCTAAGCGGCTAAGCTAACACACACAAGCTAGTGAATAGAAATGGGCGGCGGAGAAAAAAAAGAGAAAGAAATGGGCGGCGTGATGATAATAATAATAATGATGATGATGATAAATCATAATAGAAAACCGAAATGAGAGGTGGAATAATATAAATTAAGAAAATTAATTTAACACGTACAAGGTAGTGAACCGATGTGGTGAGCGGAAAAATAAAAATATAAATAAAAAAGGGTCAGCGAACCAAACAAAATATGAGCTTTAATTGAAATGAATATTACGGAAGTCGTGTTATAATACTAAATGCGTCCATTAAACCCCGCAGGTAAAATGTGTTAAAAGATTATAAAATTAACGCGTTTATAGTCCGCATTAAACCAAATGCGTATAGAGGTTATTAGTGTAGCTTTATGTGATATGTAAATTTCTCATGCCTCTCTTGTCTGGGTGCCGCCATCTTGATAAACAAACCAAACAATCCACCCTCTGGGAAAAAAGCTTAGTGCTTTTTTAGTGATCCAAATGCATATGTATATTTATAAACAAATACACAATAAAACTCTTCAAATACAGATTGTTTTTCCTACAAAACGGCGCTGATCAGACTAAAAAGCAACTTACATTGGCTGCTGCCGCTGTTGTTAGCTATTAGCCGCAATTAGCACACTAGCTGAAATGTGAAATGTTCAATGAGAACCATTGGGCAGCCAGTTAGCTTCAATGCTAAATAGCTCATTACAACACTGCAAATTCTACATACTCATTTGGCACAACAGAGAAAATGTTACAGGTTTCATTTTTATTTACTGTTAAAATTGCAAGTGTGATTTTCTTCGAGATGCACAGTTCAGTAAGTTCAGTTATTGTTTCGTCCCTGGCTACTCGCTTAGCTTCCCTCAAGAAAAATGGCGGATGTACCGTTAGCCGTCACAAAAAGCTGCAACAAAATTCGGATTCTGCCATTGCCTGGCACCAAATACTTACTCGTTCCGATTCGTTAACTTAATTTAAAAATCACGAGGGAGGACTCAGAGAACGAATTCGACCCTGGGTGCGCCTTTCACTGTAGATATTGCTAACTCTACATCTTTTCATGCCGCCCAGGAAGCCGCCATCTTCTTGACAAGCGCTCAGTAATTCAGCAGCCTCTAGAGCGCGCGCAGCGCCGCACACAACATCGCATTCTTGTTACTTATTATTCGAAACAAGGGTCCAATCACTGCCTGCTTTTTTTCTGGAAACCATATTGTGTTTGGAATCTTGTTGGATGACAAAAGGCATACTGTTTTCGTTGATGTAATGCTGATTCTTTATACATAAAATGTAAGAGTAACGTTATACGAAGACATAATTCAATATTTTAAATAAATGTTTTATGTAACTATAATTGAACTATATTTCGGGCCTGCAAATCTTTTCAGAAGATGAATGAAAATATTTTATTGATGTGCTATATGCTTTATAATTTATTTTTTTAGGAATGTCATTATAAATTACACCCAAATTTTAGTTTGTTATTACTGTAACAATAGGATTAAATTCATTTGGAATTGACATGTAGTGTAGTTATGCTCTGTTGTTTTTTGCATATATATATATATATATATAGTTTGGGTTCAGTAAGTTTTTTATGTTTTTTAATGAAGCTTCTTCAGCACATCAAGGCTTATTTATTTGATCAAAAATACATTAAAAAAAAACTAATTTTGTGAAATATTATTGCAATTTAAAATAACAGTTTCTATTTTAATATACTTTAAAATATAATTTATTTCTGTAAAGCAAAGCTGTATTTTCAGCATCATTACTCCAGTCTTCAGTGTCACATGATCCTTCAGAAATCACTCTAATATGCTGATTTATAATCAATGCTGGAAACAGTTGTGCTGCTTCATATATATAGTTTTTGGAAACTGAAACTTTTCAGGATTCTTTTATGAGTAAAAGGTTAAAAAGAACATTTTATTCAAAATAGAAATCTTGTGTTGATATACACTACTGTTCAAAAGTTTGGGGTCAGTACATTTTTTTCTTTTTTTGAAAGTAATGAATGCTTTTATTCAGCAAGGATGTGTTCAATGGATAAAAAGTGACAATAAAAAGACTTATAGACCTTTTCTAACAATATATTTTAAATAAAAGCTGTTCTTTTAAACTTTTTATTCATCAAAGAATCCTGAAAGAAAGCATCACAGGTTCCAAAGAATTATTAAGCAGCGCAATGGTTTCCAGCATAGATAATAAATCAGCATATCAGAATGATTTCTGAAGGATCATGTGACACTGACGAAATTCAGCTTTGCATCACAGAAATAAATTATATTTTAAAGTATATAAATATAAAGCCAATATTAGAAATTGAAATGTTTCACTATATTACATTTTTTCTGTATTTTGAATAAATAAATACAGCCTAGATGAGCATAAGAAGCTTAATTAAAAACATTAAGTCTTACTGATCCCAAACCAAACTTTTGAACAGTAGTGTGTGTACATACACACACATATATATATATATATATATGTCCACTGTCGATAAACAAGAGTTGCATTTCATTCACAAAAACGCAGGGGTTGGATAAATGATTTTTTTTTTTCTTTCAAAAGAGCAGATTAAATTGTTGCATCCAAGAACAATTTTTTAAAGTTATAACATTACATTTTATAAGTCAGTGTATACAGTTATAAAGCCGGATTAAAAAAAACAACACCACAAACAATCTGTGTTTCAAATAAAATTGTAATCTAATTGCTGTAATCTAACTAGGAGAAGAAAAAAAAAAAATCAAACGTGCATAATGAAGATTGCACAGGCTGAATGTTTAATTTAATGTATGTAACAATCACCAGTTTGTTAGAAATGGTATGTAACAATCACCAGTACCACAGAAATGGATTAGTCATTAATGTTAAATAGTACTCTCATACAAGGTGATTTGGCCATAATCCATAAACTTGACATTAACTTGTTATAAAAAACAATATGCTGCAGAGAACTAAGCCAAAAACAACAACAAGCAACAGACAGACATTCGATCGCCAAAATAACAGGCGTATAATAATAAATTATGCACTTTTATATTTCTTTGGCTTGTCAGTCAAGATTCACAGGTTCATAACTACAGAGCTTCACTTGCAAGTACCATAAAAAAAAAAGATTATTAATCTGCAGCTTTGGCCGAGGTATTTTTGAAGGTATTTTCTCTACCGTAACTGTAAAAAAAGTACCATAAAGATATTTGTGAATATTTCATGGAATATTTTAACAACATATTTGCTGGGTTCCCTTCCTCCAAACGTTCAGTGTTAAACAGCAGCAGGAGACTGCATGTTGACTCCAGATGTCTCGCTTGCAAACTCATCACTCTCTTCTGGTTCTCTCGTTTCAGCATTCATCTCCCGGTCTACAAAATTATGGAAAAGCATAAATATACTATATTATTGATTCAAATAAACAAGCACTGCAATTTTGTGTTGATGCATTTTGGAAAGATCCTCTTGCATGTTTTTATGTTTGTAACTCAATATTAAATAATTCACACTGCACCGGCAGAAGCAGATAACTGACACAGTTGTGGGGTTTTGTCTAATCCGTGTGTGACACCGGTCACCATCTGTTGCCGCTAGTTTTCGCTGCATTTGTTGGGTCTCTGAATTAATCTGGTGACCGTAGGTGTTGGTCTGCATTCGTCGGTGTGAATTGGCCTTTAATAATAAAATGCTAACTGAGCAGCTCAGCGGATCTGTTATGAACTGTATAATGTTTGTTAATGCTAATGAAAGTTATTATAAAGTGGTTTATAGTGATGAAATATGCCAGTTCTTTGTTGTTTCAACTTTATTCCATTTGTTGGATGTCTGTCAGGCAGGGTTATTTTAGCATAATTTGGATATTATTACAGTTTTTATTGAGTTTATATTTCATTTTAATTTCACTTAATGTTTTAGTCATTTTGTTGTGTGATTTGTAATTTTTATTAGTTATTAGTTGTACTTTTCATTATTTTTAATTTATTATTAGTGTTAGTTTTATTTATTTAATACATCAAGATAAACTAAGATAAGACAAACTCTTATTCTTAACTGTTTTAATTCATTTAAATCAAATTTTTAAATCATTTTGTAAACGTGCCTTTCCTTGCCTTGCCTAAGTGAGTTATATACAGTTTCTGTATATAACATTTATTTCAGATCACGTATCAAAAATAGATTCATGTCAACTATAATAACCTTGGTATCGTGGTGATGACAGTCATGACATTTACAAATAAAAAATAAAAATGCAGACAATACATACAAATGCCAGATAAGACAAAATGTGTGTTCATTGCTTATTGGGTCCTGATAGAATATCATTGCACTTTGAATGTGAAAACTGAGTATTTGTGACTTGAGCAATGCCTTAAAAGCAAATCTCCTGACATCAGCCAAAGGGCAATAAGATGGAGCAGATGCAGGATCTAGGACTATTCTATACGAGTCATTTTCAGCTCAGTTTGAATGAAGCATTTCTTGTAAACAGTAATGTCATCCAGTTACAGTTGATTTGGACACTTACATAATGAGGTGCCTGATGACAGCAGATCAGAAGTTAAAATCCTTCCCTCTTCATAAAGCTCCATTTTTTGGACCAGACGCTGCCTCACAGGATTGACAAACACTTTCTTGTCAGAAAAATCTGTAAATTAAGAAAAGTTCACACAGTGCCAACTACAAAGTTATAATACCATACATTCAGAAGAAGGCTCTTAACTATTTATGATCTAGCCATTTTAATAACAAATAATCTCGTTACCTTCATTGGGACTGGATTGTGATGAGTTTTCCACTAAAGAAGCACTTGTTTTAGTGCTCTGAATGGCACAGGCCCCACATGACGCTGCCTGAGCTCTGCTACAGTGATGTGTCAAGTACTGAGAAAAGCCTTGACTCTCATCCGATTCACACGGCACACCAGAGGACTGTGAAGCCCATGATTCATCATTCACCTCTGACGCTGAGCAGCTAGACTGAGTCACGACAGAGGTCAAGGTGGGACAGACAGACTTGTGATGGCAGGGGTACGTGTCCTCTTGAGGGCGGAGTTTGGAGAACTGATTGGTGAGAGCATCCAGAGAGCTGCTGTCGGAGCGCAGGGGCTCAGGGGTGGATGGATGAGATGATACGGGAGACAATCTGACCGAGGTTGATCTGCCAGAGGTCTTCAAGCCTAAATGCACATCTTGAAGTGCTTTGAACACCTATAAAACACCGAAATAAAACACCAGAATAAACCTGATAATTCTAACTAAACATAATATTATGAAGGGGTATTACTGTTTTTAATAATCTTTTTTTTCCCCCTGATGTCCACTTGCTAGCCAGTAATAATGCAGTTTTTGTGACCACTCTCTCCATTTGAACGGAACTTTCTGTTTTTGGATGCTGAGCCTGTGCCTTTAAGAAACACCCCCTTCGCATGTTTGTTGTCAGGTGCAATTGTTTTTAAATCACTCCATCCTTTAATATTTAATAACTTCAAGAAATGCTCTTTTTAGTTCTGAAAATAATACTACATTTACAAGACTGTTTAAAAGTTTCGGATCAGTAAGACTTATTTTATTTATTTTTTATGTCTCACCAAGGCTGCATTTATTTGTTGAAGCATACAGTGGCAGTAATATTGTGAAAAACTATTACAATTTTTAAATAACTTTTCTATTTGAATATATTTTAAATTGTAATTTATTATTGTGATGCAAAGCTGAATTTTCAGCATCATTTCTCCAGTCTTCAGTGTCACATGATCCTTCAGAAATTCTAAATTCCAATATACTGATTTGTTGCTCAAGAAACATTTCTTATTATCATCAACATTAAAAACAGCTGGTTCATGTTTCTGTGGAAACAATGGAATTCTTTCATGCATACAAAGTTTTTATTTGAAATACAAATCTTTTTTGACATTATAAATGACTTTAGTGACTTGATTAATTTACTGCATCCTTGCTGCATAAATATTAATATTCTTAAAATAAATAAATAAATAAATAATTACTGACCCCAAAATTTGTAGTAGTAAATTTTGAACTGTAATTACATTTTTACTGTTCAAAATTAAAGAAATTATTTTTTTTAATTTGTCATGACATAACAAAAACACACTGCTAAAATCATAATATAATAAAACAAACAAGCATTTGAATAGATTCTCCTACTTCCGTCATGCGGGGCCTCTTCTTCCGCCGCCGATCTAAACATTGACATGCCAGCTGAGAGATTTCCATTGATCCATGAGGGGAAGGTGTGTCTTTAGTCATCAGTCGAGGATCCAGATGTTTCCTGCAGATGTTCTCCGCTGCGTAAGCATAGGACAGCTCCCGCGAGTGCTTCCCTTTGCTGAAGCTTCTTCCATCATCTTCCTCCTCTTTTACTAGATCTTTCTGTGAGAAATAACAGGTTTAACCACCAAACTCTACACTAAAATATGTGACTAAAATTTGACTTATGCTCCTCTTACCAAGTAAACAGTTTTGGATTGGCCATCAACCTCCAGAGCCTGGCGTCCAGTAAGTACCTCTAGCATCACCTGCGGTACGAGAGAAACTGGAGTGTTACTTCATCAAACATGGGTAATAAATCAAATATTATAGTGATATCTCTGCTGAAGGTATAAAATTAGGAAATACTGTGATAATGCTTCGCTTATACAGACAGCGAACCAATTTCACACAGCTTTTTTGCCCCACAACCATGACAGCTGAATTAAATCACGTCTGCTTTAAAATGCTCCATGTGCGTATTTGTGTTTCTTATTTTGGTACCTTCAAGTACATATGATTTTTAAATTTTCATTTTGTGATCATTTAGTAAAAAAAGTAGCGATCATTGTTTTTTCATGCGAAGGAAAAAAACAACACCTTTTTACTTTTTTTTCGAGAGCAAATACAGAAATATTACTATATTAAATGTTTTCAAAATATGGAAAAATAGTGAGATTCAATTTTGTAGCTATATCGCTCAGCCCTAGTTTCTAGCATCTGTTTACAAACAGGAAACAATACAAAAAAAAAAAAAAGAAAAGACATGAAGCAAATATAATTAAGTCTGGGTCTACCTTAAAAACCCAAATCAGACCTCTTTTAAGTGAATCATAAAGTCTTTTCATTTGCCATTTACTACTCACACCCTGTTACTGTAATATAACATGTATACATTATTGTAAAATATGGTAATGTTGTTGGTGAGAATGATGAAAATACAATCCAAGTTAAAAACGTATTGGTGTTAATGAGATTTTGTGTCTGAGATGCATCTCACCACTCCAAAGCTGTAGATGTCGATCTCCACTCCCAGCTGTCCATCCTTCAGATATTCTTCTGGGAGGTATGCGAGAGTTCCCCGGACCGTAGCAGTTTGAGCCACGGTGGACGTCTTGCCTGGGGTTTTGTTGGGGTTCCGACAAAAACGTGCCAATCCAAAGTCCCCCAGCTTGGGCTCCAGGTGGTCCCCTAAGAGTATGTTAGAGCTGTAACAGAGGGAACATGACTGGTTGGTACCCTAATGATTAACATGCATGTCCAAGCGGAACAATATATTCAGCAAAAAGGAAAATTTTAGTACTGGATAGTCTAGTGGTGAAATGTTCCTAAATTTCCAAGCAAGCATGAATTCCGACCCTTTTTCAGGGGTGATGAAGTTTTAGCAGCACCAGTTCCACACAAGTTAACTGACCCAAAAGCTTCTCTTTTTTTAAAAAACTCATCCCAGTGTAAAGGTTCTTTGCAGTGATTGCAGGTTTTACCAAATGTAATGGGTGCAATCAGCTGCACTCACACTGCATTAAAGATACCGGTGGAGAATGAATCTGCATCCATGAAAACTTTCATTCCATCAACTAATCTGAGGTCCTGAGAGATGTAGTTGTGAGGTCATTTGGGTCAATATGATTCCTGCAATTTATGTAACAACAGTGTGATTGTCAGAAGCTCAAGCTGGGACTGATGTTTGGCTTTTACGAGAGAAAATTTTCAGCAGTGTGTGATGTGAATTCAAAGATGCCTGCAACAAAATGTATCTAAAATAAGTGACTAGTTGGTTTGTCAGTGACTATGTCTCTAATTTTAATTTATCACAAAGATATTTCACGATCCATCATTGTCGTCCCTCCCAAGCATTCATGTTTATCCCTATCAATTACTGCAGATTCAAAAAATCCAGCAATGAGCTTAGAGACTAAATCTACTTTACCATTCTAAAGTTTAGGGTTGGTAAGATTTTTTTAGTGTTTTTGAAAGCCTCTTTTTCTCACCAAGGCTGCAGTTATTCGTTGAAAAATACAGTAAAAACAGTAATAAGATGAAGTAATTTTTACAATTTAAAACAACATTTTCTATTTGAATTTATTTTATAATGTTATTTTTATTCCTGACGCAAAGCTGAATTTTCAGCATCATTACTCCAGTCTGCAGTGTCACATGATCCTTCAGAAATCATTCTAACATATGATTTGCCACTTCAGAAATATTTCTTTTTAATATCAGTGTTAAAAACAGTTGTGCTGCTTTTTATTTTTAATCGAAACAATCACACACTTTGATGAACAGAAGTTTGAAGGAACAGCATTTATTTGATTTTTTTTTTGTAACATTATAAACGTCTTTGCTAAATATAGGTATTAATTCTGTCAGAAAAAGAAAAATCTTACAGACCCCAAACATGTAAACCAGTGTACATGTGGTTTACATGTTCTTGCACTCACCTCTTGATATCTCCATGAATAAGTGCAGGTGAACAAGAATGTAGGTACTGAATAGCTTTAGCAGTGCCCAGCAACACATTTACACGCTGTGACCAAGAGAGGGCGATACTGTCCTGAAAGAAACAAGCGTTGTGAATGACAGTGAAAGAGTTAGATGACCTAAAATGACAAATCTGTCACTTACTCATGCGGTTATAAACCCAAACTGTTTTGAGAGCTTATTTACTTACAATGATAGTGCATAAAAACAAGACAAAAATCATAAAAAGCACCACAGAAGTTCATATTTTGACATGTGAGACCAGTGACTCATGCCATAACTTTTCATTGATATTGTTGACATCATCATTGATGTTGTCATCACAATGATATTCACAAGTTATTATTCATTATATTTGTACATGCAGGCCCTCAAATGAGATTTAAAAGCCAGGTTGGACAAAACTACCTTTTAGCAGATTTCATTCTATCGTACAACTTCAGAACACTTAAAATATGAGTCACACAAACTATTTCTGGGCTCGACTGCTCTGTCCCCATTCACTTTCAATGTATATAAAAAGAGCACACAGGGCCTTTCCTCAAAATATCTCCCTTAGAATAAAGTCATTTCAAGCACATTTGGAACAACATGAGGGTGAGCAAATGACGACACAAGTTTCATTCTTGTGAGCTATTCTTTGAATGTTGTCAAGCAAGAGTGGCAACTCACCTCACATCGAAGCCGGTCCTCTAAAGAGCCCATGGGCATATAAACATATATTACACAATAAGTTTGTCCTTCTATACTGTAGCCAACAAAGTCCATTATGTTGGGATGTCTGTATCTGTGTAAGAAAGAGCCTAATGAAAAGCCGTGTAGCTTTAGATTATATTGCATAACATTTAACAAGAGCATTACAGTAGCTGAAGGAAGCAAAGCTTGAGAGGGCTGAAGTGTCAGGAAAAAAAAATGACCTAATTAAGTGACAAAAGGGTGACAACTAACCACAAAAAAAGTTTTGGAGGGTGTGCTGCAGACTTTCATTTTTGGGTCATGAAGAGGTGTGGTGCATAAAGAGCAATGGAAATTTCAAGCGGGTAAGTCCCATTCTGTGCTTCTGCTGAATGAACAAACAAATAAAATCACAGCCAGACTGAAAAAAAATCGAATTAAAAGGAATAGTTCACACAAAAACAATGAATAAATAAATTTGAAAAAATTTAGCATTACATCACTTGCTCAACAATAGATCCTCTGCAGTGAATGGGTCCCGTCAGAACGAGAGTCCAAACAGCTGATAAAAACATTACAGTAATCCACACCACTCCAGTCCATCAGCTGCTTGTTTGCAAGAAACAAATCCACCATTAAGGTGTTTTAACTTTAAATAGTCACTTCTGGCCATAATCTATATTAACGCTTCCTCCAGTGAAAGAGTCCATTCCTTTTTGTCCTCTCACATCAAAATCCACTGACATATTTGTTTAGAATTTATTTTGGACTGTTTTCACTTGAAAAACCGAGCTTGATCTGTGCATATTTATCTCTTGATTCGGACAAGACAACTTCTTCATTGGAGCAAGTTATATTATGGATAGAGGGCTCGTATTTTCAGCAAAGGTTTGAAGTTAAAAACATCTTAATGATAGATCTGTTTCTTACAAACACACAGCTTTTCACTTTTACAAGACATTAATTGATGGACTGGAGTGGTGTGGATTACTTGTAGATTTTCGTGATGTTTTTATCAGCTGTTTGGGCTGTTAATTCTGACGGCACCCATTCACTGCAGAGGACCCATGGGTGAGCAAGTCATGTAATGCTCAATTTCTCCAAATCTGTTCTGATGAGCAAACAAAATGATCTACATTTTGGACGATCTGAGGGTCAGTACATTTTCAGCTATTTTTTTTTATTTTTGGTTGAACTATTCTTTTAAGACAAAACAGGAAGTACAGATTTAAGGCCCGAGAACAGGAAGCATAAGCCACAGGAGCAGAGGATGGACAGACAGTTTCTTACTGTGATAATTTTTCTACTTCCGTCCTGAAACTTTCCTTCACAACATTCCAGTCCAAATGGGAGTCCTGCTCCAAACACCCACATGAAAGAGAAAAAACACGGATGCTTAGGAAACAAAATGAATGACTCAATAACAGAATGGCCAAACTCATAACTGTTTGCTTTATTAGTTCCAGTCTAATACCTCTTTCAGCTTCTTCACAGCAAATTCAGTGTTTCTCATCACAGCTTTATACACATGCCCGAAACCTCCTTCTCCAATCTGCTTGCACGGGGAAAAGTTGCATGTGCCACTCTGGATTTCCTCAAACGGCCAGCTCATTGCAGTAGAGGAAAGAGGAGGGGGATCCACGCGGTTCACACATGGGCACTAAGAACAGATACAAATGTGTCAGTGGATTAAGAGACTGTAAGGAAGTAAAACATGATGGCTAAAGGAAGAGTCATGCTGACTAATGCCTCACCAGCACAATAAAAACAGTGAACGGTCAAACCTAGCAAGTTTTTTCTTTTAGTCATTTTAATGGCTGAATTTTTTTTTTTTTAAATCAAATGAAGCACCTCTGTATTTGAAATTCTTGAAACCGTAGAGTCCAGATCAGGCGGTGGGGGGCTAGGCTTGGGTAGAGGCCTGACTTCTGGAAAAGTAAAATGACCATTTTTACCACTGATATTCTGAAGCAGTCAACTTGCATTTTTAAAAAGAATATCATGTTCAACAGATGCAGTCACTGAAGAATAAAACATTACCGGGGACAGGGAGAGACTCTTTGACAAAAGTGGCTGTACTGCTTTGACATGCAGGGACTGGTGGCTCCGTTGAAGGTGACTGCTGCTCTGGACGAAACTGCCGTATACGTCTGCCTGTGGAAATGCATGCAAAAGAACATTAATGGATTTATTATCTAAATATAATGACATGCAGTGTCTGCATAAAAGTAAATCATAAAACTAAAATATATCAGTTTTTCTAATTAGTTTAATTTATTTTTATTTCAGTTTTAGCATTTCAACATGGGAACATTTCTAATTTTCATTTACATTTTTTTAACATATTTATCAAAAATATATTTGATTTCAGATTTTTTTTTTTAATAACCAAATTTAGTTTGAACACTTATTAGTTTTAGTTAACAATAACAATATTACTCTAATATTATTACTGATGACAATCTGATATATAAGACCGAGTCATTTATCGGCAGATATTTGGCTATTTTTATAGCCATACGTTTATATATCAACAAAAGTACCATCTCTCCCTTATATCAGTTCCAATTTATATACTGTTAGCCATGTCAATGAATACACAATTTGATAAAAAAAAAAAAAAAAAAAGGTAGTGAATCGGTTTATTATATATGCAAGTTGTTGCATTTTGATGAAAGATTATAGGGACAATTTTTTTTCTTTGAAAAAGCATGCACTGATGTATCATGCAAAATGAAATGGAAACATGTTTTAACAAAGCAAATACGGTCAATTTGGACTCCGTTTAAGATCAAATAACAATCCTAATTAGTTGTTGCTGTTGACATTTTTTTTTTTTTTTTTTGAGTAGATGTCAGAGGAGAATGTAATTGCTTGTAGCTGTAACTCCGACAGCCTCTCTTGTGATCAGAGAACAGAAACTGAAACAAATAAGCATGTGTGATCACAGCAGAAAACTGCCACATCTGACAGCATTGTGTTTCTGCACAACTCAAATGTGTTACTTGTCAATAAAGTGCCTGAATCAAGACTATCAAGTGAGTTTCATGACAACCGCAAAACCCACCTGACAACCTGGCTGGTTAGGGCATGAGATGTGGTAGAGACAACAGAAGCAAGCAAATGACAAGACTAGGGGTGTCCTCAACTAAGGATTTTCAAGAATTTTCGAATCATGCCAATAGTTGACTGCTTGTCGAATCACATGTTTGGGGGCATCAAGTCAAGTCAAGTCAGACACTGGAAAGTCATAATTATTGACGTTAACACACAGGGAAAATGTGTAACGGACGCCTCGCAGATACAAAAATAACGTGTCATGTTTTGATTAAAAGATAGTTAACATTAAACATCAACGAAACCCTAAGAATTCACAACATTTTTTACAACAGTGCTCTCATTATAACATTATGTATATGACAGTTAGTTATTTATGTTCTGCATTTGAGCTGCGCGCACTGGAGATGACCAGTAGAGTGAAGCATTCGATAGCAGGTTTTTAATCAATGGGATTTAACTCATCATTTATTTCATATAGAATACGGTTCCTTATTTATACAACATAAAGTCAATATTACGACTTATAGGGCAAAATGCACAAAATGTCCCGAATGCACATGTCATGAACGTGTGCATTCAGGACTTAAAAAAAAAAAAAAAAAACTCATTTTGAAATCACTTATACCCTACCTGATCTAAAAAAATCCAGTCTTTCACTCTGTCTTGTTAAAGATTTAAATCCTTGCCGCCAAGATGTTGGATTTAGTGAAACTTAAATCTATAGGGGAGGTTGGATTTATTCACGCACGTTAAAAATATTTATTAAAAGCTTCTTTCTTTTCAGTTTCTTATTTACAACACTATCTTAATAGGCTGTATATTAACTTATTGGGAGAAAACCGGTAGGTCTATGTGAAATCAGACATTGATCACACCCATATAGCCAAAATGGCATGATCATAACACCTCTGTGAATATTCGGCTGTGAGATTGGTAGTCGAATCGGGCTCCTCCTATCGAAGCATCAACTATTCTGGGGTCACCCCTAGACAAGACACAATGATACAGAAAGCATACATACATTCAAGGATGATATCACGGGCCCTAAACCACTGCAAGCCCTCAAGAATCTTCAGCAGTTCTCCAACCGTCCCGTTGCGACAGCCCCATTTGTGCATCAGGTTGTCTGTCCGCCTGAGGCTTTGCCCCAAAAGGCGTAGTTCGGTCTGGTCTGATATTACCTGTGAAGCTGCAATAGACATTAAAGCACTGTTTTAGTTTAGTTTCCACCAAAATACTTTAGTTACTGAAAAAAATATCATAATTTAATATGATATTTAGCTCCAAATGAGTTAGAGAATTGTTCATTCTAAAACTTTGTGTAGAAAGTTCTAGCTGACATTCTCCAGTTACCTGGATGAAAGAACAACAATGGCAAACATTTACTTAACATAAATAGCATCTTATTTAAATTAATTTCCAATCCCATGATTCCCTATTGAAAAGGAACTGTGATTTAACAATACCATGGAATAAATCTCAGCATCTCACATGAATCAATGGACACAAAATAAACGCCAACAACACCAGTGATCCACGTGCATTGCTGAAGTTTTAAACCAGATTATTAATTATTTACTCCAGTGTATCATCAGGCAGGGCAACAATCCTGACATTAACCGAAACATTTGTTGTTACCTCGAATACATTCATAACCACGCAAATATCATTACAAAGATTTACAAACTTTATTCACAACTAAACTAAGTAAATAAACCATGGCTGTAAGAAAGAAACATTTCACAAATTAAACAAAAACTTAACTTTTGACGTCACCGCTCAGATGGCTAAGCCAGTTAGCGAGTGTGCTAATCAACACGTCCTCTGGGGTTCGAGTTAAGATTGAAATAAATTACTACAACACCACCCTAATAAAAACCTAAACATAAATACATAATTCTTACCGAATAACATCCAGTCAGAGTGTGAAAGTGAGTCCATAACCCGTGTAAAGTGACTCATAACAGACGCGGGTAAGTTGTACAGAAACTCCCTGTCAAACTCCGCTCCAGACATTTTCAAAAAACCTTTATCTTTACCTTCTTCTCTGTGTTAATCTTTTTAATCGGCACTGATATCGTTTTACGTGGTCCTTGGACGCGAGAGTTTCCTGCTTGTGGCTGTCACTTGTGTTAAGTGGTCTTTTTTTCCCCTTTCTTTTACTTTGACTCACCACCACAGCCGTCACAACCGTACTACTCATGAATATTTATTGCGTCATCGTTAAGCCGGTGCGTCACCTCATTAATATTCATGAGCCACCACACTCTTCCCCTGCGTTCCCATCAGAGTTGGGCTATAGTTACTCAAGAGTTACTCCTTTCAGAAGTAATATTGTTACTTTACTTATTACTTTCTGGCAACAGTAATTAGTTGCACTACTAGTTACATTACTTTTTCTTCACGCCCCACAGAAGTTGTAACTGTGGATCTTCCACATGAAATTCTTCTTGAATGTTACTAACAACATATTTCTGCCTCATCATTTGACCAAAATCCACATTGGATCGCAGTCAGAAGTGAATACAAACACTCAATAGTGACATTCAAGTAGAAGTGTTGTATTAATCTTATTAATTGTCACGTGTAGCTTGAAGCTAATTGTAATTTCTCCTTTACCCGATCATATTTCATTATGTATTTGTATATAAATCACATAAGTTTGTAAGAAACTCTTTAATTTTCAGTTTAAGTAAGATAATGTATCACGTGCTGATCAGAGGGATGTGGTTGGGATGTAATGCCAGAGTAAAGTACAGCCACAACTTACACAACAGTGTTCAGATTATCTTTTTTCCTGACAAAATCAATATTATGCAATATTTCTATCTGCTGAATCATATTCCAAGCTTGCCTGCTGCACCGAGGACATCACATGCATGTGCGAGTCGTGAAAATTATGAAAATAAATCTAGGAATCATTTGATTGTTAGATTTTAAACCAGCGGGGGTTGAGGCATCAAAATTAACTAAGTAAAGCTGTTTTATGGATGGTCACTGTAATATTATTACTGAAATCATATTAGTTACACTACAAAAAGCAATATTATTACAGTAACTAGTTCCTCCCCAACACTGGTCCCAATGTACATACTATCCACCCATATCTGCCCAAAGTAGTATTGAAAACGACTAAAATCACATAGAATTTAGGATGGATAGTATGCACATTGGGACGCAGGCTTTGTGAAGTTTCTTATGTTAGTAGTTGAAATCTACTTGCATTACGTTTATTAATATTCATAGCTGAGTTTGTGAATTCCTTCGCCATCACGTCTAACTTACTCACATCTTCCATTTCCTTTTTTTTTCCACATTTAGTAATAGGGTAAATTTCACTGTCCTGATATAAAGTGCTGTTTTTTAATTTTGAGGCATTTGCTCAAAAATTTAAAGTGATGCAATATGCCTGACCAATTTATGTATTACAAACTTTTTTGTTGTTGTTGTATGATTAAGACATTAAAGTTGCATTTGTATCAAAACATGAGAGATTACTGTATGAACTTAATGTAAATTATGAGCAACAAGCATTGTTTTAATTCAAGTTCAACTGCAAAAAAAAAAAAAATTGCTTTCCAGATCACAGCCATTAGTACTTTTCCCTGTTTGCGTATTTTTCTAACATTATTATAGATAAAACCCTGATGGTGAATAAAGAAACTGATTCGTTTCACAATAAGGAAACAAAACTAACATTGTTTGGTTTGTGATGCGAGTCAAATAAATGTTTTAGACAGAGAGCAGGTAAATGTTGTTTACTATTGTGTATCTGTTACATACGGCAAACAAATGATACAGTAACACAGTACTATAAAAGTAGACACAAACTATACTTTTCACTTTCAGGAAGGCAAGGACTTAGCTTGGCAGATGGTGAATAACCACTGACACCTAGTCTGTAGGATTGTTTGGTTAAAATAACATTTTTTTTTTTTAGATACATACTACCCATCCCTTTTATTTAAAACTAAATTAAAAAATAATATGAAAACAAAACAGCTTTGGACAAAGGTAAAAAATACATACAAAAAGTTAATGGGTGTCCTGCCGGGAAACATACTTTATAAAGTGCAGATCTCAGACTCGTCCTTCCGGTCAAGGTTGAAGTTTTTTTGTCAGAAAATGTAATGTGATTGGAAGATTATGTTTGAGGCCAAGTTTTTTTTTTTTTTTTTCATGGTCATGTTAAAATGGAGAATATTTCCCAACAAACACACGTTACTTAATAATCTGTGAAACATTCAACATATCAGGGATGAAAAAACATCAAAATCCTATAGCTTTTTACATCGTCAATATTGCCCAAGTACATCTCCCTAATGTTATCCTTTTTTTTTTTTCTCAATTAAGAAAATAAAGCAAGGCAAACATATTCTTGATCTCTATAAATCCTTAATACATCCAAAGCACTGAATACCAACAAGAGGCAAACACAGGACTCGGAATAAAAATACAACTACAGTATAAAGATAAATTCTATTACTGAAACTTCAAGGCACAAGACTATGTTAAATAGACCATGAACTTTCTACCACGGTGGAACTGGAATCTATTTCTTATAGTTTAACTTCTGTTTCATTTGACTTGAAATTGTCCTCCTTGCACGATTCAGAGTGCTGCATTTTAGTCGGAAGGGTACATTTCTTTTACTTCAGTCCTACTGTTACACAAATCAGAGACGTACTAAAGGAGAAAACTCATATCCAATCTGCTGGGTATACTATCGTACTATTGCTATGAAGATAAAATTTCCAAAGTTGGATTTATAATTGGAAAAAAAAGAAAAAGGAAAACACTACTAATAAAAATAAATCTAACACAGAAATCTACAAAATTACTCAAGCCACAAGGAGTGGCGTTTGAAGCCCAAACTCCAGCTACCATCAGTTAAATCAAAAAATACTTCAATGAAAGAAATCTGTTCATATTAAACAGACCGAAGTGCACATCCTTCATTAAACAGAACACATTCAGTATTTTATACCTCATGAAACCCTTCGGATTCGGTTGGTGTGGTTGGGCTCAGCTCTTGGAGTGCTGTTTGAAAACATCTTATATATAATAGTAAAGGGCAAGCAATGTCCTATCTTCTAATGGCAATCATGCATATTGATACATGTTCACGTACATAGCATGTATTTTTGGCTACAGGGACACAAGGACATTCCAAAGCATATTTCACTGCCAGAGGCACAAACAACCCAAACAAACAAGGAAATAAAACAAACCAACATATATAAATAATAAAAGTAATCTTCTTATTCGGTCTTTACCCATTTGTAGGGCTCCATTTTTGTCAGTGGGCTTTGAGCGCTACAAAAGGCAAGAAGTTCATAAAGCAGAGGGTTCTTAACAATACATCATTTCTAGGTGGACACAAACGCCCAGCCGATGGAAAAAAAGAAAAATGAACAACAATGAAACCCCAGTTACAACACACACACCAGTGCACGTTCTACCTATGAAAAATGACCAAATAAAATCCAAGCATTTGAGTAAATTCACCCTCCACGTTGCTTCATTGGGATAAAGGTGTTTCTTTAGAATCAAAGGTCACTTCTACCACCTTAGTAAATCTCCCAAAATAAAGGCACTACCCTTTCTGTTTCAGCCAGACCGATGCAGCTTGTGAGTCGAGAGTTGAGTCGTAACTTCAATTCATGTCTGGAGGTTTCGTTCCTTCGCTACTGTTCTGAACCTGTAACTGAGAAATGTGCTTGCCGAGGAATCCATTCGTCTACCTCCGAATCTCCCGCCCGAGTTTAGTCAGACCAGGGAGACGTTCACCGCAGACAGGTCACAACGTCAGCCGCCGGTTATGTGAGCGCTCAAACTCTGCCGAGGACAGGGGGTGAGCCGGTGGTGTTTGCCTTTGCAGCGAGGACCAGACCGTGCGTTCCTCGGTCTTAAAAATCCATTTCCTTCATCTGCTTTTGACTACTTGAAATGATTACATAGCCCTTGTTCGGAGCGGAAACGCTCTTTTATTCTCTGTGCCTCTTCCCCGTGAGGGTCGAGGGAGCGGGAGGCTGGAGGAAGAGAATGGAGACGCTTTCAATCTTAATAAGACTTGAGGGGAAAAATAAATATGCAATGCTCCTCGTGATTGTCAATCGTAATTTAATCTACACATTTAGCGACAAAAAAAAAGAAAAGAAAAAAAGTTACGATTCCAGATAACGAGTCTACTCTGAAACACACTTGGAAAAAAAGGACCGGTAAGTTCTCTCTCGCATGCTACTGAACCCCTAGATGAAAGCAAGTATCAAAAACGACACCCTACTCTAGATGAATTACCAGACTACCAGAAGTGCTGAGTGTTACGACTCTGATTAAGGTTTAGATGTACATATTTTTCAGCATTTGTGTCAGTGACAATGCACATCCATCACCCAAGCCACAATAACCGTGAACATATAAGATTTCATACACAAACAAAACTGAACACAATACTAATAATAGCAAATAATAGAAAAAAGAGCAACTCCTCTCACTCAAAACAGCAATTACTGTCAAATACAAAATTTATAATCTGTGATAACATCAGACCCAGAGGTCTGTAATAATTATTCATTGAATAATAATCATTGAAATTGTATGGTTTGTTTGATTTGGATTTAATGTTATATATATATATATATATATATATATATATTTGATTTATTTCTATTAGATTAGACCATCACACAGAGTTGCATGTAACTGTCAAACATCAGGACATTTACTAACTGCCTTTGTCATCTCATTACTGGCCATAAATATGTGATCTCAAATACTTTAAGTTAGAGATGCTGTACTTGGACTCGGACTGCAATTATGAATGAACTCAGACTTGGATGCACTCGGGTGGAACTTGACACGGATTATGACATTTCAGACCTTCTTTACTTGAGTACAGTCGAATCCACATCATGTGTAACATGATAGATAAAAAAATAAGTAACAACATAAAATTAAGATGACAAGACATTAAAAACGTTTGCCTTAGTCAACTCAATTGACTAAGGACTTTGACTCGACTCTGACCCAACACTATTATTTGTGAAATGTAGCCTTTATGCATGATAATTTGGTAAATATGGGGTATTTTTTTTTTACAGAAAAAGAAGAATGGCTCTTCATAACGACATTGAACATGCATTCTATTCTAACACACATCTGAAGAAAGTTACAACCTCCGGACATGAAACAGAAGTCTGTGCAAGGCTAACCAGAAAAATATATGCAAATAAATTGGTAGGCTTCTCACAATTCCAATATTCGATTCTGTGAAGGTGTTTTAAAAGTAAGGTGCAATTCATCTAGAAGAAGAAACAAAAATGAAACAGAAAAAGTGCTGTAAAGTTTCTGTAAAATCCTAATCAATTTTACATAATCAACAAAGAAGAACTTCCTCAGTTTTGGTTCAGAATTTCCTTAGGATTACGTTTCATCCCAAAGGTACAATCAAATTAATTACTAAGACATCTTTAGTATGTCCAATCTCGAACAACTTCATGCACAGAGCCGTGATTTGGTGTCCTTCTTTCTGATTGCAAATGTTCATTTTGAAAAAGTAGGCTTTAGAAAACTAATAGAACTATTCATGATTGCATGTACAATGTATGCAAGTTTTTCTTTCATTTGTTGCCAAGTAATGTTTCATAATACTCATAATTCAAAATATTCACGTATCTATAATGTTTGACCCTCATCGTTAGTGCTGAACCTGGCTTTATGTACAAGAAAGACAATGTCGGAGTACTGTAATAAATAGCACGCAAAGCACGCAAACATCAGCAACCCATGCATTTGACACAGCTACAGCCTGACAAGACATTATATAAATATAGCCATCTATTAACTTTCTCGTCAGAATCGTTTTTAGAACAGCAGCTCTATGGGATTAGTCTATAACCACACACACAATAAAACCAAAAGCTACATCATTTCAAATGGTATGCTTTTTTTTTCTTTTTTTTTTTTGTTAGGGATTTGTGTCGCAAGAACACGAGGCCACTCTTTAAATTGTACTTCATGGAAAACAAGCAGGTAAACATAACAAATTCCTTTTCTCATATTCTTTTACGCAAGTTGACATCTACTCCAGATGCTACACTGGACTGTGCTTTCAATATTCCCTAACAAATACATTTGTGCTTTATCTTCCCCACCGGAGAAAATGAAAAATAGAGCTTTCCGCTCTAGTCGCATTTTCTCAGGCACCGCCGAAACAGGTGATTAGGTTAACCAAACTACTGATAGTTAATAGACATGTGCGCTTAAAATACCAACAACTCAAAGGAAATACTGCTTCCAAATTCAATTGATCTTCACAGGCCAACAGGCTGGAAATGTCAGCTTGGCACGAACCCACAACTAGGAAGTTCTTTTCTGTCGGAGTTAAGCTAGCGTCTTATTTCAAAGGTGAGGATGCTGCAACAGCTGCGTCCAACTCAAATGGAAAAGGTGGAGATCGGAAATGTGGCCCTTTTTTCTTCAGCTTGCCGTCGGATTTGCCCATTCGTTTTAGACACAAAAGGAAGAACACACTGATAGGACACCTTTTTGCTAGGGTTGAGATGACATGACTATGAGGCATTTTAGTACTTTCGAGAGCATGTTTGATCGGAAAGTTTCGCTTTACGACAACTATGGCGTGTGACTTGTGCATCCATTACCACTTGAGTGTGTTTCTACTTCCTACAAGCTCTGACAAAGGAATAACTGGTTTAGGTGAGTGCTAAGATATACTAATACAAAGATATAGTGGGAAATAAAAGGAAACCATAAAGAAAAAGTCTAGCAGAGAATTCATCCGGAAGCAAAGAGAATTATCGCCCCGCGTCCAACCCACAGAGAGAACGAGACACAACAGCTGCCTTTTGTTTAAGTACGTTTACATTTTTGTATATTTTTGTTTCCTTTTTCTTTTTTTCCTCAGTAAAAAAGAACGAAAAATCACTCGTCTCGCCGCAACCGCCTCCAACTCTTCGCACACAAAGCCGCTGCCGATCAGTCACTTAGTCAGTCAGCTCACTGGCTCGCTCACTGGTGTCCGGGACTCAACCGTTTCCTCTCGGCTCGGCCTCGGAACGGCGGAGGGAGGAACAATGTCTCTCAGCTCCTTGCCATCCCCCGTCACAGTCGTCTGCTGCCCTCTCAGGTCAGAGGAGGCCATCTTGCTTGCGTTCTGAGCGTCCCTGCTTGAGGAGCTATCAGTTCTGGCTTCCTCCCTGCAGGCCACATGCTCTGCTTTGGGCCTGGAGGTGCTCAAGTCCTGGGGTTCGTTTTCCGTGGTCGCAGGCGGCCCCCCTTGCGTGGAGTGACCCAGGGAGAGCTGGTGAGCCTGCGGAGTGTAGGTGGAGGGCGGCATGCCCTGCAGATGGTGGTGTTGGTGGTGGTGATGATGGTGGTGGTGTTTAAAGTGCTGCCCTCGCTGATCTCTCTTCTTGTGACTCTTCGGTCCGCTGCCGCTGGTTGCCGTCCCACTGCCGCTGCTGCCGTTCCCCGGATCCGTGGGCGCCTCTTTGTGCTTCCGGCCGGGATGCTTGTGAGACTTCTGTCCGGTTTCTACCTCCTCCCCTGTAGGGGTCACAGTTGATGCAGTCAGTCGTTTTGCTATCACCGGTGCGAACGTCTCCGTCGTGGAAGCGGCGGTGGATCCTTCCAACTCCTCTAAAGTCTCTCGAGTTTTGCGTTTCTTGATGGGAAGCGCCCTCTCCTGAACAGGCTTTACGGAAGACTCCTTCTGAGCTTTTTTCTTGGCCTCGGCGGTGAGGATGGCTGCGGCGGCGTACGCGGCGGCTGAGCCCGTCCCCACCGCCGACTGCGAAGCAGCTGCTGGCTTGCGGCCACGTTTTTTGGGCGTGCTCGGCGGTTCCTGTTCCGATTTCCGCTTGCGGCCTCGGCGCACTTTGGCAACTGCCGCTTGCCCCACTGGAGCCCCTGGTTCAGTTTTGGGAGCCACAAAGGGCATCTTTACTAGGAGTTTTCCTGGACTCTTTTCTATGACACGCTTTACAGCCACCCCTTCCGTGGCCTGCCGTACCTTGCCGCTGCCTTTTGGCCGCCCCCTCCCGCGACCGGAGGGTTTGACCACTTTAGGCTTCTTTGGCGGTCTCTTTTCTCTGCGAGAGGGGCTCCCGCGGCCCGTGACTGTGAAGTCAAAGTCATTGGGATCCGTGGTGGTATCGCCCACCTTTTGGAAGTACGCCATGAGCTCCACTTTGGAACGGAAGGCTTTCCCTTCTGGGCTGAAAAAAACAAAAACAATATATTTTGTATTATAAAAATTGATGACTGTACTTCTGTGAAAACAATTTGAGCTTGAGAAAGTTTATGTGCACTAAATTTGAATTTTTAAATCAAATATGAATATTTTCTTGAATTCCACTTTTATTCTTATTAAGCACCCTTTAATAAAATGAAATAAAAGGAAAAAAATCCATTATGGGAAGTAAATTGTACAAACCGTAGTCCAAATACAAATATTTTCTTTGATTTCACATTTATTTTTATTAAGCACCTTTTAATAAGAATAAAATGAAATCAAAGAAAAAAAAACAGTGGGACCCATGACACATCAGTCAGTGTTGAACAGCATGCACCCCTATTCATTATGTCAAATTGTTTGGCAGAACAACACACTTCATAACACTGAATTATTTAGCCATACAACAAATCATATAAATCAATCCACATTCGGCTCTAAAACACAAATCTCTGTGACCCCGACCAGTGTAATGCACAACTCTCTCTCTATACTTGTAATTTATATTTATTGAACAACCACTGACTTGTTATATCATGCTTCAAATGCTGCTGGGACCTGTTACACAAGCTCGTCTTACACTGGAAGTGACACGCCACCTCAGACAAATCAGCCATGAATACGTGATTAAAAGCACGTTCATATCAAGAATGCTAACAATATTAGCGTCCACACCAGCACACAACAACACTCTGTTTATTATAAGCACATGCTGCATTTATGTCATCTGCCCCTTTAAATGCTCGAGCTCTGTAAAGCAGAATGGATTCTGATTGGCCGTCTATGTTTTTCTCATTCATTAGCTAGAAAAAAAAAATCATTTTGGAAATAATTTCAACTATACTGATCCTCCGTGCTGTCATCATTAAAGTTGAAGCTCTGGTGTGGACTCTGCTATTCTTTTAAATTTAGAATGATTATTAAAACTGTATTTTTATCGGTGTTAACGGACCTTCAGAGTTCAATCATAATAAAATGGGAAGGTTTCTTACTCAAAACATCACTATAAAACTGACTTTGTATAGGCTGAATGTTAAAACTACATATAAATATGGTGAGGAATAAAAGACGATTTAAAACTGTAGGCCAGAAACCAAAAACATCATAAGCTGGCTTTGACGTAACGGACAGAAGTATATAACAAATAAGATTCAAATAAACAATTCATGATATCCGTAAACATATGTAAACGGAGAATATAGCATATCAAATGAGGGCCAAACTGGTACTTCAAGTGTTAACGGGTTTAGTTGTGCCGTCCCTTTTAATCAGCAGTCAAAGACTCTCTAAACACAATAACTTAACTTTCATAATGACTGATTTGTTGCATGTGTGTCATTTGGACACAGCATTATCAACGAATATCATCACAGTCGTTCACAAAAAACCACTAACTTCCTGCAACTTGTACTAACTTGATCAGGTAGACATCAAATTTTCCAGCGGATCGCCCCGACTTGCGCTGTTTCAGCTTGCGCTTCCAACCTTGAGGCAGTGAAGGGTCGTCATACAGTGGGCCTCTGTCCCGAATGATGGAACGCCGCTGCTTGGCCGATGCGGAAGATTCTGGAGCGCTGAGAGCAGCTCCAACTTCAGGGTCAACGGGTTCAGACTTCCCTGCCTCCGTCTGTTGTCCAACATCCCCCTGCGTAAGGAGGGGCGGGGGTGGAGGAACGGACACTGTGGCCTCGAGTTTTTCCACATCTTGCCGTTCCCTTTTGTTTTTCTTCTGCTTCTGCGTCTTGTCTTTTGAGCCCTCCTGGTCTTCATTCTTGTCCTCACCTCTGCTGACAACACAAGAAATAAGTGGCACACTGAGACAGGATGACAAGTCTTACGAGTCCGTATTCAAGTCAACCGCTTGTCTAAATATCTATGAAGTATTTTTTAAAACTGAACAGAAGTGCTGGGCTTGCACGTTTGCCATTGTAAATTCAATATTTTGGCATCAAAGCATGCTCATTTTCAGATCACACAAGCTCTATTTAATACCACCAACGAGCAGGCGAGATGTGGCCTGAATTTGAAGAGTTAGCATAAAACTCGGTTAACCGAATAAACTGATGCAATTCGCATCTTAACATCTTTAGGCGTCATGTGAAACCTGAGTCTAGGATGTATCTATTTCGTAACTTCAGGAGAGCCACGTTTAATTTGATTTCTACTCTGCTTACAGACACACGGAAACCACCCTGGAGGTGTCGAGACATCCGTGTCAAGCAAAACCTTGACGTGGAGGTTGAATCATTGTGTCTTCAGAGGACGGAGGAATTTCCCGCTTGTCTGTGGCTTGTCCCTCAGGGCGACAACAAACTCTTTATCATTTATACACAATGATCAACTTAATTGGCAGATTACGCTAAAAACATGTGTTTTTGTCATCGTAACCACATGGTGGTCACAGTATTTCGCCCATAAAAACATCAGATCACGATGAAACAAATACATGGTGAACTTCATTTCCACATCGACAGCAAAGAAAAACAGATTTAAAGGGGAAAAAAAACCTAACCAAAACATGCTGCCTACTTATTTTGAACTTTTGCTTCAGTCGTCTCTTACAATACTACTTGCCTACTTTCAGTTGACAAAACTTTCACAGCCAGACTGAATTAAATGACACATTTTTTAGATTTTCTTAGCATTTACAGTTACTCTACCAGGGTGGAGACTGTAACAGATCCCACATGTTTTAAGCTCAAATGCTGTCACTTTCGATGACAGTAAAGTGTTGAAATTCAGAAGGCAAACTCAAGCAATGAACACATCCACAAAGTTTACCAGGCACATAAAGCTGAAACAAACAGTTACTTTGTTCTTTTATGTTGCACTCACTTTAACATTGACTAACAGTCTGCAAAATAAAAGTTTCAGTACATCAACACCTTAGAATCACACAAGTTAAAAACAAACATTCTTTAGACGGTAATCAATTTTAGCACATTACCATGCTATATTGCAAATAAAGGTACATATTTGAATTCTATTTAGCCAATTTATGACTATACGTGCTGCACTTAGTATGCATGTGAAGTATAGCTAGAATATTTCAGCTGCACTATGAACCGTGAGCACTATGAGCTAACAATGTGGAGTAGCATTTCCCACAATGCAATTTCACAGGTTTTAAAACTTTAGTAGAGAGCAACAGTTGGGTTCCAGAAGCAGAAATCACATTTTCACCAAAAGAGGACTTGATTTTTTTAACAATAACATATAAACCTTTCAAGAGCTCAAAGACTGTTATGCGATCATATCACATATGCTTCTGTAGAAGTCAGCGAAAACTTCCTTTTTAAAAGTTGCTTAATATAAATTCATTTTAAAAAAAAAAAGTTAAACAGTGAAATTCCCAGTGAAAAACTATGCTATTCATAATCCTAAAACATTTATATAGAAATGGAAATCACGGCAAAATAGTTCTGCAGTGACCGCTCACTCTCAAATAAAATCATCAAGTCTCAAACTACTTAAATCCATATATATATTTACATATATATATATATATATAAATATTCTGCAATGAACATCATTTAGAATGTAATGTTTTGGTTAAAATCAACCAGTTTTAGTTTTCACATTTTTTAAAACAATTGCATCACAACGTTTCATAGGATGAGTAGTTATATTGAAGGCCTGGCAACCCTTTAAAATGATTTAAATGCTTGGTGACACATAAAAGAGGACTGACAGCATGAGATAAAGAATCGTTCAAGCAGTCAGGATCAAAATGATATTAAAACTAAAAAAACAAAGTGGTTTCCACTTGACTTTTAAATAAAACACTCTTAAAATAAGTTTAAAAGAATGAACTTCTAATGTTTTAACTAATAAACCCAAACAAACTTCCACAGACTGCGCTACATTCTCAGTGATATTCACTTGAATTCTTGATTTATATCTTTTGAAGAGCAAGCGTTGTGAAAATGCATTTCTACAATTACTTTGTTAATAAACCATCCAAGAAAATAACTGTTATTTTAGGCAAAACCTGCATCACGTAATCACTTCAGCAGAACATGTATGCCAATTCTGACATAAACATTTCCAGGAAGTTCACATCTTGCAATGTGACTTGCAAAACCTTTTTTTAATCAATTTTCCATATATGTTATGTATGCAACTTTTATGAGCTCATGTTAAATGAGAAACTACATGGAATATTTGCATTTCGTCAATATTTGTAAAATGATCCACACTGCAGAACCACCTAAAATGAGTCAAAGACAATTACGTTATTAAAAGTCCAGTCACATGAACTAATACAAGTTCCCTTTTTTACATACATTTTAACTTAATCTTATGCATTCGCATTTATTAATTTACAACTGTATCGTGTGGGGCATTCTCCATGAAATTATTGCTAGGGCAGATACTGGATCATTTGGGGTAGATGAGATGTTCTGTTTGCTAGCCATGGAATAATTTACAGATCTGACCTTAAGCATGAACTACCCATTTATGAGATGAACACAAATGAACACCAGCACGTCGTAAATTTTCTTTAAGCCACGACTTTGTTGGGGGCAACTCAATTAAAGAACCATAAGGAAAGCTAACTGGTATTGTTCATAATTAAGTTTTTATTGTGAACGTTGTCTGTTCAATTTAGTACTAAGTAGGAGGCGGCGAAGGCCTTGAACCTCAGCTGGAAATCAATGAATATGTGCATTAGACAGCTCCTTTTATGCAACCTTATCAAATATGAACAATTATTATACCATGTTTGACAATCAAGGACCATGTTTAACCGTAATGAACAACTGTCTTTGAAAAGACATCGGAAAACTAGAGACGGAGAGATGGTAACGGTGTTTATTTGAACTTCCTTTTGACTCACAATGTTGAAAATTTGCCCCACTGTAAAGTTGTAAAATATAGATTATCTACTTTAAGATTTAATGTTTAATTCTATGTTACGTGCTATTTTCTGTAGGCTAACGTCTTGTAAAATTTACTAGCAATTTCTGAGTTAAAAATTTTTTTTTTTTTTTTTTTTTAATTCCATTTTTTTTCCTAGTACATTTCAAAACAACATTTTAGTGAGTAAATGAAATGCATATAGTTCAAAATAATAACTTGTTTGAGTTAAAACGATGAAATATTCCACGGCTGGCAAACAAAATGTTTCATTCTAGCCAGTACCTGCCCTAGCAATGAATTCATGGAGCATGCAACACAGGAAGAAGTTGCACAGGATGCAAGTTGAGCCTTCCAGACCTGTCACAAGTAGA
Organism: Acrossocheilus fasciatus; assembly: GCA_036784905.1. Taxonomy (NCBI): domain Eukaryota; kingdom Metazoa; phylum Chordata; class Actinopteri; order Cypriniformes; family Cyprinidae; genus Acrossocheilus; species Acrossocheilus fasciatus. Next base: position 4,789,647 of record CM071945.1, read on the forward strand.
AGACATGAAGCATTGTGTCTTGCATGTCACTCAGTTCGTGCAAATCCCCCTGCGGTCGACCACACACACGTACAGACAAATATGATGCTGCTAGATCCGTTAGCTGGCTACCGGAAGTCAGCTCAACAATATCACCAGCCTGCTCTCACATGGGAGTGCCTTGTGCATTGCTAAAGCAAGCTGACTATCTATATTTCAGTGATGCGAGAAGCACAACAGTGTGTTTTGCACCTGGAGTTACATGGATTGCATGCTGCAGGGGCAAAACGAGCAGCAATAACAACACAGAAAAACGCACGCACAGTGACATCAGGCAGAGAAATAGCACACTGGCCAACTTGCTTGCATATGCAAACTTGGTACCTGATGATGCACAGAGCTACCTACACAGCACAACAGCATTGCACTGGACTAAAACGCACCTTAACCTCATTTCTAAGCACTTAGGCAAGCCTTTCCACATCAGGACAGGCAGTTCTATCTGGAGCAAATCTCATTTCGGTCCCCTGCCTTGTCCTGCAGCGCCACAAGCGAGCTAACTTACTTCAGTCTGCTGTTTTTGACAGCTAGCGAGCGGCTTCGGGATTAAACAACACAGGAGCGCCGTAACATTCGCGCGAAAGAGCCGCGAATATCAGCAAAACAAAACATGTGCGCGTCCAAACCCCCAGGCAGCCCTTCGCTCCAGATTTCAGGCGAGTTTTTGAAGTAACGTCAGAAAACGACACCGGACTAAAGCGTGCCGCACAAAGTGTCCGCTGATCGTGGAAAAAGAGCGGGAGAAATGCGAGTGACGTATTCTCAACGCCTTCGCGGGCTAGCGCGGCTAACATTTCCCCCCCTTCAGCCTGCGCCTGCCTGACAAAATATCACAGCGACGATCAAAACCGACGCCATCGCCGCTCGCGACGCCTGACATTGGAATCCGTGACAATGGGAATGGATGCGATTCACACTTACAGTCTCTCCTCTCCGCTCTCTGCGGCGGCCATTTTTATTTAAATAAATAAATTTCCAAAAAATCACGCAACATCTTTGTGGGTACCCCTCACCCTCCTCTCCCACTCCCTCTAACACAACACCATCCTTCGGACGTGAGATCTCGCGAGAGGTGGGGTGGAAGCAAAAGGGGGTAGCGCGTGCGTTCTCGCGAGAGCTGAGAAGTGGATAAGCAGAGAGGGAAACAACGTCCAGGGCGAGGAAAGCTGCATTGCACACCAGAATAATAGTGCCTAACTGTATTATTTCAATCTGCGATAAAGTCCTGTTTCTTTGGGATAAATCCACGTCAAGTTTTTGAATGTGCTTTCGGATATTTTTGTCTCGTGATAAAAGTATAGATTAGTAAAATTTATAAACACAACAAATTTTCACATCATATATGGGAGACTAGGAGTGTCACAAAAAAATACATTTTTATTAACATTTAATTCACATAGCATATGTGACCCTGGATTCTTCTTTTATGCCAAAAATCATTAGGATATTAAGTAAAGATCATGTTCCATGAAATTTTGTAAATTTCCTACCGTAAATATATTAAAACTTCATTTTTGATTAGTAATATGCATGGCTAAGAACTTAATTTGGACAGCTTTAAAGGTGATTTTTTTTTCCCAATATTTAGATTTTATTGCACCCTCAGATTCTCAGTCAAATATTGTCCTATAACAAATCATACATTAATGGAAAGCGTATTTATTCATCTTTCAGATGATGTCTTTCCAAAAATTGACCCTTATGACTGGTTTTGTGGTCCAGGGTCACATATATTTTTATAAGTCTTAAAAGTTAAAAACATTGCAAATACAGCAATTATACTGTACATTGTTTGAATATTTAAAAAATGCCTTTTAAACTGCATTTTAAAAAAAGCATGACACTTTGCTTTTTAAATCCATTTTTGATGCCGATTTGCTTGTTAAGGCTCTTTATGCCAGTGAAATTCATATGTTGTGCAATTTTAACTTTCTTCAAGTACACATTTTGCTTGACATGGACATTTTCATCGGTCCAGCTGTGAGCAATCAACAAGTGTTGTGGGGTGATGTTTGCAAGGTTGACGTTCGTAATCAATTTTTTTCCTAACTTCCTCTTTTGACACATGAATGCGATAATGAGGTAATAAAAAGAAAGAAAAAGAAGAAATGAGAGTACTATTAGGGGACGTCTTTACTTAGAGGCCTACAGTTGAAAAAGTGGTATATTCACAGACTTGGCAGAAAGCAGAAAAGAAATACACTTAAAGAAATTCACATGTTTATGTAACCATTACCTTTAAAACTGAGTCAACATCAAATGCAAATCAAAGACTATAGAATACTCTTAAAGGAACTTTGATCCAAATAATACCATGAAAAACTCTGCCATATGAATTTTAAATGTCCCATATTAAATTTTACGTGGTGAGATTTGTATGTATTTGGATTGGAGTTCTTTAATGTTTCCTTACATTCAGCTGACCTTATTTTAGTCTCCCGTCCTCCTGCAATCAAAAAACACTTGCTTGGGTATTCAACAACACTCGCATCTGAAACAGCGAAAACAGAATAAATCTGACAGCTACAATTTCTTGAGAGGCACTAAATCCATACTAAACCCATCACTAGATAGGCTTAGAATAGAATATAATGAAATATGTACAATGTTAGATAACAGACAAAAATAAGCAGATGAATGCTCTACTGGGACATTTCACAGCCCCATATTTTAAAATGGAGGCATCTTAGTCGTTTTCGATAGCATTCTTGCACCAAGCACTGCTTAATTTCTAACCCTGTCTGTAAGACACAAAATAGTAGCGACAGAGTGATATATATCGGCAAGGCCTATTAAACAGCATATATTTGGCCATTTTAAGATGATCAGCACATGTTGATAACTATGCATGCAGTGCTACAAGTGACATTTCCTTCTCAGTACCAGGAAACTACCAACAGTTGTCAACACATTTGAACAAACAATTTTTTTTATGTGTGTTATATGTGACCTGGACCACAAAACCAGTCTTAAGTGTCAGTTTTTCGAAATTGAGATTTATACATCATCTGAAAGCTGAATAAATACGCTTTCCATTGATGTATGGTTTGTTAGGATCAGACAATATTTGAAAATCTGGAATCTGAGGGTACAAAAAAATCTAAATATTGAGAAAATCGCCTTTAATGTTGTCCAAATGAATTCTTAGCAATGCATATTATAACCAAAAATGACGTTTTGATATATTTACAGTAGTAAATTTACAAAATATCTTCATGGAATATGATCTTTACTTAATATCCTAATGATTTTTGGCATAAAAGAAAAATATATAATTTTCACCCATACAGTGTATTTTTGGCTATTGCTATAAATATACCCCAGCGACTAAAAACTGGTTTTGTGGTCCAGGGTCACACACATATATATATATATAGAGAAAGAGAGAGAGAGAGAGAGAGAGAGAGAGAGATGATACAGATTTAGATGAATAGGCCTCTTTTTATTTAGCAATGATGCATTAATTCAAATGTGATACATTAAAAGAAATGTATCAAAAATATGAAGCAGCACAACTGTTTTCAAACAATAAGAACTGCTTCTTGAGCAGCAAGCAAATCTGAAAGATCATGTGACTGAAGACTGGAGTAATGATGCTGAAATTGTAAAATACGTCACAATAGTACTGTTTTTACTACATTTTTGATCAAATAAATGCAGCCTTGGTGAGCATAAACAAAAACATTACGGTCCCTAACCTTTTAAACGGTAGTGTATTTGTAAGAAACGTTTCTGAAAACTTAAGACATGGAAGGAAATTGATTTGTTTGGAAATGAATCTGTTGTGGTGTATCAAGGTCTGAAGGTTAAACATAATGCAAAGCATACAGCGCTGCATACTTATAAGTGGCTTTGATTGTGCGCGCGCATATCGAATGTAGTTTACTACTCCACAACGTCGCGTGGACTGATGCGAAACCACACAAGAAGACTCCAACCACAGGCCACATTCACCTATTCTCCAAAGAGCCTGTAGGCGGAACCACTGCAGTTCATGGCGATTAATGACACAAATTGAACGGCGTGAAAGCCTTTGGGTTTCTTATTAGTCATACAATATTGATTGATTGAAGATTTGCTTGTTTTTAAACCACTTCTGTTGTGTGTCCAACAACTCCTCGCGTTCTGCAATGTGGGCCACAGCATTTTCGGCCATCGCTGTTGTTGTTGTTGTCTGTGCCGTGAGTAGCGATAGAAGTTTGGAGGACAAGGGCCGCGTTGAATTGCAGCGAGCGCGTGAACTGTCGCAGCTGCCGCGTTATGGCGAGTGCTGGTCTCGAGCGCTGGAGAAAATACAATCGAGCTGCAAAGAGTTCAGTGATGATGTGCAGAGCAAGATCGCCTTGTCCTTCGCGCACTGCCACCTGCAAAGGTCAACAGCTCATTTTATTGGAATCAGCTGAAAAACAGGTGGAACCAGCTTAAGGTTCGCTGGTATTCAGTGGTTTACGATGACCCTTAACAGACCATTGATGCGTTGCCCTGCTGCTGGGAAACGCACCCCAGACTGGCAGACCAGCGAACCAGTAGTTAAGATGTGTTTCACTACAGTTTAGACCAGTGGTTTTCAACTACTTTTGCATCAGGACTCAGATTCTATCTAGCTGTTTTTATTTTATTTGAAGCAAAAGCAAGCGTTTGTATTAACAAATCAATAATTTATATGGCTTAATATGTTTATATGGCTTAGTTTTATTCAGTATATTTGCATTTTATTTTCATTAACATTATTTTTTTTATTTATTGCATTTCGAATCATTTTTTTCTCTGCTGTCAGTGACCATATCTGAACAAACCAGATGAGAACCACTAGTTTAGCCACAGTGTTTTGACTTGGTTCAATGTTAAATATCCCCTGTCTTCTGTCTCTTGTCTAATAATTTATTTTAGGTCAGGTCGTAGTTTCCCAGAGTGTCCTGAAGATAGTGATGTCAAAACCTGCACTCAAGACATGGATCCTGTGGCCTTCAACACCTACACTGAGTTTTTTACCCATGCACACAGTATATGTCATTACTTACAGAGTGAGCGCTGGCAAGGAAGAGCTGAGAACACCATTCACCGGTACAAAGGTCCCTAGATGCATATTTTGAATATGAAAGGTATTTATGTGCATAAAATATTAATGTGAGCCAATGTTCATCTGTGTTTCAGGTTGACTGAGAGTTCAGCGGGGGTTGCAGAGCAGTTGGCCTCCACCCAGCGGATGGCAGAAGATCTGGTCGTGGCCCAAAGTGCCGCGCTGAAATCCCAGGAAAGCATCCTACGCAATGGAGAGGAACTCAAGAGCACCCTGCAGGACTCCACTCAAGGTGATGGCCAACACATAAAATAGAAGGAAATGTGCTTATTGAAGTGTGATATCTGGTTCAGAATCACTGATTTTATTGCTAAGTTTTAGCAATAAAATTTTAAAATATACTTTAATATTATATAAAATGAAATTACATTTTATAGGCTTGCTAATTTAGGCATCGTGTTATAATGTACGGTACAACAAATGGATATTCATTTTGAGTTTTAATAAAATTATATTTTACAGTGTTATTAGTGAGTATTAAATTATAGCAGAGGTCATTTAAATGTAATATTTGGGAAAATGAGCATGCACACTGGAATATTCAGTATTAAAAAATGTGTAGTAATTGCCAATAACCAATATGCTACTGATATATTATGCATCCTTTGTAATTATGTACAGCTCCAAGGTCTAAAGGTCAAAGGTCAGGTTGAGATATCACAATCCTCCTCTCTCTTATCATTTAGATTCTCAGATCATCACTGACTCTTTTACACTTATTTTATGTCAGTTCTTGCAAAAATCTGCAGTTAAATTTATTCTGGAATTAATTCACTCTTAACCACTTAACATGCAGACTCCATTCAGACTGTTTTGTAGATAATTTCAGCCTGACAGAAATGTCTTATTTTTTGCATGTTGTAGAGATGAGGCAATCAATGCCAATCAAAGTGAAGTATGTACTTGACCTCAAAATGTCTTGTCTTTTACCTCATTCTTTGCTTGTGTGCTGTGATCCACACTGAGCTAAAATGTTTCAGGCCTGAGAGATGTGTTTGCGGAGATGAGACATTCTGCACAGGAGCAGCAGGTGGCATTTGCGGAAATCTTTAACCGTGTAGCTTTCCTCCAGAGCTTCATTATGTCTGAAACGCACACGTTTAGTTCCCTCTTCTACAACGCCCTGGGTTTTGGCGCCTCTTTCCTTCTGACTTCTGTCCGGCGCACAGCTGGAGCAAGGTGAGTATAAACCTGATTGGCCAGTGCAGTGATTCTAGAGTAGATGATGCTGTAGAAATAAGTAAAAGGGTCTTTTTTTGTTTTTTCTTTTTTTTTAATTTATCCCGAATTTATTTATTTTCTTTTCATGACCCTTTTGTAAAGAATAAAAATAAATAAAAAAATAAAAAAAAATAAAAAAAATAATATATATATATATATATATATATATATATATATATATATATATATATATATATATATATATATATATATATATATATATAATAATTTTTGCTGCAGTTTTTTCTTTTATAATGTTTCTGTGTAAACCTCCTCTTTGCATGTGAAATGAGAACACACACTTCTCTTTTGGTCTCAGGTTGCAGGATTTGTTAGATCAGTATTTTTTTTTTTAACCGTCCTATCCTGTAATAACAGCCTGTATTATTTTGTGAAATGATCACAAAGCACTCCACACTGAAATGTTCCACTCAGGCTGTTAAGATCAGACTGAAATGATCAGGGATCTTAGCTGTTTGTTGCAAAGTAGTAGGTGCTACACACAGTCAGGAACGGCACTGGTTGGACAAATATTCTCACCTCAGAGTAGACATTATTGTGCATATGTTCAAATTTATGCACATATCTTGCATCAGACTTGTGCACAAATTCATAAAAATCCATTTCAAAAGCTTATTTTTAGTTTAATATTTTAATTTAATTCTCATTTGAGAATTAGTGTGTTTCATAGTAGGCATCATGTGTGCATATGTTGAAATTTATTCATCTGTCTGACGTCAGAAACTTGCACAAATTTGGAAAAACAAATTTTAGAAGCTAATTTTTAATTAATTGAATTTATTTTTAATTTAATACGTTTTGAACTGTTTCCGTAGTAGGCATCATGTGTGCATAGGATCAACTTTAGAAGCTTTTAATGTTTTAATTTAATTATTTAAATTTTGAATGTGTTTTGTAGTACATCGTACATCATACATCACATTGACCCTTTTAATAAAATTACTCCGACTTTGACTGATGTATCATGTTTCATTTTAGATTTTTCCTTTTTGGACTTGTGGCTTTGAATATATACCTCGAAAGGATGATCTGTAAGATGGTGTTGGAAAACGAGGACCATGGTTTTCAACAGATGGTAAGACTACTGCATAATACTGACGTGGTCAGCGTTGTCTAGGTTTAAAGTGTGGAATTTAAGCAAAATCTGCATACTGTCAATCATGGTTTTATTGCAAATTTTTTTCTCTTTTGCATAGGAGAAAATCGCCTTTTTAGTTGGTCTTCTAAGAAAATCCATGGTTCTAATTGGCTGCCTTGTTCTGCTGTACTTCGCTCTGCGCTACCGCAATATCAGCCGAGAGAGTCTTGAAATTCTGAAGGAGCTCAAAGAGACTCGCTCTGATCTTCAGCAGGCCTTGCAAAAAGCAGGTATCTCCAAGAGATACAGGTACCTTGACATTTAAAGGGTTTAGTTCCAGAATTTGTTCTTGATCTTTCTTATGATACCTTCTAGAATGTCTCTCGGCATCTGTGGATGAATGGAAGAGGTCCAGACAAAAACACTGGCAGAGCAAGTGTGAAGAGAGAGATGACAGTTTAGTTGTTCTGTATCCCTCTAGCGTCGTGAATTCGGCCCTGTCCACATTCTCTGCGTCTCCAGACAGTAAGCGCTGCTTCTGAAAGTGCTGACATTTTAATCAATCTGCATGTTTCAGAAGGTGTCCTGAGCTCATATGTGACCCTGGACCACAAAACCAGTCATAAGTCGCTGGGGTATATTTGTAGCAATAGCCAACAATATATTGTATGAGTCAAAATGATCGATTTTTCTTTTTTGCCAAAAATCATTAGGATATTAAGCAAAGTTAATGTTCCATGAAGATATTTTGTTAATATTTCCTACTGTAAATAAATCAAAACTTAATTTTTGATTAGTAATATGCTTTGCTAAGAACTTCATTTGGACAACTTTAAAGGCAATTTTCTCAATATTTAGATTTTTTTGCACACTCAGATTCCAGATTTTCAAATAGTTGTATCTCCGCCAAATATTGTCCAATCCTAACAAACCATACATCAGTGGAAAGCTTATTTATTCAGCTCAATTGAAAAAAATTGGGACCCTTATGACTGGTTTTGTTTTTTGAAAGATACATAGTTCGTTGTTATGTAATACGGTTTAGTTTACAGTAATATTTAAGTTACAGTAATAATTTGTTGAACTAACATCATATTTCCAATGTAAATTGATATTGTCATCAGCAAGACATTATGAGACACGGAGCACCTCAGAAGCCCTGAAGAGACGTCAGCGGCGCACGTCAGGGTCTCGTTCCCGGACGTCTTCTGTCACGGTGTACAGTGTGCTGGTGGATGACAATGAGGTGCTGTACATACATTAATATATGTATTAATGTTATAGGAATGTTTATGAAGTGGTTCCTTTCCAGGAAGATTATTAGTAAATAATTTTAGAAGCTTATTTCATAATTAGTCACAAAGTTGTGGAGTTTGAATGTGTTTCATAGTACAGTGAACTTGATATTGACCCAGACATTGATGCATTGTTTCATTTTAGATTTTTCCTTCTTAGACTTGTGGCTTTGAATTTACATCTTGAAAGGATGATCTAATTATGAGCTAATGTGGTTACATTCCAGGAAGATTATTAGAAAATAACTTAAATTTCAGTTTGTTCCTCACACACATTATGGCACTGCATCATATTTACTGAAGAAAATCCAATACTTGTTTCTTATTGATTTTGCGGTGTTGATTGTTGAAGGCTTAATCCTGATTTCGAGGTAAGAATTACAGCCAGTGATAAAAGAAAATGCAAACATGAGCCAGTTGTTTTCTGCAACATCTCTGGGTGTTTTGCTACATCCATAGAGTGACAGGAAATTGCAGATTTTGTGAATAAAGCTTATTTATAAACCTGTGTTTATGTAAGCGTTTGAACATGTTTTTCCACTCTTTTGCAGATAAACCTTTTGACATTTGATTTTGTTATTATGATAAGTGCTTTAAAGCTTATATATATATATATATATATGAAAATATACTAAATTTAGTATTATTTTGTGGAAAAATCTGTACATGATGGAAAGTTTTTGATATTTTTTAAACACAGCCAATGAAATTAGATAATATTAGGCCTTTTTTTCACAAATCAGCTGATTTTTTTTTTTCCAAAATGTAGGGCTGTGAAATATTATATTGAAAATTTTCACTTGTCCAATAAAAACATAATTTGTCAGTCATTTTTGAAGTTTCTGAATTCTCAGTTACATACAGACATTTCTAGCACTTTTCTCAATAATATTTATCCATTTCTAGCAAAGTAATTTATAGATGTTTATTGCAAAAACCGCATGGCATGTGTTTTCCAGCTGTATTTTGCTTGAAAATGTCTGTATGCTAATGCATTCTCATCGTTTCCCCAACAGCCGAGGTATAGCCTGAGAAGTCGGAAATCTTTGTGTGGTCCAGAAGTTAGCAGAGCGAAGGACTGATGCAGAATATCAGAAAAGATTTGATTGCCACCTAAAGATCTGATCCGGTGAATAACAGAGGTGCCTGATCATTAGAGAGATCTAAAACCTCTGAAAGATGGAAGATACAGATATTTTATCCATTTTGAGTGTATGCTTCTTTTTAATTTTTAAACATTATATTTGTTTGTTTTTTATAGATGTGTTGTTTTTACATAACCAATAAATAAATTCCAGTGCAACAACTGAAAGTTTAACTCTGTAAACTTCTTGTCCTTTAATAGGAGCGCAGGAGGTTATTTGTGTATCTGACTTTATAAGCAAGACTGACATCTAATGGTCAAACTGTGTAATTGACGCCAGCAATTATAGAAAAGGCTCAAACCACCTTCCTTAGTCAAATACCGTCATCACAGTAGTTAGTGGTGGGCAGGTCCTTTTTTCTCTTTTTAAGTTAAAAGTGGATTGAATTCTGTACTATATATGACAGATGGAGGAATAGATTTAGAATGGCCTGTATGTCCTTTTAACTCCAATGATTAAGCAGTGACGATAAACATGCAAAAAATGTATTGTATAGAGAGACGTGTGAAGAGTTCCAGTCCTGCAGCTGGACTGAATCTACTGACTGTATGAACTCCACTTACATAAACATTGCCGAATTTGATGGCGCCCTTTCCACCCATAGCATGTTCATTTATGGGAAAACACACTCCGAGGGTTCACACTGCTGACAGAAAGGCAAAGAAACCGGGTTAATCTCACAAAACCTGTCATGTCAGAGCTATTTTTTTACTCCAAGATCATAAATAAAAAAATAAAAAATTTAAATGATAAATGATTTATTGGTTACCTGTTGTTAGGCCAGCATTTGTTTATTTGTTTTTGCTGTGTGACATCATTTTCATGACAAATTAAGCACATTTTCTTTACAAATTACCATAAACCAAAAAAGAAGAAAAAAGTCATGGGTTTACTGCTTTTAATTTGTACATTTTTATTTATCGTGATATGGATTGTTGTGGTTTTGAGTGTTAAGGTGAATTTGTCACTTAAAACAATGCATTCATCATTGGCTGTTAAGGGTTTTATGGACAATGGAGTGGTATTAACCTAATGACAGCCAATTATATCCACCCAAATTCAAAACTGGTTAAAGTTTTATTTTTTTTTCCCTCCTCCCTCTGAAGCCTTCTCAACTTGAGCTACTGGTGCAATGTAGGTCAAATGGGACGAGTCCATGTTTACAACCACTTAAACTCTCTTCCAAAATCCACATATTTTTATGGGGTGTAAATGTTTAATTTATGAAATATAAACGATCTCCCCGATTAGGACACACTGGGGTTTCTTTTCAGGAAAGGGGAACGTTCAAATCCTTTGAAAGTTTTTCCTTTGCATCGGATTTCAAGCACAGACCCTTAGGAAAAGAAAGAGAGAGAGGGAGAAAAAAAATGAGAAACAGACTTTGGTAAAAGAGGAGAAGAGAGATGGAGGGGGTTGAAGCTCGGTTTCATATGTCCTGGAGGAGGAGGAGGAGGAGGTTTTCAGTTTAACACACTTTGGCGTTGTCGAGTCCCACAAAAGAACAGGCAAGCAACCGGTGGAGAGCGACGAGAATTGTAACATTGCAACATTCTAACAATGGAACGCTGCGACATTGTAACGTTTGTTTTGTTTGGGGATCCCGCTTAAAATACACGCCGACAGCCGGAGGAGTTTTCAAACGGCGAATGTGGATTGTGTTTGAAGCAGCTGAGTGTGCATATTTTTGGATACGGTTATACCGAGAGGAAACGGGGGGGAAGCCGTCGGAATAATAACGACAATATGCGGCGCCGTTTACATTCCGCAACACGAAGTTTAGGAAACATGAAATGGGAAAGTTCGTTTTAAAACGCGAGTGCCACTAACAGAACCAATGTGGTCTTTCGAAGCTCTTTTGCTTTGGAAACGTTATGTTATAATGTTATTGTCTTCTGTCATGGATTTATAACGTTATTCGTTGCTTCTGTACGTTCTGTGACCGCAACACTACTGCAAATGCCATAAGAAGATGATTGATTTTCATAAAGGTCATTGCGCGTTGGGAGTTCTTTCTATCACACTTGCTTGGACTTGTATGTGGTTCTGGTTAAACTGATCGTTGATGGCTGTTTCTGTTCGGATTTACTGTCCACCGGCTGATCAGGGGGGATCGATCCGCCTGATTCACCCTTTCCAGCATCTACAGGAGGAGGACGACCTCGGGACGCAAGAGTGGCTGGTGGTTTTGGATCTGGACTGTTTTGAAGATTCGGCTTTCACGTCTGGACCTGGATTATAAAGCCCGTTCCGTGGAAATCGTCCGCGTCTTGTGTCCTGTATGCCTGCGTGAGGGTTTCGCAGGCAGGGATGCAGTTGAATCGACCCAAGAGCGCGCATCTCATCAGCTCCAGTCCGCACAATTCTTCCTCCTATTCCAGCCAGTTCAAAAGCATGCGCTTCTCATACCACATCAGCAGCGGTTTACCCAGTCCACAGCCTGCCCTGCGCAGATCAGGTGAGTCTGGAGCTTATTTGAGGCTAGATGCTCTGGCATGTGTGTGCCTTTCAGCGTTTCGCATGCGTTCCTGCCAAAGCATCATCTCTAATAACAGAGGTGACATTGATGTATGCAAATGAAGATGTGTCAGTGACAAACAAGATTGAGAGGAAGGAGAATTTCTGTAAAAAAAAAAAAATTCTAGTTTAATGTTCTAACTTTTTGGAAAAGTATTGTTTAGAATGTTGATGTTGAAAAGTTTATGCTAATTTTCTACATAAAATGTGAATGAATAACTCTCTAAAATATCAAATGATATCACCAACGTTTTCAAATATATTTTCTTTAAATATCTTTAGTTTTTCTTCAAGATTACTGTATTTGACCCGAACATGACTTTTCATTAAAAGGTCAAAATATGATATTTTTAATAGCATAGTCATGAGGTCCTGTCTGTTTTGATGGTTTTCTTGTCACATGACAACAAAATGGCTTCCTGCCTGTTGGTTATGCCTCACTGATTTTATTTTGGAGAAGTTTTTATTATAGTATTAATATTTGAAATCAAATTTGCTCAGCTGGGAGTAAGCTTTTTCCAAGTCTTATGCTCACCAAGGCTGCATTTATTTGATTAAAATACAGTAAAATATTAAAGTAAATTGTGAATTATTACAGTTTTAAATAACATTTCAATTTTAACAGCTAATTTCTTTGATTTTAAGGAAAAATAACAATTTTACTTTTTTAAAAAAATTTTACTTTGTTGATTTATGTAGCTTTTTTTAATTGATTTTTTTACAAGTAATAATTTACTAAATGAAATATTATGCCTAACTACTTATGAAGAATCAACATTTCTTTTAACAATAATTTTATTATTTTAATGACATTTCCTATTTATAATCTCTGGATGGTTACACCACGTTGACATTTTTACTTTAAAGCTGTTGAAAAATATCAAAAGGACATTTAATACAGAAATGGAAAACATTTATCATAGAAAAGATGCATTAGAGTCATTTTTTTTGTATTAATTGGCTTTTGTTTAGTAATTCAATAGGTCTACAGAAACAAACATCATTGACCCATACAGTGTAGCTAAGGATCTGGTCTGGTAAACCAAAGCTTGCAGGTTCAAACCCCACAAGGATAGATCCATTAACTGTGACCGTTGTGTCCTTGAGAAAGACACTTAACCTCTCGTGACTCCAGAAGGACAGAACCTTTTTTGCTACATTTTTGCTACAATTGTTACCCCAGCACTTCAGACCAATAAACCACAACTCGGTCGCATAACAACCCAGCTATATCATGACAATGTTAACAACAGGCATAAGTAATGTTTACATAGAGTAAATTTGCACACATTGTGACCCTGTAAACTGCTTTGGATAAAAGCTTCATCTAAAGTAACACACATGTGTTGATGTAATCGTAGACATAGATGTTGAATACTTGGAATGCTTGATGTTTTGAGAGCGAGCTTTGACTCCGGATGACTTTAAGACTAGAAAAATGCCACCACTCCAGTCTTTGTGTTTAGCATATGGGCGCTTACACGATTGAGTCCCATAAAAATCACCCTTACACCATATTAAGGGGAGGCCAAGCTCATTTGAATGATTACCAAAAGAAATCGGCATTGGTTTTATTTATCCTACACAGCACAGAAGCAATTGTGCTCTGAATGGATGTGTCTGAAGACAGGGTCATCAGTCAAAGTGGCATAATGTATTATCCTGCCACCACACGTTTGTCTCAGAGGACGGCATGTCACTAAATCAATGCCCTACGTTCAGAGTGTCATTTTCAGGCGATTCCCATTTAGAAGGAGATTAAACTCCTGTATAAAGAGCGTGCAGTGTGTATCTTGATAATACAGTGCAATATATTCCAGTTTGCAGCAGCCACAGCAATGTATGTAGATAAACATGTGTTGGCGATGCAGTTCATCAGATGTTCGTTGTGCATGTAATGATATTCACATGTTCCACTGCTCACTTGCTGATAAGGCAACAGCGGAAACCTTGAAGTCTGACCGGGGGTTTCTTGTTGGTGCTACGCTGCCTTGTTTGTACTCGAGTGCGTGGTTACTTGAGGGTCTGTCAGTTTGGGATATTTACTCAAGCACTGCACTGTGAAATCCAATTAAATGTGTCTGGAGTTCAGTTCAGTTCAGTGGGTCGCATCTGTGCTGACCACCAACTGGCGAGCGGCTTTCAGAAACGTGTCAGTGGTGTTTGATGCACTGGAATGCCAAACACATGAAGAGTCAGACTCGGTGAAGGTCTTCTTTAATAACCCGTGGCGTTTGCTCAATCTATTACCCTTAAAGAGCTCCTGTGGTGAAAATCAAGTTGTTCACAGGTCTGTTTGGTAGTTTTAAAGGGATAGTTCACCCTCAAAAACACAAAAAGAAGATAGTTAGTAACCAAACAGTTGCTGGTAGCCACTGACTTCCATAGTATGGAAAAAATAATATGGAAGTTAATGGCTACCAAATGTCATGTTCTTAATCAGGTTTACCTATTATTTGTTTGAATTTAAATCATAAAAATAGTAAGTAACATAGTTGACAATTTTTGTGGCCATTAATTAAATGAAATTTAATATTTTCTGATTTGAAAGAATAAAATGAAATATTTTCAGTCTATTTTCTGTAGAAATATATCGATCATCTTGATTTTAACAAGACTCACTCAAATCAACAAGCGAACATTGCAAAATAATTTAAGGCAAACTGAATAACAGCATGCACAAAATATATGCAAGATTATTGTATGCATTCACTTAATGGATAAAATATGATATATCTGAAGAAAATTGCCAGTAAAAGCAATTATCATTAGTGGACATGAAATGTACCCTAAATTGTAGAAAGGCCCAAGCATTCAAGTCAGCATTAAATGGAAGTTGCATTTGTGTTTTCTTCTCTATTGTCAATTTTGATTTCATGGTGACTTAAAACTGTGGTGCTGTAGTATTTGCATGTGAATTGTGTGGCTTAAATAGCTGTTCTTCTGCAATGCATGATGATATCTTGTTTAGTCAGTGTAATTCAGTCAAATTAATGTACACCAGCACATCGTAAATAATGTGATGTTGAGGTTAAAGAAGAAAGAATGAATGTGGTGTAGAAATAGCTCTGTCTGTGGCTGATTTAACACACAAGCAGCGAAATGATCTCACTTAAGACTTGCGAACGGGATCAGTTTCCATTTTCACCCATAAAAATAGCATGTGGGCGTTTTAATCTGTTGTTATTTTGAAACCTTTTTATCCTCATTGCATATGAGTGTAACAGATGGGGGTCACCGGGTTTTTGTCCATGCATTGTTACCCTAAACTCACTTGGATCTGGTATAATCAATATAACAGCTGTATCAAATGTGTTTGAATGCTCTTCAGGCAGCTGGTGATAGATTTGCAACTTTTAAAAGAGAATTTAATTTCACATGCGTTTTTTGCATTGATTTTATTTATCAAAAGTTTTGGGTCAGTAGTTTTTATATGTTTTTGAAAGAAGTCTCTTATGTCCACCAAGACTGCATTTATTGAATCATCAAAAATAATATTAATATATTACAAATTAAAATAACTGTTTTCTATTTGAATATATTTTAAAATGTATAAGCTGAATTTCCAGCATCATTACTCCAGTCTTCAGTGTCACATGATCCTTCAGAAATCATTCCAATATGCAGATTTTCTGCTCAAGAAACATTTCAGTGTTGAAAATAATTGTGCTGCTTCATATTTTTGTGTCAGTTTTCAGGATTCTTTTATGAATAGGATGTTTAAAAATAAAAAAAAGCATTTATTTGAAATAAAAATATTTTGTAACAATATAAATGCACTTATTGTCATGATCAATTTAGTGCATCCTTGCTGAACAAAAGTATTAAAGTATTAATAATAAAAAAAACACACCTTGCTGACCCCAAGTGTGATCCCCATGAATATGATAATCATTCAGTAATATGGTGGTATTATCATTTCATACCATTACTGGACACCACAGTGATTATACCACAGAAAATTTTTAACAGGACGACCTCAGTGGAAACTTGAGCTTGTCTTCATTTTAAGAATACTTGATCCTGTTGTAGAAATAATGGCAGAAACCATATTTCACACCATGTTTTCTACATCTCAGAGTCTGTTTGCCTTGGATGGAGTTTTGTTGGAATGTGAGGGAAGAACGGTGTTGCAAAAACTTGGACCCATCTATTCTTAAAAGGGTGTGTATCTGCGTAACGCAGCCCGAGTACGATCAGCCCCACAACTCCCATGATCATTGTCACATAGTTTTGGAAGACAATCTTATCTCCTCCCAGACGGTTATCACGAGTAGCTGTGAGCGAGAAAACTCCAGCTCTTTCACTTCTGATGGTTCAGAGCGGCTGAAGTGCTGTTATTATGACAGCGTGAAAGCGCAGCAGTTCTCATTGGTCAACGGCCAACTCGGTAGATGAGTAGGAAGTCTGTCTGGCTGCTCGGCCTGGCGCTCTGTGGAGAATTACACTTGTGTGAATGAGCCAAACTCCTTGTAAATCTCCAGAGCGCCGCTAAAGAAACAGTCCTCGAGATGAATCCATATATAGGTTGGGAATGAAGGAAACCGAGTCTGCAATGGCTCTCTAAACCTTAAAGAAGCCATGTATGCAAAACAGAGCCTTACCCATGACCCTCTTGGCTTCTTTTATAAACACCGAGTAAGGATAATACATTGTTTACTTTAACTCATCCTAGTTTGATTGCTGCGCAATAGAGCATGACAGCCGACCCCCAGAAGTAAAAATCCCACTCGTTTGCTTCTTAGAGAAAATGATTTTTAACACAGAAACCTTTCCAGACAGACCTACCACCAAATCCCAGCTTGTTAGATGATGTTATATGTTTCTGTGCAAACCACAAGTAAGTGTGATAAATTACGGCAAAATCGCTCAGAAGTGACCTCCCACTCCCATGATGCACTGCTGATGACATAATTGAGTCAGTCTCTTAAAACTCCCAAACAACTTACACTAAAGTGGTCAAAGAGTTTAGAAAAATTAGGAACTTTTAATGTTTTTGAAAGAAGTATCTCGTACTTCAACCATGGGGTTTATCTGATCGAAAAAATACAGTAAAAAATTTGTGAAATATTATTGCAGTTTAAAATAAGTGTTTTCTATTTGAACATATTTTAAGATGAAATTTATTCCTGTGATGCAAAGCATCATTACTCCAGTCTTCAGTGTCACATGATCATTCAGAAATCATTCTAATATGCTGATTTGCTGCTCGATAAAATAACATTTTTAAATGTATTCTAATAAAAACCAGTTATTTTAAATTGTAAAAATATCACATTATTACTGTTTTAACTATTTTTGATCAAATAAATGCAGCTCTGATGAACAAAAGAAACTTATGACAAAAAACAGAAAAATTTGTAATTATTCCAAACGTTTGATCTGTAGTGTATGAATTTTAGCATATCTAAATGCAATAAATTAATCAATTATGCTTGCAATATATGCAGTGAACCAAATTTTACGTTATATATTTTAGATTTGTTTCTTATATCACTTGACAGTGCTCCGTGGTTATGTGCCTTAGTTTTTCTGATTATTTTTTATTTATTTAAAATCTGTATTTAAAGGGGTCATGAACTACCTTTTGTTTTTTATTTTGTATTGTTCTCTGAGGTCCACATATAATGTTATCAAGATCAAAAAACATCATAAATTAGAAGCAATAGGCTATTTTCTGTCTTGAATAGGCGGATTGTAGACTCGGAAGTAAACGAGCACTTTGTTAAAACTGAAGTTAATCAAATAAAGTTTATCGTTTGGTTTCTGCATAGACCTGCGTTTGCCACTCTTATCATTTACCAACTACATGTGCAAATCGGTGGGCGGGGCTAAACAGGCAGTGATGTAGAAACAGGCGTTGATCTTCTTTTGTGGAGGCACACTCGATTGGCTTCAGTATAAGCTGTTTTTAGACCAATGAGAAAGGTTTGAGTTCTGAAACGTACAGATTGTTTTTATAGCACAATAACCTCTTATATATCAAGGGAATTCTGATTTATCAGTTCGGACAGTTACTGTTGTGCTCCACTCATAATATCATCTTCATTGCTGAGTAACACATTCTGTGCTCAGTCAAGTCAGACTTTCTGTAATATTGCTATTTGCAACCTACGCAATGCAGAACTTGAAGGATAAATCTTATATAAACTCTTATATTGTTTTTCAGGCTTCTCTGTAAAAGTTCTGATTCGTTTTGGCAGAATCAGTGATAGAGAGAAATTTGATCAGATAGAAATGTGAAAACCTAAATCCTGGCCTTCATAAATGCTTTGCTGACCTCAGCCTCTGGAACAATGGCAGCACAGCTATGCCTTCAATTCAGCAGACGTACCCTTTAAGACGTTTATAAACGCCCACATGCTCATATAAAAGCCATCTGGCGGAGAGATTAGATTACTCTGAGGTGGTTGTTTCCATTCTGAATGCGTGTCTTCGTTTCCAATATTATGAATTGTGAAAATTGTATGTTTTCACACTTTGATGCATAAATGTGTGGGTCTGAAGGTCATCTGTCTGTTAGTGCTACACAGTAATTAGTATTTAGTGTTAGAGAATTGAACAAACCCATAAACTTTGGCGTATTTGAATATATTTTCAAATGTAATTTATTTCTGTGATGCACAGCTGAATTACTCCAGTCTTCAGTGTCACATGATCCTTCAGAAATCATAATAATAGGCTGATTTGCTGCTCAAGGAACATTCTATTGGAAACAGAACAATTCCTTAAAGTAGTTAATTTTTATTAAATGGTCTGAAATTGCAAATACAAAAGGAAAGGCAGTGCAGCAGAGAGTTCATCTGATTACAGTTTCACTTTAGCATGTTGATTTATCAGCCCTGTGTAATATTTCGACATGGTCTACACTTTCTTTATTGTTGTAGGGTAATGTGATTTGGAGCCTTTGGGGAAATAAACAGTGGAGTCAATGGAGCAACTGGGAGCTGTGTTGATGAAGCTTTACTGTTCTGGTTCTTGTTAGGATCCCATAAAAGTCTTTCTCTATTGGTTTTTGCATATTTTCATTTTTGATTCATAATTACGACCATATTTCGTGCTGAGGAGGTTATGAAATAAACACAAACTCAGTAGGAAAAGTCCTTATTTAGCATTGATTGTTGCTTTAGGACTGAACTATTTCAGGTGTTTCAGAGAAACCATTTCCACAAAGAAAAACACATGCAACAAAGATTAATACTAGGGATTTGAAAACGATTCGAAAAAGTTCTATTTGTTAATATTAGTTATGTACATCATTTAAAGTAATAGTTCATCCAAAAATAAAAATTATCTGAAAAAGTACTTGCTCTCAGGCCATCCAAGATGTAGATGAGTTAGTTTCTTCATCAGAAATGGTTTGGAGAAATGTAGCATTAGATCACTTGTTCACCAATGGATCCTCTGCAGTGAATGGGTGCCGTCAGAATGAGATTCCAAACAGCTGATAAAAACATAACAATAATTTACAAGTAATCCACATGACTCCAGTCCATCAGTTAATATTTTATGAAGTGAAAAGCTATGTGTTTGTAAGAAACAAATCCATCATTAAGAGGTTTTTAACTTTAAACCATTGCTTCTGGAGTCCATAATCCATAATAACACTTCCTCCATTGAAAAAGCCCCTCCCCTGTTGTCCTCTCGCATCAAAATCCACCTGCATATTTGTTTTGATCCATTTTGGACTGTAAACGGTGCTTGATCTGTTCATATTCCTCTCCTGATTCAGATGAGACGACTTTTTCACTAAATTGATATTATTGATAGAGGACTTGTATTTTAGCAACTGTTAAGTTAAAAACATCTTGATGGATTTGTTTCTTACAAACACGCAGCTTTTCTCTTCATAAGATATAAACTGATGGACTGGAGTGGTGTGGGTTACTTGTGGATTATTGGGATATTTTTATCAGCTGTTTGGACTCTCATTCTGACGGCACCCATTCACTGTAGAGGATCCATTGGTGATCATGTGATATAATGCTCAATTTCTCCAAATCTGTTCCCGTGAAGAAATATACTCATCTATCTTGGATGGCTTGTAGTGCTGGGCAACGATTAATCGCATCCAAAATAAGTTTTTGTTTACATAATATATGTGTGTGTACTGTGTATATTTATTATGTATATATATATATATATATATATATATATATATATATAATATAATATAATATAATATAATATAATATAATATAATATAAAAGACACACACACATACAGTATATATTTTGAAAATATTTACATCTGCATATTTATATTCATCTAATTTATATTATATATAAATATATTAATATATAACCATGACATATTTTCTTAAATATATACATGCGTGTTTGTGTCACTACTACTAATAATCTCAATATAATTTCCACTTCTGTTGAGCTCCCAAAAGGTCCATAGCTTCATAAAAACAGGACAGTGGTAGGTAGACAGTTAAAAGATGAGAATATATAGCTATCAAAGAGCACTGACAGGCATTTCGGTCACACATCCACCACTCACGGGTATAAATAGAAACCACAGAGGTTTGGCCGGGGCTCACGGAGGAGAACTGAAGGGACAAGGCCATGATGTTACAGAGCAGGCAGTGACTGTTCATGAGAGTCGTCCTCCACAAGATAAAGTTTGTTTAGTTAGGCCACCCCCAACACCATGAGAACCAGGTTTCGCCCTTGAGCAAGACAGTTGACCTTTGACCCCAACGTTTCTCAGACTCCTTAGGGCATGCTTTTTATATTTCCCCAGTAAAATCGAGGTTTTCATCAGAGTTGTATATTATGTAAAGCCTCGGGTTAGTATTGCGTCTGGTAGCCTGAAGCGGATGTGATTAATCGCAGTGTCGTCCTAGTCTTTAGCAGGTACTGTGTGAGTGTTAGCTAGCTGTGAACAAAAACTGACAGTGTGATAGACAGCGCGAGGTGCTATTACTGTTCTCTCACCTTCTCTTTCTCTTTGCTTCCTTCCTTAATTCAGTGAAAAACACTAGCACCGTGTGACTGCTTTTTACCTTTATTAAATTTGTTTAAACGCAAAAGCAAATTTAATCAACCAGGATCTTTGCTAACAAGGAAACAGTAAGTATGTGGCAAACAAGCTCTTTATTGTGAAGGGTGACTAGTTGCATGTTTATGTCCTGGGGATTTCTTAAATAAATCCCTTTATAAAATAGAATAAAATAAAATATATTTTTTAAATTAAAAAAACCCTCTCCTTTTTAATTTTCTTTTTAGTTTTTTTAATTTTCTTTTTTCTTTCTTTTTATTATTATTTCTTTAAAATATTTTTATTTCCTTTTTAATTTTATGTATTTCATTTAATTATAGTTATATTATATAATATTTATCATGAATGTAATGTATTGTTGTATTACTTTTAAAATATATATATATTTTTTATATAATTTTTTATTTCTATTATGTCTATTTATTTTAATTTTTTATTTTATTCTTAATGTATTTTATGACTTCTTTGTTGTTTTATGAAGATCACATCAAACATATTCCTTATTGTCTAGACACATTTTTCTATTGGCCAAATTTCATATATCTTTAAATGCCCCATTTTGTGTTTTTTAAAAATTGTATTAATATATTTTCACTGTTTTTCAAGTGTCATTTGTGTCCCAAGCATTCAGTTTTTACAATTTTTATATTTTTATGATATGTAATAAATTGTGTGAAAATATTTTTTTTCCACTGAATAGCTTAGCTTTAGCTAATATAGAAATTTATTGCAAAAATGTTTGAAATTTGCACCATAGAATGTTATTAAGCAAAAACATAATTAAAAATGTAATGAAAATTGCATTTTCTTGGTTAAAAAAATATTTTTTATTTAATTTTTTTTACTTCTTTTTATGTTGTATTTTTTTTTTAGAAAATGATACGGTCTTCTTCTGATGCATGCACATTATGTCTGCTGTTAGTTTCCAAATTAAATAGACTAGTGAGAAAAGTTTTTGGTCCACATTTGCCCTGAAGAAGCTGAAGCTGAGGAAGCACCCTTGAACGAATAAGGCTGCATATCGTGTGTGTGTGTGTGTGTGTGTGTGTGTGTATGTGTGTGTGTGTGTGTAAAAATGGTAATATCAGTGTTTGAGCAAAGAAGTGAGCTAAAATGCTGTCTGTTACTGCGGCTGTGGGCCGAGGATGAGACGAGGGAAAACGAAGGGAAAGCAAAGACAGTGTGTCAGTGTGTCAGCGTGTGGGAATGCCGTACTGCTGTTTGAAACCACGGACAACGTGGCAGGAGAAAGAGAGAGCGGAAGCTCTAATCGCTCGAGAGGGAGCTTTAACCCACTCGCTCAAATCCTGAACGCTTTAATCTGCTCAAGTGAACGGGGAGGGCTTGATAAGTACAGAGATGACTCTCAAAATCACGAGCTGATTAGACGGCTCACGAGAGAGACGAATGTGTGTCTGGAGACAGGAGGAGGGGGACGTCTTCGGTCTCTGCTTCTCCACGGCAGAAAATGTAATGAGAGAGGCAGACAAAATAAAACATGTGACCTCTTAACCACGTTTTTTTTTCCAGCAGTGAAGGGATGAGAGAAATGCATGCAGTGCTTCATGGATTTTCCTATACGTGTAGCATTTTATGCATTTTTTCAGCAACGGTCAGCGGCCAAGTCCACGTGTGCACTGGTGTCGATGTGAAAATGACAAAACCATATGATACAGTCGATAGATGAATCATACTCATGGTGCTCACTGATCCATAGCTTTTATTCATGATGATAACAAAATGAATTTCTGGACAGGTTTAATTCAGTGCTACAGTTTATGTAAAAATGATGTATTTACATTTATTCATTTGGCAGATGCTTTATATCCAAAGCAATGCATTGCATTCATCAAACTTGCATGCATTGCATTCAAGGTCTTCATTTGATCAGTTCATGCATTCACTGGGAATTGAATCCATAACCTCAGGGTTGCATTTAAACCGAAAGCCATTGTGACCGTGTTTCACGGTGTTTCTTGTTCAGTTTCCTTCATTAAGATGAGCTAATGCTACACAATTATTTAACAGTTTGTCCCAATTAAATATGTAAACTGGATGTTTTCATAATTCATTTGTGTTGGATTACGTGCATCTTGAATTGTGACAGTAAATATCAAAATCAAGTGCTGTTTTATGTGTTTTTGAGAAGAATGAGGGAAAAGGAAGTCTTGTTTGTGTGTAGCGTTCTAATATTGGAAGATTTAAAAGAGTTTCCATTATATTTTTGGAGTTACCATTATATTAATGAGTGGAGTTTGTGTTTCATTTGAGGTCAGATGCAGTGTTGCCCATAAGCCAGTACATTACATTTATAATACGGGCTGTTGATAGTTAGTATTAGTTTTTTGACCAAATAAATTTTATTGCGAGCTACTAAACTGAGTAACATTTCTACTACACAAGGTATTTATGTTGAGTCAACATGGTCATTTTATGTTAAGAAAACCAATTTTCAACATATATAATATTTTTATTCAGTAAGATGCGTTAAATTGAAAAGTAAAGACATTAGTGTTCCAAAAATGATAATTTTGAAATAAATGCTGCTCTTTCAAACTTTATATTTATCAAAAAACTTCTGAAAAGTATCACAGTTTCTATAAAAATATTAAGCAGCAGAGCTGTTTTAAACATTGATAATAATACGAAATGTTTCTTGAGCAGCAAATCCGCATATTAGACTGATTTCTGAAGGATCATGTGACACTGAAGACTGGAGTAATGATGCTGAAAATTCAGGTTCACATCACAGGAATAAATTCTATTTTAAAATATATTCAAATAGAAAACTGCTATTTTAAATTCTAAAAAAAAAAAAACAATTTCAAAATATTACTGTATTTTTGATCAAATAACTACAGCCTAGGTGAGCGTTCGAGACTTCTTTCATAAACATTTAAATATGTTATAAATGTTCATATATGTATACTACTTTCAGCCTCTTGGCTCCATGACTTTAAGACTTCCATTATAAGTCTCAGACTCAAATACCAAAGTCAAAGATCACTGAACCCACATTCCAGCCCCGTCTGAGCTGAACAAAGCATTGCATTCCTGACCGCTCAGAAAAGCTCATCTATACATACAATAGTATCAGAATTGAAATAGAAGCCTGGAATGCTGTAACCGAAGCAAGATAGATTCTCTTTCTTTGCAAGAGATAAGTGAAGCTACTCGCAGTAAAAATCAATGGCATCATAAATCTTTTACTCCTCATGCACCGGTTCTGAAGGTCTTCCTTGAATATCTACAACCTGCTTCAATCCCAGAGAGAGACGCATTGAGCAGGTTTGGTTTGGGGAAGACTGTAGTGCAGAGGTGTAGCCTAATCTCACTTTTCTTGAATAGAAACCGCTTTTGGAGGGAACTGATAAAACCCTTGGTTTGGACCGCAGTATCTATTTAATGAATCTACTTATTTAAAGGGACAGTTCACCCAGAAATTCAAATACTGTCATCATTTAGTCATCCTCATTTAGTTAATTTCCAAACCTGAGTTTCTTTCTTCTGTTGAACACAAAAGAAGATATTTTGAAGAATGTTGGTATCTATACAATTGCTGGTAGCCATTGACTTCCATAGTGAGGGGAAAAAATACTATGAAAGTCATTGGCTACCAGTAACTGTTTAGTTACCAACATTCTTCAAAATATCATCTTTTGGGTTCACCGGAAAAAAGAAACCCATACAGGTTTGTAACAGCATGAGGGTGCGTAAATGACAGAATTTTCATATTTGGGTGAACTTTAACTGCAGTTTACCTACTTTGTTCACATAATTCTGGTTAGTAGGATGCTCAGAACAGAGTTGCATTGTAAATGCTGATTGCTGATTCTATTCAGAGTCACTTGAAAGTCAGCTGAGGCTTCGTTTTTTTTAAACGGACCGGATATTATTAATCATGTTTTTAAAATCATGCGTTCTCGCAAGTGAGCAGACGACCAGCCCCCTCTATCTGAGAGTGTTGTTCGACATCTGGTAAAGGGGGCGTAACAAATCCAGCCCTCTGGGAGAGAGTTCGACATGTCAGCAAGCAAACAGCTGAGACTCTCAAGGCCTCATTCGGCCCTACAGTACAGCACTCACACCAGCTCCATTACAGACACTAGACCCTCCAGTACAACAACAGCCGGCCATAATCCACTCATACACTTACACTTCCTGCACTTCACTGTGGCTGTGTTCACAAATAGCATTTTGCATACTACTTACTACTTTTGAACTAAGTAGCTGTGCAAATTTTTGATGTGCATGCATGGAATATCTAAATGACCTACTGTGCTATATTTGCCAAAATTAGGAATACTGTAGCCTGTTTCATAATGCAAAGCACTTCAATTGATATGCATATATTTAATACAAATTAACAAAAAGTAAATAAACTAAATATATACGTAGTGTTGATAAAATGCTAAAATCATGTGCAAAACCTCAGGACTATGTGTAGAAATACTGCATGCTATTTTTAATATGTGTGAAACTGTGCAGTATGCAATGATGAACATTACAAACAGCAGTGTGTTGCACTGTCGCATGACTTTATTACATTGCATTTTTAATTCAGTGCATTTAATTCGGTCAAGTTATGAGTCAAGAAGTAGATGTTGTATGTGACGATGTAGTACTTGAAATTCATTCTGCACGAGCCCCATGTGTGGAGTTTGTGTTGTTAATTACACTAAGGTGCTTTGTGTATTTGTCTAGAGGCCAATAAAAGTGCACTGAATGCAGAGAGTGAAGGTCAACCCCATTAACCCGTAGTTCTTCCTTCTGTTGCTAACAAAAGACCAGTGAACTCTTCTACTAACTCTCTTACATTCATCCAGAGGGGCTGTTGTTGGGGTTTTATGGCCTTGAGGTGAACGCATGGGGATGATTGCACCTCTGGAGATCATTTTAATAATTTAACACTGGGAATTTATACATAGCTCATTCATCGCAGAGCTACTGTGCTATTTTTAATGTCGTTTTCTAATATAAGTGTGTGTGTGTGTGTGTGTGTGTGTGTGTGTGTGTGTATTTACATATATATTTGTATTTTTTTTTTTTTTTTTTTTGCAAGGGCCACTAATATTTATTTTGTTTGTTTATTTATTTATTTGATTTATTTTATGTATTTATGTCATATATTTATTTATTATCATTTATTTTTTGCAAGGGCCTTTATTTATTTATTTATTTATTTATTTATTTATTTATTTATTTATTTATTTATTTATTTATTTATTTATTTATTTATTTATTTATTTATTTATTTATTCATTGTCTATTTGTTTTAAAAATTATTTGCTTTTTTTTGCAAAGGCCACTCACATTTTTTCTTCATTCATTTATTTATTTATTTATTTTTATTTTTAATCTTTTTGCAAGGGCATTTTATTTATTATTGTTAAAATGAATGAATGAACATGAACGAGTTCGTTCATTCATTCATTCATTTAAATTTTGTTTTAAGAAAATGTATTTACTTTACTTTTTTTCTTTTTTCCCAAGGACATCTCACATATACAATAAATACATACATACATACATAAATGTTTGTTTGTTTGTTTGTTTGTTTCAGATGCCACTTTGTCTTTCCAATGGTCTTTATTTATTTTTATTTTTTGTTTGTTTGTATTTAGGTTTTGTTTACATTTTATTTACTTTTTTCCCAGGGCCACTCACATTTATTTATTTATTTATTTATTTATTTATTTATTTATTTATTTATTTATTTATTTATTTATTTATTTATTTATTTATTTATTTATTTATTTATTCATTCATTCATCTATTTAGAAAATATAAATCTAGTTTTGTCTTTTTACTGCAGATAATTATATTTTTACAACACATATTTAATGCATGTGGAAATCAGTGCATGCTTTTAATAAATTTCTGAATGTGAATGCTGTTTGCCGGTCTGTGTCTAAGCGCACACGTGAGTCACTGGCCTGTGGCATTTAGCCTTGTGATGCCGTCAGTGAGCATGCGCTCTGTGTCGAACTCACAATAATGGGCCGGGTGACAGTAGGCAGATGGCCTTCTCTCTAGGGAAATCAGGGGGGTAAATCTCTCCATTTAAAGCCTACAACCTGTGCCAGGGTCTGAGAGAGCAACAGCACCGCCGACCCAGCAGGGGTGAGGAAAATGAAAGAAACAGAGGAAGAGATGGGGCAAACCCGTGCCACGTAATCTCAAGTCATTCTCTGTGTGAGAGGATTATTCAGACCTTGGACAGCACAGACTTACACAATCACAAATGATCCTAGATGCACGCTATAGCAAGATGAGTCTTGTCTGGAGGGAAGCTGGGTGTAAATTGTGTGACCTCAGAGATCATCCAGGCCCGTTCCTTTACCTGATTTCATCGATGCAGAGAAATTGGTGTGACACTTTTTTTATTTTGTGTCAGACTTCATTATTGTGTTCTCAGGCTCATGTCTATGTCCTAAACGCTACGTTAATCCGGCTTGAAACCCATCTGGATGATTTGCAGTGGTTTATGTCAACACCAGAAGCATTTGCTAAGTCATTGCGCTTATTTACTTTACTGGATGTACGGCGGCCAAAATTTCACAAACCCTCAACTTGAGCTCCCTGAAGACTTTGGCCGTTATACATCTTTAATATAACAAAATATGAATATCATTTGAAAGAAATCTAGTGCAAGTGCACTTTTTAAGCAAAACATTGAACAGAAAGTTTGGTTTCATATCATAAAAGAGATGTTCGAGGTAAATACAAATTGTAACATTAATTAAATATTTCCATAGTTAGAGTGAAATTGCTTTATTTTAATTTTAAAATACTTTGTCTAAAGCAATTAAATTCAGACATTAATCTACTGTATTTTCTTTAAATAATATTTATTCTTTAATATGTTGTATTTTGAGGGAATAATTTTCATGGTAGTAGACAATCTTGATCTGTAAAATTTAAATATTAGAAAATATATTTTGTATAATATCTTAATTTAGTAGTGTTTATTAGGTTTTGCATATGAATGTGTATTCAGAGATGATCAAAGTCTAATTCATTGTGGCTGATTTGTAGTTTTTACCCCCAAAAATTGCTGTGTATTTTTTGTATTTCCCTTTCATTCTTTACCATTCTGATAAAGTCAAAATTCAAAATGTAAAATGTTTGGTCTAAAATGACTGAAGATCTCTTGATCTTTACATTTATAAAATGTGTGCTGACATTTGTTGAAGCAAAATCTCGTTAAGGACAGAGGCCATCTTGGAAATATTCCAGCCAGTTATTTTTATGCATAAAGTACAGCTCCTACTGTATCTAAAGACTGAAATCTCCAGTACTGCAATAATATCTAACAACAATGGTATCATACATTTAGCTTTAAATCACATTGAAACATGTGTTTTTCAGGCTGGCTCAGCTAATGCATATGCATGTTTCAGAGTTAAAATAGGTGACTGGCTCTTTTGACTCCATGTTTTAGCGTTATGGTTTCGTTCGTTCGGTTTCCTACAAATGGCTTGTCTCCTCCTCATACAGTCTCTGGATGAAGTCCGTACATGTCGAGGGTGACAGATAAGGTCACGTGTATGATCATTTGTGATGCCTGTTTTTAAAGAGAACCTAATTACAAGGCACCACGCCTGCGGTTTAACTATAAGATGGTTATTCCATGAGTCACAGGCCCTCGATCTGTCATAACCTTTTTAATTGAGTGCATTTCTAATGCATCAGTTCCGTTATGCCATCTTAATGAAAATCAATTATTATTTTTTTAAATCTGTTATTTTAGAGCAGAGAGATGATGTATGTAAAGTAAATTTAAAAAAACTCTCTATATATAGAGTTTTTTTTTTTTTTTTTTAACTTTATCATCATAAAATAATAGATTTAAATATATATGGGTAGTTGACGTATCAATGTATCCTATGGCGTGACAGCAAAAATGTAAAAAAAAAACAAAAACAAAACTATATATATATATATATATATATATATATATATATATATATATATATATATATATAGAGTGTATGTGTGTATTTTATATTTTTGTTATTATATTTTGTTATATTTCTGTTTTTTTTTAATAAATATATTTTATTTAGATTTATTTATATATTTGTGCTTAAAAAAACATTGTCCAAAAACATGGTAATACCATTGTATTATTATTGTTATTATTATTATTTGTTTATTTATTTATTTTTTGTTTTGTTTATTTATTTTTTGTAAGTGTGCGGTTGAGTTGTATTCTTGAATACATAAATGTACCGAAAAACTTTTATTACAATTTTTTAAATAAACATTTTATTTAGATTTTAATGATTTAAATGGTCCAAAAATATCATTGTATTTCTTTCTTTCTTATTTTTGTGCAGGTAAACTGGTAGAAGATGTATTTGTTTTTTTCTCTTAGTGCTATACTACAGTATTTTTCTTGGAAAATACCTGGAGTACATAAATTTGAATACAGTGGTAAATATCAAATGACCTTAATATTAGGCTTACCATGTTACTGTATAATGCTTTTTGTAAGGCTGAAGCTATATGCCAAGGTCATGAGATTCGTTAGGGGAAACACATATTAATGCATTCCTTATATACATTAGTCATGTTAATATATAATAAATTACATTCCTTAAATGAAATGTAAGTGGCCTTGGGTAAAAAAAAAAAAATTACCAAATTAATAAATGTGATGTAAATGTAATATAGCCTACTGTGGAATATGTTAAAATACCATAGTGTTGCCAAGACACTATTTGTAATAGAAAGCCTAGTATGTAAAAGATACAGCAAACACTGACACAAAAAATCGTATTATTTTGTTTTGAATGGTAATATTAGCGGTATCATAATATACACACAGTCCAAACTAAACCCTCTAAACTGTTGTCAAGGAAACAGAGCTGAGGATGGTGAGGATGATTGTGAGGGGAGGAGGGACCGGGTGTGTGTGTGTGTGTGTCGGGGCAGTCGGAGAGGGGTGGGGGGCGCAAGGGTGCATTTTTATTTCCTTATCATATCCGCATTTTCGGTGTCATCATGGCCACCGCTGCACAAACTTCTAATATATCGGTTTTAGTGTCGTTTTGGTGTCATTAGCGTGATTTTCGCGGCGGGTTTGTGTAGTAAACGCGTGGTCTCGAGGCGCTGGAGATGATTCTCCTCGCGTCTTAGATCGTTCGCCGGTGGACTGGAAGAGCAACCGGGTTTGCGTTTATTTAGCGTTAATTGTATCCGTTTGATTTTTATTTCGTCCTTGAGCATCTGGGGGGGATTGTGTCTCCCCGTTCTGTATTTTAATGACTGGTTTTGTATTTTGCTGCGCGATGTACATGGATAAAACCAGTGTGCTCCGTGGTAAGAACCTCTTTTTTTCGTATTTCATATTTTATTTCGACATATAAAAGCGTAATGTGGGTTTTTAAAACGAAATTGTGTCAATAACTGTAGTTTAAGCATATGCAATGCTCATCTGCAGCATCATATAGGCTACACCATCATGGTCGGAATATTATACATGCATGTTCAATAGTTCAGTATGTCAGTATGTAAAGTGGGTGTATTCACCATCTGCTGTCTTTACATGCATAATTTGCACTGACAGTTGATTATTTTCAGCATGCATTGTCATAAAATGTATATTTTGGCTTTGGGTTAAATTTTGATGCTTTGATCCTGATTTTTTTTTCTTTTCTTTTTGGTGGAGGGGGATGGGCTTTTACATGCAATGGAGTAAAATTAATGACATGCACCTTTCCTATGCACATGATAAATCACACCAACATGCACATTTTGAATTGTCTGTGGAATACCGCTGGTGCTTCACCTACATTTTGCAGGCTGGTGCATC
Source organism: Acrossocheilus fasciatus (assembly GCA_036784905.1). NCBI lineage: Eukaryota > Metazoa > Chordata > Actinopteri > Cypriniformes > Cyprinidae > Acrossocheilus > Acrossocheilus fasciatus. The sequence goes on from CM071945.1 coordinate 4,820,872, forward strand.
ATGCCTGCTGCACACGGATGCAGGGCGACATGCAGTGCAGCCTGACATGTAGACGTGTGTGGGGCACTACTACTGCTGTCGCCGACCCCTGCGTTTGCTGTATGCATGCCTTTTGAAGGTTATTTGACGATGGAGAGACGGCATGCACCTGCCATCATTAGGGAATGTGCGCTGTTGGTGTGTTTGTTTGTGTTTCCATGTTGTTGTCAAGGTCTGGATATGTGAATGCAATGTCGGTTTCGTCATTCCATGTCTGATGAGCTGACAATCTGTTATTTTAAAAATCAAAAGGCACTGTATGATACATCAAAACAATGCCGGTTAGCTGACAACTCACCACAGAGTGGGTGTGCCTGACTACAGTATCCATTTCAGCGTTGCGTTCTTTTGGACTGCTGCATTTCGGAAATGAATGAATTACATTCAAGTGCATCTACTGAAACTTTATGCCTCGCAAGTTTTCCCTGAAAACACTATTAGGTTTTATGCACTGGTGTTGTAGTGGCCTTTTTGATGCAATGCATTGATTGATGTGTGAATTTGTTTAGATTTATATAGGAGATTGGGTGGCAGATGTGTGCAGTGGTGTTTTGCTGGTGTCTGACCCATTAACGCAGCCTTCAGAGGCACAGATGTCTACGCCTGGTTTAATCTACATTATTGACCACTTTCAGTAGGTCACCTATTAGAGTCTTTAAGCTTATGTTGTTCTGACTGCAGTAGTTTTCTTAAAGGAATAGTTCACCAAAAATAAAAAACTTGAAGAAAATATATTCTCATACAGGCCATCCAAGATGTATTTGGAAATTTGGAGAAATTTAGCATGACATCACTTGCTCAACAATGGATCCTCTGCAGTGAATGGGTGCCGTCAGAATGAGAGTCCAAACAGCTTATAAAAACATCACAGTAATCCACACCACTCCAGTCCATCAGTTAACTTCTTGTGAAGAATAAAACTGTGTTTTTGTCAGAAACAAATCCATCATTAAGACATTTTTAACTTCAAACCATTGCATCCAGCTAAAATATAAGTCCTCTATCCATAATATTGCTTTCTTTGGTGAAAAAGGCATCTCTTCTGAATCAGGAGAGAAATATACACAGATCAAGCACCATTTACATGCGGATTATAGACTCTTATTTGGACTAAAAGCAATGGTTGAAATTGAAAATGCCTTAATGATGTATTTGTTTGTTGCAAACACGCAGCTTTTCACTACAGAAGGCGTTAATTGATGGACTAGAGTGGTGTGGATTACTTGTGGATTACTGTGATGTGTTTATCAGCTGTTTGGACTCTCATTCTGACGGCACCCATTCACTGCAGAGGATCCGTTGCTGAGCAAGTGATGTGATGCTCAATTTCTCCAAATCTGTTCCAATAAATAAACAAATGAAGCTGGACCATGTTGGATGGCCTGTAAAGGAGAGAGCATTTGAAGCAAATTTTCAGTTTTAAAAGAACTATACCTTTAAAGGCACGGCACTAAAGGCAAAATTAGTTGAGATCTTGGGCTATTTGGCATGTGTTTTTTTTTAGACTACTGGAAAGAAATCATATACACTTATAAGTGTTTATTTTATTGCACTTTATTTGTGTATGAATATTTCAGTTATATTACATATTTTTAAAGGCTGAATCAGACATCTCCACTTCAGTAGCACTTGCATACACTAAACTACAGTTTTATTCATATCTATATTCTGAATTCCTATGTATATTCTAAACGAGTATTTTGAAACTGGCTTCAACCAAACTTCAGATTTCTGTTCTTCAAATATATTCAAATTAGTGCAAGAACACTTGTTATACAAAAAGTCTTAATTGACTGGGGAAATATGGGGATATCTATTAACACAGTTTTTACCCTCTTCACCTGTGATAGCTTTGCCTTAAACCTTCCAGAGGCTCCAGTAATGTTTCCCTGCAGATTTTTGGACAGCTTTTCGGGTACTGTGATAAAGACTTGTTTTTCTGCTTCACAGGCTGTGCATTGTTATGCAGTGTCATCTTCGCTTGCGTCTTGGCTGTGTTTAGATGAGAGACTATCTTCGCTGCGGCTTGGATTGTGTGTAACATCAGCGTGTTGACTGTCCTGTCAGTGCACACGCTCCTGATCAGGATAAAAATAGTCCTTCTGTTTCAACACATCCCTCAGCACATGGTGGAATAGATATTATCAAAGAGAAAGTTTGCTTTCCCCGGCGTGTGTTTCTGTAGCTGCAGCGGCCTGATGTTTGCTGTTACGCTTTATATTCCCTGCATGTTGAGATGAGCAGAACAATAGATACAAAAACTGACGTCTGGCATTTCTGAGGAGCCTGTTTCCATTCCATATCGGTGAGCTCATGAAATATTCATGGAAAGTCACATAAGATAGATGAATCAGCAAAGTGGTGTGGTTCTAAATGTCTTATTGATCCTGAATTGGCTGACAGGCACAGGGATTCTGACTGGTCATGTTATTGTAACGTGAGGAAGCCCTAATCACAGACTGACACATCTCTAACCACAAGTGTCCTATTTTATCTTTGTTACCAAACACAGGCATAGACCAAGAAAATTGGTGTGGGGTTTACTTGGAACAATTTTCATTCACAAAGAAAGGACAAGTAGCACAATTAATTAAATGTGATTTTATTTATTTATTGATTGATTTTTAAGTAGAAAGACTGAAATGGTGTAGCTTCTTTGTAAAGTAAGATAAAAAAAAAAAAGATGATGAATAAAGTGAGAAATGTGATTATAAATATAAATAATGAATAACAATATAATTCAGTAAATACTGAGAAGTATAGATTAATTTGACAATTTCACCCAATATTATTCTGATGTCATTATAATTCATAATCTATACTGTTCAATGGTTTGGGATTGGGAGGATTATTAAATGTTTAAAGTATCTTATGCTTATTTATTGTCTGCATGTATTTGATCAAAAATGCAGCAAAAACAGTAAAATATTTTAAAAATTTAAAATTAATATATTTTAAAATGTCATTTATCTCTGTGATGCACAGCTGGGTTTTCAGGATCATTACTCCAGTCTTCAGTTTCACATGATCCTTCAGAAATCATAGGCTGATTTACTACTAAAAAACATTTCTTATTATTTTCAGTGTTGATATTTGTGTGGAAAAACCATGAAACATTTTTACCAGGATCCTTTGATGAACAGAAAGTTCAAAAGAAGAACTTTTGTAGCATTATAAATGTCTTAACAGTCATTTTTGAGCATTTTAATGAATCTTTGCTGAATAAAAGTATTAATGTCTTCCAAAATAATAATAAAAAAAAATGCTGGTCCCAGAAGGAAACCACATGGTTTGAATTTTGAGTAGCCTCTATAGATGGTAAAAAAATTATTTTTCTAGTACATTTTACTGAAATAGCCTAATATAAGAAAATGCTATTTCAGTCATTCTCCTTTAAAAATCTCACTTTTAATTCAGTGTAACCTGTAAACAAAGATTTTTCATAAATAATTACTAGCAATTTCTGAGTGAAAATTGTTTCTACACTGTTTTTCTTTCACCAGTGTAAAAAAGCAAATGTGTCTGACAAGCTGCGAAGTGCATCATCATTCAAATAAGAGAGTTTCTGTGTGGTTTTGTAGTGTAGACATCAATCTAAATTGTGAAGAGATAACCGATATCCTGATATCAGACCCATGGGGTGGAGATTTCTGCAGAGGTTGTCAAACGTGAGTCCGCTGTGCCTCAGTGCCTAGCCAGCAATACCTCCACCTGTCTCCACCGGACCACAGCTCATTTTTTACAGGCCTCTTGGCACCATTTAGGAGAAGAATTTGACCTGCGTCCTAATGTGTGAATGTCTTTAATAGTCACTTCCTTACAGTGCAGGTGCAGTACATCCTGTTTGCTCATGCACGAGGTGTGCGCCGATGTCCTGATTTCACGCTCAGAGTTTGACCTTGAAATGTTTTCCTTTGGTTTTAGCCAGGTTGGCAGTTTCTTTTAGGTTCAGTTTTGACTAAAGAACTGCACATTAACATATTGCTAAATAGTTTACTGGGGACTTTCGATTTTTGATTGGAAATCTTTCGAAGTGAAGCCACGGGTCTTGTTATTGAAATGCAAACTGCTACAGTCAATAGGAAAATCTGGCACGGAATGTCTTCAAAGTGGTTTTGTTAGGGAAGCTGTTGGTGAGGCAGATGTTCTATTGAATCGTGGGTAATTCAGATTATACTTACAGACGTCCGTCACACGAGCTTCCCTTTGGAAGTGAGTTTCTTAAAGGGATAGTTCAACAAAAAAATGGAAATTCTGTCATCATTTACTCACCTTGAGTTGTTCCAAAAGCTGTATGATGGGGTGTGCGATATTAACGCAAAACTGATATTTGTGATTTTGACAGTAATTAAACAATAATTTTGATGAATGTGTTTTTGTGTTTGTACACTGATTAAAAATGGTAGTGAAACCATTTTCACTCAGATATTGCTAGTAAATTTCACAAATAATTACAATGAAACTGCAAGTAACACATTTGAATTAAACACAGCATTTTGAAGTATAAAGTCTAAAGTGTTTCCTTTTAAAATATGGTTTATTTGCAATTTTGGAAAATAATTTTTTGCAGTGTAGCCTGTCATGGACAGCTGTCTATACTGAAGTGTTTCTTATTTTTTCAAATTATGTGCGGTGTTAGTTTACAGCAGTGACAGAAATTAACTATGAGTCCAATACAAATCCACTACAAGGCAATATTTGCCCCTTAAAGTGATTTCCACAGGAATTGTTTTACCTTTATAATGGCATTTTATGACCTTGGAAGTATGCATTTGCATCATTTGTCAAATTCTTACATTTAATCGATAAATTCAATAAATTCCATCTTTGCACTGCAAATGTTGCATCTGAAGTGGTATTTAGGTGTATTTAAGGACTGTTTAATGCAGTTGTAGACAAATATTAAAAAAGACAACATTGTGTCTAAAATGTACTTCACAGTGTTAACTTGTTAATGTTAATGTATTTAGCTGTTTTATAAAGTCAATATGAGATTTGCAATTGTGCTGATATTCTGGAAAAACAGCACTCTTGTTTATGTGATATTGGCTTATATATGGCTCATGTGAAGTTACAAATTTTATCTCATAAAACTAACCTTCTGATCAAACTAGTAATCAAAATGACAAATTTAAGCTTCTTTTTTTTTTTTTTTTGTGAAAAAGCATATTAAATACACCATATAGGGATATGAAAAAAAATTACCAGATGACTTGAATAGCTCTATCTGGAAAAAAATAATCAATGATTGGGGTGATTTTAGGTGAGTAAATCAGCATAGAAAATAAAGAAATTACAAACATAGATAAATATAATAGAACAAAGATACAAATGAAATTAACAGTGCTTTATATTTTTAAGGTAAGTCTACCAGTATTCAGGTACAGAAACTGAATAGCCTAATCAAATGTAAAATAACACTGTATAAATTAGACCTAAATCTTATAAATTTGTGTTAAAGCTACAAAAGGGATTTTTCTCTTGTTTTGTTGTTTGATTAACATTCATGATACAGAAAGCCTCAGGAACATTAAACTGCTGTGAACAAATATACTGTTACACATCCATTTTCTTTCTCAGTTGTTTACTTTCACCTAAGCCATTAGCAACTGTGTTTACAAGGATACTTGCAGAGACATGCATTTTGACATGATTTCGCGTGTATGTGTCATTTCAGGGACAAATTGATGCGGAAGTGAATGGAATTCAGTGTTTACGTGCATCTGCGTGGCTCTCAACGTGTCTACACCGGACGCGAGCGGCACGGTGTGACGCGACAAAATAGCCTACTATAGAACCCGTTATAATCAGTGATGCTGTCTACAATGGACAGCATCACTGGATGTGACAATGGATGTGACGTGACAAAATACTATAGAACCCGTTATAATCAGTGATGCTGTCTACAATGGACAGCATCACTGGATGTGACAATGGATGTGACGCGACAAAATACTATAGAACCTGTTATAATCAGTGATGCTGTCTACACTGGATGCGGTGCAACACGACAAAGTATGCCTCGTTCTATTAATGACGTACTGACACAAAGTTCAAATAATTTGCAAAGGTCGCTTTGTCGTATCCAGTGTAGACAGACTTTATCTATTGCGGTGCGGGGTGGTCGCGTCTGGTGTAGACACCGTGTCTGTGAATGAGCAAAGAAAACGATCAGTATAAATTTATCGTTCAGTATACTAAACATCGCACATCCTGCGATGTGACTATCGTGGAATGCGTATATCGCGATATCGATGTTGAAATGATATATCGTGCAGCCCTAATTTAACAATATTAAAATATTTAACTACAAAACTGAATATACATATGAGACAAAAATGTCCCCATATACCATTATATATTTCGCAAACCGCTACTACAATGCTAAACGCTATCTTTTATGCTACACAAAATACTTTTTTTTTTTAAACTCCAAGCTTCCGCAGTAAAAGGGTATTGTGACAAGAGGCTGTGATGATGCTCCAAAAAAGACTAAAAAGTGGCATAACTTCTCTTTTTCATATGGATTAGGAATGACATGAGGGTGAAGACTGAACTGGAGGTGAATTATTCCTTTAATAAACTGCTGCCAAAGCATGTCAAGGATTAATCTTAAGTCTCTGAATTGTAGAGCAGTACAGCATATTTTTACTCCAATAGTATGTCTGTCTCTGCTTTATCTTCATGGCCCTAAAAGCCCCCTGTCTGCACTTTATGCCTTCAGGAGAAATGGAGCATGAAAATATCAGTCAGTCAGAAGTAAACTTCTCAAAAGAGAAGACGCCTGTATGAAGCATATTTCAGCAGCGCTTTATTTAGATGACATTGAATTTGTAGCATGAGCATGTAATGCTAGTCTTCATTAAAATGCATACTTTGGCCATACAGGAGAAATTTTCCCATCTGTTTAGACGTCCTGATGAGTTTGTGCCTGAATTGACTTTAGGATTTGTGCCTGCAAATGGAAAGATTTTTTTTCTCTGTCTGCTATGGAAAAAGAAGTCTGTCTCAGAGAGCATGAGAGAAACTAGTTAGGTTCTTTTGAATAGAAATTTAACAGTTGGTTTCTGGGTTCATCTTTGTAAAATTCATGTTTTAAAATGTTATTTTGGGGAATAAGCTTGTATAATTAGCATTAAGCAACACTTTTTAGTGGCATTATTGCTCATATGTATCTGAACAAACCCCTTACACTAGGTATTGCATTTCAGCATGTGAATATGAATGATTTCTCAAATCATGCTTTGTTGGAGAACAGTGTGCTGTTGCTTTTCTAAGCATTTAGTTTTACAATTTTCAGATGATAAAACATGAAAAAAAATGGAAAAACATTAGACTTACACTGAAGAGCCGTATCTAGAGACAAGAAGATCATATAGACTTAAAAAGCAGACTGACAGGCGTTAGTAACTAATTCACGTAACACCCTAAAAATCATTCTTCAGGGTTACTATAAATCAAATCTAAAAGTTAAGTTAATTTTATTTTGGATAGCACTTAACAATACACATTAAAGCAGCTTTATAGGAAACTATTATGTTTATATTTATAATATTTATATAATAATAATATTTTATAATATTTTCATTCTTTATAGTTGCATTTAGCAGTGTCTGCCGATAATATGTTTTACATTTTACAATGATGCAATGAAAATGCTTTTTATTCAGAAATTGTTTGTAAATTTCACAAGTAATTACAAGTAATGACCAGTAACGCATTTAATTAAACATGAAATTTTGAAATACACAGACTAAAATAATATTTTCCAAAATGTACTCCAATAATTGCATTTTATACACTGTAGACCTACTGTATATATCATTTTATGATTAAATTTTAAAAAAAATTTGCTACATGAAATAGAATAAACATTAACTTGAAACTTGAATTGGTTTAATTTCAGCTAGTTGCCAAGGCAGCATTTCTAATATTCATTTAATTTTACTTAAAATGGGAAAAAAATAAAAAATAAATATAAAGATACAGCATAGTATATTCTTGCTATTTGCAATTACAGTACAGAAGCAATTACTAAAAAAAAACGTTTTTGTCTTTATGCCCTTCAAGTTTATGCGAATAAAAACACCATGTAGCATAGTGTACTCCTGCTATTTGAAATATCAGTAAAAAGACAATTACTAAAAATTAATGATATTTTTATATGACTTTCAAGTTTATGTGTTTTGGATTTGCCTGTTCTTTTGATACATATTTAATCCATCCCAACTCAAACGGACTTGTAGGTCACAGCACACATCCCTTTCCCGCACAGGAACTCCAGAGCACATGGGAAAAACAACATACGCTGCGAATCCAAATCTGCGGCTAGGATAACTCTGGTTTTCTCCCTCGCTAGCCTTTCTTCACCTTTAAGTAATTTTGGTGGAGCATGTGGAAGTCATTTCAGCCCCCTGCCTTCACTAGCTGGTATGAGTGTCACCATATGGAACCAATTAGCTCTTTGTAGGGGGACAGGCGAGCTTTTTTTAAAAATGGCAACGTCATCGAGACGGCGGGTCTGCCCACCATCTGACCCGTCCGTGCCACTTTAAGAAATTCCGACAAGATTTTTTCCTGACCGTGCTCATTTTGATATCAAAGCCCTTCAAATCATATTTACGTGTGTCGTTTGTAGCTGTGAATTTTGTTATGTCACTAGATCCAAACTCACAATATCTTACGCTGATTGAGCTGAACAGGCAAATATACACAGTAGCGACTGGCACTTTAACACACTGACCTACTTAACACATGACGGCCCAAAACGGGCACAGAGAGCTCTCCTGCTCTCCCCGTTTACCCAGAAGTCTTTTTACACAGTTTGATGTCATGTTCACATTGTGTCAGCACAAACCAGTGTGTAATTTAAGCCTAAGATTGATGTGAAGTATATACTTGGACTTATCACTGGATCTGGACTCGCAGTTTATTGAGCCAGAGGTGATTTGTGTGAAAACGTGTTGTACATTTATGCTTTCTGCCATTCAGACACATCACTCAGCCGAACTGTAATCCATTACGCCCAGCCGGCTCCATTAAATTAGGCTGAATTGAATTTGCCTGTCTTGTTTTCTTCTCTCTTGTTGATTCTTAAAGTGTTTCCTGTCTGTGATGATCATGCTAGCAATGATGAGACAGATTTTACTTTTTAAATGTACTTTTTGAATGGCAGTGGATTGAATTTTTGCATGATTGAAAAATGATATTCTGCAGTATCTTTTAAAGATAAGTATTTTTGTTCTCAGTACAACGAGGTTATATTCATTACTGTTCAAATGTTTGGGGTTTTTAAAGAAATTAATAGTTTTATTCAGCAGGAATGCATTAAATTGATCAAAAGTGAAAAAAGATCAAAAGGATTCTGTAAAGTTTCCAACCGAAGTTTTCACAAAAGGCAAATCAGCATATTAGAATGATTTCTGAAGGATCATGTGACACTGAAGACTGGAGTAATGATGCTGGAAATTCAGCTTTGATCACAGGAATAAATTGCATTTTAAAATATATTCAAATAGAAATCATTTATTTTAAATTGTAATAATATTTCACATTATTACTGTTTTTACTGTATTTTTGATCAGATAAATGCAGTCTTGGTGAGCAATAAGAGACATTATATCTTACTGACCCAAACTTTTGAACAACACAGGTCATTATAGCACTTAATATGAATCAGTCCATCTCTCTGTAAAAATGAACATAAACGCATCCTGTTTTTGTTTCTCATATTTTTTTCTCATTGTTGTGGTGGCTTTATTGACGTGTTGTTCTTAAGAAAAACATTCATCATCTTACAAAAACTTCTGATGGTAAAAGTTGTTAGGAAATGCAGGAAATGTGACTGTTTTGGTCATTCATTTGAAATTACTCACATTGTTTACAAGTAACTGTTTTATTTTCTTGCCAAAGCCAGTTTTATCCACATTAATGACCCTCGCTGTATCGTGTACATGCTGCTGTTATATCACAAAGCTCTGGCTATGAAAGAGAGAGTGGTGTATTTCAACTCAAACTAATCTGAATCGCAAAACAAGTCTCATTTCGGCCAAAACCTAGTCAAATGAAACCAATAACAAGTTATTGGTTGTAAATGATAAAGAACACCAGGCGTGGTTTACTCCCTTCATTCAGATTCTCCAAATCAAAGCGAGTCTGCACTCTCTCTTTCTGTCAGGCCCGTCCACCACCAGTCCACGGCTTCTAACCAAGAGTCTGTCTCTTGAGCCAGGCCCCTGCCTCGGAGCCCACGAGACCCCACAGCGCCTCTGCTCTGACCCTGGACCCCTGGAAGCACAGCACTGCAATGGCACAAGTGAGAACGGACCTCAGGACGTCCCGCCTCCACCCCCTAAAACACGCCCACCTTTACCTGGGCCAAAGCCTCAAGGTACGTTCTGTACATTTAAAGGGACAGTTCAGCCAAAAATGAAACTTCTATCATCATTTACCTACCATCATGACACAAAATAATGTATATTGAAGAATGACCAAGCTATTTATTTCTATACAATCCACAAATACAGCGAACACAGGACATCAAGTTCTAAAAGTGACAAAATGCAATATTTATGCAATATTTCAAGTCTTGTGAAGCCATAAAATAGCTATATTTGAGGAATGGTGGAAAATTTGTTGTTATTTATTTAAATATGTGCATATGAAAATGAGATTCGATAGCTACAGTACTGTTCAAAAGTTTGTGGTCAGCAAGTTTTTTAATGTTTTTTAAAGACGTCTTTTATTTTCAGCAAAGCTGCATTTATTTGATCAAAAATACAGTAAAAACAGTGAAATATTATTACAATTTAAAGTGACTGTTTTCAGTTTGAAAATTTAATTTATTCCTGTGATGCAAAGCTGAATTTTCAGCATGAAAGTGTCACATGATCCTTCAGAAATCATTCTAATATGCTGATTTGCTGCTTAAAAAACTTTTCTATTACTTTGGAAACTATTGTGCTGCCTAATATTTTTGTGGAAACACCTATCCTTTTTTCCCTGGAAATTTTAATGAAAAAATTTTTAAATGTAATTTTTTTTTTTTGTAATTATGTCTTTACGGTTTATTAAATTAACAAAATTATCAATTTCTTAATTAAATTTTTTATTTTTTTTTAAATGTCCAAATCTTTTTAACGATAGTCTATGTTTTATGCATATTAAATACATGCAAAACTTTTAACTAAATTGAGGTCACCATTATTTTAATGTTTACTGTATTTTCTTTGACCTCATGTATAATTTATGATATAATATAACATGCAATATGATGCAATCTAATAAAAGTACTTGTTATTCTGCCCTGTTGTTCCAATTTGATCCGTGTCTGTCTGTGGTGCGGTCATGTGATCGTGCACCAGTCTCATGTATTGATTTGCGTATTGATTCTGTCTCGTTCAGTGCCCCCGAAACCCCCTCATCTCCAGCAGCAGAGCGCGCGACGGCCACGCCCCCCGGACAAGCCCCTCCCACCTCCACCCTCCCGCCCGCTCCCCGCCGACCCCCGCCAATCACGCGCCACCTTACCGAGAGCAGAGGGAAGCTCCTCCCCCACTTGTGTCCTCTCGCTCATCGAGAAGTTTGAGAGGTGAGAGATCACAATAGATTCGAGCGCTTGTTACTGGAGCTGTTTTTTCGATTAAGGCAGAGTTTATTATTCATAACTACAGTTGATTTGGTGTTCTCGAGTAATGATATCTCCGTTTGTTGATCACAGGTAAACAAGAAGTTATATCTTTAATCTCACTGCCAAAAATTATTTATTAATCAGTATTTTTGTCTTGTTTTCCAGTAAAAATATTGTTCTTGAAAACAAGTTGTACTTGAGAAGCAGAACTGCATTTTTTTTAGAGAATGCAGCTAGAGTTTCTTATTTTTAACCATACATATTACTAAACTGATATTTTTATTTTCTTTGGTTTTAAAATTAAGGTAAAGCAATATGTACTTTTAGAAGAATTGCGTAAGATATTAAGACTTTTTAGAGAATATAGCTATAGGTTCGTATTTTTTAAGCATAAATCTTTCTAAATGTATTCATTCAACAATTTTATTGTTCATAAATGTATTTTTATTTAATTTACTTTAGTTCAAAATGTAATGATAAGCAAGATGTACTTGGGAAGAAGAATATTAAGATATTAAGACTTGACTTTTACATTTAATTTGCCTGCGGCATAAGAATGAATTAATCCAATATATGTTGTCTGAAAACAAGTGTTAATTTCTTTTTTTTTCTAAAGTACATTTGTCTTAAGGATACTGAGACAGAAAAAAACCCAACCTAAGGAAATTTAATTTAATTTAATTTTTTAATGTAATATTTGTTTTTTTATTTTATTATGTTATTTTAATACAGTGCTCACAATGTGATGTTTTAAATATTTATATACATATATTTAAAAATATATACTTGTCATATGTAACTTTTTTTTTTTAGGGAGCAGATCATTGTGGTACCAGATATCACTGGGGGAGTGATGTGTACCCCACGGGTCCCTGAACAGCAGGCCGCCTCTGGGTCGTTTAGCCCTCCACCCTCGGAGTTCATCCTGCCCTGCACGTCCCTTCAGGAACCACTAGAGGTGCCGCTGGCCGAGGAGGAGGTTGAGAAAGAAGAAAAGGAGGAGGAAGACGAGGTGGATGAAACCGAGGAGGATGACAGTGAACTCGGGGCGTCCTGCTCAGAAAAGCGCCTCTCTATGGAATCGGGCTACGGTGCCTCTGATAAACTGCTGGACACCATGGAAATGAGGGACCTCACAGCCAACCAATCAGAAATCCCCTCGGATCGCTTGTCCCTCCCACCATCACAGATGGATGGGAAGCTGGCCAATAGAGACAGTGGTATCGACAGCATCAGCTCGCCCTCACACAGCGAGGAACTCTGCTTTGTCGGGGACGAGGATCGGGTCGGTCATGAGAGGGAGATTTGCCCCTGCAGTCCAGGGCCCGGGCTTGCTTGCAGCTATGCCGAGGGGCCCGAAGGAGAGGGGGCCAGTGGTGTGGAGGGCGGCAGAGACTCAGAGGGAGACAGTGATATGGAGGAGGGCAGCGGGGACGAGAGTGAGATGAACCCCATGGCCCTTCAACCTCTGCCTAAAGCTGAACGACAGGACTCCACTGAGGTGAGGACTTATATAGGTACTTATTTGGGAAATTGTTAAATAATTTAGTCATGGATTGATCTCCCTCTTGGTACCAGGGTATTACCAAAAACTCCATATTGACTTCTATATTGTGAATACACATAAACGCATACATATACATGAACAGCTTAATTAATTCTAAGAGATAAATTACAAAATATATACTTTTAATATATGTATTTATAAATATAAAATATTATTAAATATAAACATAATATGTATTTTACAATTTATTTTAAAAACAATTTTCATATTTTAAATATTTTTTATTTATTTTTAATTATTTATACAAATTTTATCTTGTATAATTTAATGTTATTTATATATTGTATAATTACAATTCTAATTATATATTATAAAATGATATATATTTATACTTTATATATTAAAATGCATTACATACAAAACAATACTTTAATTTAATTTTTTTTTTTAACCATATCCCTATGCATGAAAAAAACCACATTAATAATATAATTGTTATATAATTATATATATATATATATATATATATATATATATGTATGTACTATTTATTATTCATAAAAATGTATCATATAAACATTTACTTTAACCATATGTACTTATGTAATTTATATAAAATTTATATACAAATATATATATATATAATAAATAAATATTACATTTAATTGTTACAATAATTTTTTAAATAAATGACATAAAAATACATAGTTTTTTAAAATATTTATTTAATAAAATGTTATATCATTTTATTATTTATTTATTTTTATACCATTAGGAATTTTAGGGTGAGTAAAATGTTATTTTAATTTAAATTAATACTTTTATTCAGCAACAATGTAATAATTTTACTAAAGATTTCTATTTTAGTTAAATGTTTTTTTTTTTTTTTACTTTCTATTAATTGAAGAATCCTGGAAAAAAAAAGTATCTTTTTTTTTTTTTAATTTGGTGTTTGTTATTTTTAATGATTTGTATTTTGGTCAAATAAATGCATGCTTGATGAGCATAAGAAACTTTTTTCAAAATCACAAAATTCTTTAAATTTGAATGTTTTTAAAAGTTCTTACTGTTAGAAAGAATGAGACTTATTCTATGCACTTCAGTCCATCTTGTTGTCACAGATTTGTTCAAACTCATTATTCCGCCAACATTTTCTGGTTTTGCAGCTGTCAGTCCAGCAGCGGGTGTTTAACATTGCTAATGAGCTGCTGCATACGGAGAAAGCTTACGTGTCCAGACTGCACCTCCTGGACCAGGTGTTCTGCGCCCAGCTGATGGAGGAGGCCCGAACTCGCAGCTCCTTCCCCTGTGAGGTGGTCATGGGCATCTTCTCCAACATCTGCTCCATCTACTGCTTCCACCAGCAGTTCCTGCTGCCTGCGCTGGAGAAACGCATGGAGGAATGGTGAGAAAGAAAGAAAGACTGTGAGATTGATTTTATTATGGTAAAATGGTAATGTTACTAATGGTTTATCTTGCCGTCAAGTCAAATTTATGTATATAGCACTTTTCACAATACACATTGTTTCAAAGTAGCTTTGCAGAAAATCTCAATCTCAATCTTTCTGCCTTATAGTCACATTTAGCAGATTAGGGCTGGGCAATAATGTAATTTTGTGATGATACAAGTAAGCAAACAGATGAGATATGCTATATAGTATGTATTGGTAAAAAAATTATTCTTACATGGTATTTTTGTCTTATATCATTCTTATATCATGATACATTTACTCGAGAAGCAAAATGGCTTAAGAAATTAAGTCTTGTTTTCTGAAAAATGTTTAAAAAATAAAAGTTTATGCTTAAAATGAGAAAAATATCTGCCAATGGGGTAAGAAAAATAAACTTAATTCAAAGGGAAAACATTATTTTCTTGTTTTAAGCGTAAACACTTCATTTTGATTTAAATTCAGAAAACAAGACAAAATATCTGATGTTTAGATATTTGTACTGAAAGGCAAGACAAAAATACTAAGGTACTAAGTCATTTTACTGTATGTAGGCCTATGTGGATAAAGTTGGGCATACTTATATATTCAACTTTACATAATAAGCTAGGCGATAACATAGTTATAAAAAGATGTTAATGCTAATAAATGATTACATAGATTATTAATAAAAAATTATAAAAAAGTTTAAATATGACAGGTATTATATTTGATTAGCTTAATTATAGTATGATATTCTCTAGACAGTAGACTTGGCACATTAACAGACTATTAAATTGATGTTTTGGCAAATGTAATGAGTATTTTAGACTAATAGCTTTCACGGTGGCTCATGCAATCTCTTTTCTTTTGGACATAACTAGAATTGGATTTTGAATTTATAGGACAAAGGGATGTTTCCAAGTATCCAAGTGACATATGTGTTTCCACAAACTAAACTTTGTTTAGAAATAGTCTAATTTTGGAAAGGGAAGGGTGACCTTCATAAAGAGTTGGGACACAAATGATGAGCGAACCTTGACTTCCACCCCTCTCCCCTCAGGGATCTGAACCCCCGCATCGGGGACATCCTGCAGAAACTGGCGCCTTTCCTGAAGATGTATGGAGAGTACGTGAAAAATTTTGACCGGGCCATGGAGCTGGTGAACACCTGGATGCAGCGCTCCTCTCAGTTTAAAGCCATCATTCACAACATCCAGGTACCAGACTGTGATCGAAACGCTTTGTGCTAAACTAATGCTCTGTAATAAGAAAAAGTGTTTGTGTCACGCATAAATATTGGATGAAATGCAGTACTATCGTTCAAAGGTTTGGGGTCAGAATGATTTTTTAAAGGAAATTAATACTTTACATCATAAATTCATATTGTATCATAAAAAGAATACAGTAATCATTAAAATAAAGGACACCTCAATTTAGTTGCATGCCTTGCATGTATTTATGCATGCACAAAAGTTTGTTTTTTTCATTTAAAAGAAATTCATATTTTTATTCAGCAAGGATGCATTACATTATGAATGAATGAGGAATTTATATACTTATATTTTATATGCTTATACTTATAATGTATGTATTTATATACATTGATACATTAATCAAAAGTAATAGTATTTAAGACATTTATTATCTTACAAAGATTCTTTGAATAAATGCTGTTCTTTTGAACAATTTAAACTTTCTATTCTTCAAAGAATCATGAAAAAATTCAACAATGATGATAATATTAATAAGAAATGTTTCTTGAGCAGCAAACCACCATATTAGATTGATTTCTGAAGGATCATGTGACACTGAAGACTGGCGTAATGATGCTGAAAATTCAGCTTTGCATCACAGGATTAAATTACATTTTAAAATATATTCAGTCAGAAAACTGATTTTAATTTGTAATAATATTTCACAATATTACTAATTTTACTTTTTGATCAAATAAATGCAGCCTTGGTGAGCAGAAGAGACCTTTTTCAAAAATATCTAAAAAATTGACCCCAAACTTTTTAATGATAGAGTATATTTAAAATCAACCACTATTTTATATGAGAAATTACTCATTACAGGGCATTCTGGTCTTTCCTTTCATTGCATTTGATTTAGCCTAAAATTACATCTTAACAATTTTAACAGGGGCTTTTTGTAATAGACTTTGAGTCAGTAGCATATCTAGACAGGACGAAGTGTGAAACAACAATAGGACTTACAAAAAATTGTCTCTTTAAAATTCAAACTGTGATAATGTCAAGGCATAAATCGTTTTCTATTAACATAAAGTGGAAGTCAGATGTGTTGAGTGCTGTTGAGCATTACACTCTCAGCTGAACTGTGTGAAAATAAGAGAGTCTTCCCCACCCCCTCGCTGTTATAATGAGTGTTAATTGCGTGCAACCCTGCATAATTCACACCCGTTGACTGAATGAACAGAGCGCGTGTTAGTCATACAGTAATCTCATCCACCAGGTGCGCTCCACCAAATTCACCTTCACAGTCTGAGACAAGAGCGTTCGTGTTCCAAATAACGAGAGCACTCCCACGGCTCAGCCATGATTGAGTGCGTCAGATGAAAGAGGGAGTCGCTGTGGGTGCGCGAGGGTTTTTGGGGAGTTGTAGGTTATGGTGAATACTAATGGCGCCCCAATCAGGCCTTCAAACGTCTCTGGTTGCCACTGTGTGGAGAATATTAAGAGAACGCAAAGGCCCGGCGCCTGAGATCACAGCACTGCTGGAAGGAGATCAGGCATGTCACGGGCTCCATCACACACGGGTTACGCTACCAGTGAATCATCTTGATTGTGCTTGGCTGTGTTTTGGGAGTTTGCCTTATTCTTAAAGACAACATGAAACAGCATTCGTTCAACACATTTAACTTTTGCAGTGTGATGTTTTTCAGAGTGAAACTAAATCTTCAGTGGGAAATAAAGTAGGCAGAGACTTGATTTCTTCCAGCAGGATTTGATTGCATTATGAAAAGTAAAATAAGTTTTGAGCAAAGTATTAAACAAAGTATTGAGCAAAGTAAGTATTAAATTTTGAGAAAGCCCATATTAAAGTAAGCTGAGCATACAGACTTGATTAATATATATAATTAAATATGTATATATATAAAAGTAATGTATATAATTAAAATGTTATATTATATATTATAATATCATTTCTATATTATTTTAATAATGTATACTTTAGTAATATGTGTAATATATGATGTATTTTAAGGTATAATATTTTAATGAAAGCTTATAAAAACAAGTACATATATATATATATATATATATAATATATATAATATAATATATATACACGCACACACACACACACACACACATACATACATACATAGAACCTGAATTCCAGAAATGTTGGAACATTTTTTAAATTTGAATAAAATGAAAATGAAAGAATTTCAAATCACATGAGCCAATATTTTAGTCACAATGGAACATAGAGAACATAAATGTTTCAACTGAGAAATTTTGAAATTTTATTTCTCATTTATTGCTCATTTCAAATTTGATGCCTGCTACAGATCTCAAAATAGTTGGGACGGGGCATGTTTACCATGGTGTAGCATCTCCTCTTCTTTTCAAAACGGTTTGAAGACGTCTGGGCATCAAGGTTATGAGTTTCTGGAGTTTTGGTGTTGGAATTTGGTCCCATTCTTGCCTGATATAGGTTTCCAGGTGCTGAAGAGTTTGTGGTTGTCTTTGACGTATTTTTCGTTTAATGATGCACGAAATGTTCTCTATAGGTGAAAGATCTGGACTGCAGGCAGGCCAATTCAGCACCCGGACTCTTCTACTACGAAGCCATGCTGTTGTAATAGCTGCAGTATGTGGTTTTGCATTGTCATGCTGAAATAAACAAGGTCTTCCCTGAAATAGACGTCGTCTGGGGGAGGAGCATATGTTGCTCTAAAACCTTTATATACATTTCAGCATTCATAGTGCCTTCCAAAACATGCAAGCTGCCCATACCGTATGCACTTATGCACCCCATACCATCAGAGATGCCGGCTTTTGAACTGAACGCTGATGACATGCTGGAAGTTCTCCCTCCTCTTTAGTCTGAAGGACACGGCGTCCTTAATTTCCAACAAGAATGTCAAATTTGGACTCGTCTGACCATAGAACACTTTTCCACTTTGAAACAATCCATTTTAAATGAGCCTTGGCCCACAGGACATGACGGCGCTTCTGGACCATGTTCACATATGGCTTCCTTTTTGCATGATAGAGCTTTATTTGGCATCTGCAGATGGCACGGTGGATTGTGTTTACCGACAGTGGTTTCTGGAAGTATTCCTGGGCCCATTTAGTAATGTCAATGACAGAATCATGCCGATGAGTGATGCAGTGTCGTCTGAGGGCCCGAAGACCACGGGCATTCAACAAAGGTCTTCGATCTTGTCCCTTACGCGGAGATTTCTCCAGTTTCTCTGAATCCTTTGATGATGTTATGCACTATAGATGATTAGATCTGCAAGGCCTTTGCAATTTGACGTTGAGGAACGTTGTTTTTAAAGTGTTCCACAATCTTTTTACGCACTCTTTCACAGATTGGAGGGCCTGTGCCCATCTTTACTTTTGAGAGACTCTGCCTCTCTAAGACATCCGTTTTATAGCTAATCATGTTACAGACCTGATGTCAATTAACTTAATTAGTTGCTAGAGGTTCTCCCAGCTGAATCTTTTCAAAGTTTCTTGCTTTTTCAGCCCTTTGTTGCCCCCGTGCCAACTTTTTTGAGACCTGTAGCAGGCGTCAAATTTGAAATGAGCTCATTTAGTGGATAAAAGTGTAAAATTTCTCCATTTAAACATTTGTTATGTTCTCTACGTTCTGTTGTGAATAAAATATTGGCTCATGTGATTTGAAAGTCTTTTAGTTTTCATTTTATTCAAATCTAAAAAATGTCCCAACATTTCCGGAATTCGGTTTGTATATATACTGTATATGTGTGCGCGTTTTTGTGACAAATCAGGACATAGATTTGTATAATGACAAGGGTATGACACAGGTATTACAAGGAGAAGGTGACTTTTCAGGACATTACCCCATGTCCACACTTTTCAAAACGCTTATAAATCACACAGAATGGAGTGTACTGAAAATCTGAAATAGCAGTTAAGTTAAGTTTCCTGTAACGGGTAGGTTTAGGTGTAGGGCATATATATATATATATATATATATATATATATATATATATATATATATATATATATATATATATATATATATATATATATATATATATATATATATATATATATATATATATATATAATATGTAATGTGTGTGTAATACATCATGTATTTTATATATCATTTAATGCGTATGAAAAACAAGCATTTTCAATGTTTTATTACTGAAGTATATATTAAAACATAAAAATCTACCTATCCATCTTCACACACACACACACACACACACACACACAATTTAATAATACTCATGTAAATAATACTCATATTTTAATGAAAGCAAAAATAAATAACAAAATCACACATACAGATAATATTATACTTCAATAATAATATTTACATATATAATACATATAATTATATGCACAGATGAATTGTGCACAATAAATGTAATGCAGTCAGTCTTGATTTCATGTCTTTAAAGTTTCTGCTTTTGCAAATATTCCGAATTTGTGTGTGGGAATGGAGCGGTGCATGGTTTGTTTTTGCTCATTGGACGATTTTGGGTGTGTTTTGCAGAAAGAGGAGATGTGTGGGAATCTTACCCTACAGCACCACATGTTGGAGCCTGTGCAGAGGATCCCTCGCTACGAGCTCCTGCTCAAAGACTATCTGCACCGCCTGCCAGAGGACGCAGACGACTTCAAAGACGCTCAGAGTGAGTGCAGAGCAGCGCAACGCTCAAATGGGCCTTATCTCCTCCACTAACCACAGCGGCCCACTTTCTGTTTCATTCCAGCCATTCGTGCATGTGCCTTGAAATATTGCAGTGAAAAGATTCATGCAAGGTTAACAGGCCAAGATAAAAGGCAAAATGGAAAAATGACACTTTGTGAATATCAAGTCCTTTATCCTTTACAGAATCTCTGGAGCTGATCGCCACAGCGGCAGAACATTCAAACGCTGCCATCAGGAAAATGGTGAGTGCAGTTTCAGATGAACCACACACACTCCATCTGGGCTGAAAACCAAACACCGCCACTAAACATCCCTTTGTAATTAAGCATGGTTGCCTCTTTAATGTGAGGTCTGTTGTGAAAGTCTCTCATTTGAATCTGTTAATTGCTTATGTTTGTATATTCTACTTTTTGAGACATGAGACACCTCCCTCCAAGTAGACCTGACCTGAAACAGAAAACGTATAATCCGACATTTTTATCATCACTGAAAACAAGGCCATAACCATGTCATAACAAAGTCTAATTCTAGTAATCAATTTGAATTATCTTAAAATAAAATATGCACACATTCACTCTTCTTTGTATACTTAATATTTCAAAAGCACAAAACATTTCTTGTTTTTTCACATTGAGTTATGAATTACACAAATCATTCACTGTAAATGATAGCATATTTTCAATTCAAAATGACAAAATTTCAGAAAGCAAGTTGAGTAGTTTTGCAATATTGGATATATATAATATTAAATAATAATCATTTATTATAAAACTTTAATAATATATATATACTGTACATATACGATATGTATAAATATCATGTGTTTGAATATATATTTTAGGGTTATTTTTGTTATTTTTACATTTTTTATATTACTAACATTAAAATATTACTAAAGTAAATATATATATATATATATATATATAAATATATATATATATATATATATATATATATATATATATATATATATATATATATAAATGAAGTTTATATATATATGTATTTTAATTTTAATAATATTACAAAAGTATAAAATATTTCAAAACTATTACTAATACAAAAAATGACTACACTTACTAAAAATTACTACATCTAATATTTTGTATATAGTTTTTAAAAAAACCGCAGCATGCACAAGGCTGTCCTTTTTTCATTTTTAAATTACAGAAGTATATATTTAAAAAAAAAAAAAAAAAAAAAAAATATATATATATATATATATATATATATATTTACATTAGTAATATTTCAATGTTAGTAATATAAAAAATGTAAAAATAACAAAAATAACCCTAAAATATATATTCAAACACATGAGATATATATATATGTATATGTGTATATATATATATATATATATATATATATATATATATATATATATATGTGTATATATATATGTATATATATATATATGTGTGTATATGTATATATATATATGTGTGTATGTGTGTGTGTGTATATGTATATAGTTTTTAAAAAATAATATTACTATATTAGTAAAGAATAGTAATATAAAATTATTTCTGAAGTTAATATATGTATGTATATGAATATCAAAAGTAGCAAATATATCCATTTCTTTGGCCATTACTTGAATGAAATGACAAATGTTTCTACAAACGTGTGAATGTTTTGTCCCTCAGGAGCGCATGAGAAAGCTGTTGAAAGTGTACGAGTTGCTCGGTGGAGAAGAGGACATTGTTAACCCAACTAATGAGCTCATTAAAGAGGGACACATCCTGAAACTGTCAGCTAAAAACGGGACATCACAGGATAGATACCTCATTCTGGTGAGTCAAAGACAAGCATAAATGACCTCAAATCATGACCATAAATCATACTTCAAAATGTTTTTCTCTTAGTAAAAATATTGGTAAATCATGCACGTTTAACTTTGCTCGTCTCTCTCTGAAGTTCAATGACAGGTTGTTGTACTGCGTTCCCAAACTGAGGCTGATTGGACAGAAGTTCGGAGTGCGAGCACGGATTGACGTAGACGGCATGGAGGTTCGGCGTGATTTTTATCTTGTTTACAGCATAAAACTCAAAATAAATGTGCTGTTATCAAATGGCTGATTCACTCTGCATTGCTTCACAGCTGAAGGAGACCAGCAGCATGAACGTACCGCGAACATTTCTGGTGTCAGGAAAACAACGTTCGTTAGAACTGCAAGCAAGGTACGGCTGAGGGAATGTGCTTCATTGCTTTAAAAATAAAATCTGAGGTTGATTTGACCACCACAGAAATGTTGTCCGAGCTTTTGGGCATTAGGAGAAAATACCCAAGATAAGCATATCGACCACTGAAAAACAAGAGAAATATGTGCGGATTTTGGCATTTTTTAAAACATTTGCCGTTTTGATTTTCACCAGGACGGAAGAGGAGAAGAGAGATTGGATTCAGGTGTGCTTTTCTTCATCATATCACAGGTTCTCGTATCTCTCGACTATAACACTCCTGCTTACATTATTCAAATTTTTGTTCACTCTCTCACAGGCGATCCAGGCCACTATACAGAGACATGAACAGACACTGGAGACCTTCCGTATGCTCAACTGCTCGTTTCGGGAGGAGGACTTCACTCCTCCAAACTCTCCGGTTAGTTTTATCTGATCACTCGCAGTGTTGTTAACTAAAGGTAAAAGTAAAACTATTTAAAATCATTTTTGTTATTAATTCAAATTAAGCTGAAAAATAAATCACAATAATAAAAATTTCAAATGTTGCCTTGGCAACCAAATGAAATAATTTAAGTTAAAGTACTAAAATTACTAACGACGAAATAAAATAAATAAAAGCTAAATAGAAATATTAAAACAATGACAAAAGTACATAACAAAATGATTACAACTAAAATTAAAATGAAAAACAAAAAATAAAAGCCAATTCAAAATATTTATAAGTACTCTAATAATATATAAATAATACTATTAATACTAATAAAAAATTGTTATATTTGAATATTATAAAAATAATAATTTATATAAATTATATAAATTATATATATAATGTGTGTATATAATATTTTTTAATTAATTTTATATACATTTTTATTTTAATGGCTTTTTTTCATTTTTATAATACAGAAGTATATATATATATATATATATATATATATGTGTGTGTATATATGTGTATATATATATATATAATTTTTATATAATATGTTAAAATAATAAAGTTTTAAAATATAATAATTTTTTTAATTAATTAAATGATAATTATAATTTCTTTCTGCTTTCTAAACACTTGTAAATCATGATATTAATCAAATCAAAGAAAGTATATTATACAAAAGTATATTATACAAATAATTAAAATATTTTCCAGATAATATTTTTCACATAATTATAGTGTTTCCACAGTTTAAATGGGTCTTCATACATGAAAATATATATACATTTATATTTCATGAAGGGATTGACATATTTGGGAGTCAGTGGCGTTTAATCAAGTGGCATTTAATCACATCACTTTTTAAAGCAAACACATTTTATGATAATTAGCTCTAATGCAATGACATTTTAACCCACGTTTTAGGTGTGGGTTAGATTTTGTGGCCACTGCAATATTCTCTGACCGCTCTTTGTTTTCAGAATTGCACAGAGCTTGGGAAGCGAGCGCCCACTCCAATCCGGGAGAAAGAGGTCACGCTGTGCATGAAGTGTCAGGAGCCTTTCAACTCTATTACCAAAAGACGGCATCACTGCAAAGCCTGTGGACATGTATGTTACACCATACCTGTGTTATCTGACATGCTCTTTGACGCAGTGAGCTGACGTGGGTCTTCTCGATTTCAGGTGGTGTGTGGGAAGTGTTCGGAGTTCCGTGCCCGTCTGTTATACGATAACAACCGAGCCAACCGTGTGTGTATAGACTGCTACACCACGCTAGTGGGAGTGCCGCCCTCTCCGGCCAGTCTGTGCAACAGCACACAGAGACGTCGCTCCATTCTAGAGGTTTGATGGCAGATTTAAACTCGTGACATCTGGCAACCCAAAGTGTGAAAGCTAGCGGTGGTCTATATTTCATTCTCCTCTTTTTCCTGCAGAAACAGGCCTCAGTGGCAGCGGAGAACAGCGTGTTGTGTAGTTTCCTTCATCATATGGAGAAAGGAAGTGGACGTGGGTGGCAGAAGGCCTGGTTTGTCATCCCTGACAATGAGCCACTGGTGCTGTATATCTATGGTGCTCCGCAGGTAAGACGATCCTAATCCTCAGGTTTATACATGGTAGTACGTAAATGTGTTATTGCAAAATATGGATGCGAGCTCATATTTCTGCATTTTTGACAAATTTGAACTACTGCATCACCGTGATGCCATTTACACCTAGTATTAATATCCGTTTTGTGCTTTAGGCTCTCCTGATGCATCATTCTGATAATCAAGACCGCCTACTCACCTGTCGATCAACCATTGTGTTATTTCAAGTGGCTTTGAAAGAAATTACATGCACGATTAAAAAGTTATCAAAAAGCCTAAATATGTACATTACTGTTTACTAATTCGGGGTCAAAGTAAAAGTAAAATCTTCTATAAAAGAATTAAATGCTATTCTTTTGAACTTTCTATTCATCAAAGAATCCTAAAAGAAACATTCCATTAGATTTTCCACAAAAATATGAACTGTTTTCAGCATTGATAATAATAAGAAATGTCTGATTAGACATTGAAGACTGGAGTAATGATGCTGAAAATTCAGCTTTGCATCACAGGAATAAATTACATTTTAAAATATATTCAAATAGAAAACAGCTATTTTAAACTGTAACAATATTTCACAATATTACTATTTTTACTGTATTTTGATCAAATAAATGCAGCCTTGGTGAGACTTCTTTCAAAAACACTGAAAATCTTACAAGCCCAAACCTTTGAATGGTAGTGCATATGCTTGTTTGATGTCAACATGAAATTCACACATGGTTACAGGAGATGCGTTTGACATGCATGTTATTACCAGGAGTCATGTGATCAAACAGATGTTAACACCAGGTGTAAACAAGGCCTTAGTGTTCATTCCATGACTAATGCGGTTCACAGTGGTCAGTTAATGGTTGACCAGTGAAGTATTGATCTTTTCTTCTCTCTTTCTCTCTCCATACACACAGGATGTCAAAGCCCAGCGCAGTATTCCCCTCATCGGGTTCGAGGTGTCTCTACCCGAATCAAGTGACCGTCTAGAACGTCGCAACGCCTTCAAAATGAGCCAGAGTCATTTGACCGTTTACTTCAGTGCCGACTGTGAGGAACTGCAGCGACGTTGGATGGAGGTCTTATCGAGAGCCGGCAGGGGTGAGGAGCTGCAGTCAAACGGTCCGATATCCGAGGCCCTCGAGGAAGAAGGGGAGGAGCCAGTACCTACGGGAGAAAGCACATGATTGGCTGAAAACATGATATCATTTTGCACACACAAACTGTACAAATGTGACTACAGCGACAGGATATAATAGACAAAAACACACATACACACACACACACACACACACACACACACACACACACGTATACCTTCTCTCTTACACACATCTGTATTAATTGTCAGTTGTAAATTGCATGAAATATCTACAGGTACGTTTCTCTGTGTATTGCTCATCTTGTGTGAGTGACCAGTGTTTGGAACAATCTGACAAAAGTGCACACACTTTAAAGACGACTTGATTACGTGCATCAGCTCTTTCGGCCGCTAGCAGTTTCTATGTTAAATCGACTGTTTCTGCCAAATCTCGAGGTGTTGTGAAGTGGTTTCTCGACTGAGGCTATGGTTTTGCGAAGTGAGACGGTTCTACGGTTTGGTGGCTCTGTGTGAATGTTTGGCCTGGTTTCATGAAAAGTTTAGGTGACCTAGAGAGTCTACAGTGAAATACCCTAGTTTACATAAACAGAAGCTGGAGGGAATGACTGATTTTGTTGGTTTTAAATCAGTAAAAGTCATTAGACTATGAATCCTGCCAATATTAATGGCAATAATCCGCTTGGTAAGAGGATCAAATTCTGGATTTCACATTTCGATTACATGTTAAACATAGGCTATTGCATTTAGTAGTGGATTGTGACAGGATTGGCCACATGAACTGTTGTTCAGCTATGCAAGCCTGTGTTTATCTCAGAATCATAGTGTACATGTGTGGTAATCAGGAACTGCTGGAACATAGCAGGAATATTTTTTAAGCGGGTTTTAACCACTCACAACCGACAGAAATATGTGCTTCCTGTTGACTCCACGGTCCTTCAGCTCAGAAAACACCAACAAATGTATTCTGCCATCTAGTGGACGCGCATCGTGGCGCGCGCACATTCTAGGAGTGAATGTCAGGGAACCCGTCAAGAACATGTCAACCCAAATTTAATATCAATTAAGAAACTTTATTTTGCATTTAAGTAAAATAAAGGAAGCTTATTTTAATGACCATTAAGATTTTTGTTGCACCGTGACATGGTTTATTAGTACAAATCTCATTACTGTAAGGTGAAATAAATGATATATTATTTAAATTTTCAAATATTTATGAAGTGTAGTATTATATGTTGTACTGTCTTTAATTTATGCTGATTTACAGTAATGAGAATCTGATGAGAACTATTGAGAATAATAGGAATTACAAAACATCTTAATTGTAATTAAAATAATGTCACAATGTAAAAATA
This sequence comes from Acrossocheilus fasciatus, assembly GCA_036784905.1. Lineage (NCBI taxonomy): Eukaryota > Metazoa > Chordata > Actinopteri > Cypriniformes > Cyprinidae > Acrossocheilus > Acrossocheilus fasciatus. The sequence goes on from CM071945.1 coordinate 4,848,019, forward strand.
AAAACTTAATGGTGCTAAAAATAAGCATTTTTTTATTTTAAACAAAATAAAATGTTTTTTTTTTTTAAATATATTTTGGGGGAGAAATATGGAAGCTTGTTTCTGGCATGGGATAAAAAAAACAGTTATTTATATATATATATATATATATATATATATATATATATATACACACACACACACACACACACACACATATGTATGTGTGTGTATATATATATATATATATATATATATATATATATGTATGTATTTTTAGGTTTTTTAAAAATATTTTTTTATGATTTTATGTAAACTCAGAATTGCGATATTCTGAGAAAAATTCACAGTTCTGAGAAAAAAGGCAGAATGATGTGACAAAAAGTCACACATACTTTATTTATACTTATTTAGACCAAAAAAAAATAAAAATAACTGTGGGACGTTAATTCAGAATTCTGAACAAAAAAAAATCAAAAATTATGACAATAATTTTTTTTCTCTTTGCATTGTCAGATATAAACTCAAAATTGTGATTCTGAACGATGAAACAAATTCGCAATTACCTTTTTATTTATTTATTTATTTTTACTCTGTGGTGGAAACAGGCTTCCATAGAAATGTGACCCGGACATGTTTTGTGAGATTCACACCTAAGACTGTCCCTTTTGCTCCAACTGTAGGGAAAAACAATTCTGAGGAGGAAAACGTGTGTAATGGGAACATTTCAATCAAAGGAATTGACAGGGCTCTCCCTACAGGATAACAGAGATTTGATCCTGTTTTATCCTCAGTGTGCATGAGTGATTTTATGAATGCAAGGGTGTTGTGGCATTTGATAAGACTGCAGATAACATGAGGATTTTAGGTCATGAGGGTGTGTATGAATCGGGCTAGTTTTTATCATTGTAAACTCAATGATATCCCTGCCTTATTTAGAGGGTTTTTTGATAAATATAGAATATATATAAATAAAAAAAAAAAGGTAAAAGTTTTGATGAGGATATCAAACGTTTTCAACCGTGTTGTATTTGTGTATGAAAAGTGCAAAAGATTAAAGGACGAATTCATTTGTAAATATAACTTATTCCTCTGAGCCCAGTTTTGTGGGTTAGGTATTGTCGATGAGCTTTGGTGTTTGATCTTTGTTATGTGCAGTTTTAAATGGACTTCTGAGCATTGTGGTAAATCCCAGGTCAAGAAAAGCTTAGGATAAGTTCTCTCGTTTCACCACTTTTTCCAGAGGTAGATATTCGGTGTTTTAGAAAGAGCTTCATTTTCACTTCCTCTTTTGAATCCAGTTATTCGCCAATGTGAACGCCTGATGACTCATTGAGAACTGCTTTACCTTTTTTGTGTTTGATATTGCTTTAATCTTGCTCTTTGTTGTCAAAGACATCGCTCGAGTAAGTGAAGGTGAGCCAGTCGTTGTGTTTTCCCAGTCCACCAGCCTCCAGCCTCCAGCCTGCCTGCGGTTTCCTTCCTCAGAGGTTTTTGGACTGTTGATGGCAGCGCATGGCTTTGGGGACAGGGCTGCGTGTGTTCACTTCCATATGTTTACGACTTGTACTGGTCATTCCCAGATCCTCAGTTGAGCCTGCCCGTCACTCACGCTTACACACGCATTCATCTTCCTGCTTCTCTCAATATTATTGTTCTTGATATCCTGCCTTACTGATATTTTGCAACCTTGTGCTTATCTTCATGTTGTTTTTCACGATTGCTTTTTGCCAAAGTATACTGCAGAAAATGTTTTCTGTCACATTTTTTGTTTCTTTACCTTTCGTTTTTTTGTTTAATACCGATATTTATTGTCTTTTTTTACTCCTTGAGGTAATTGTAGTGAAGTTAGTAACTCTGCAATGAACCAAATGATGAACGCTACCAAAATACAAAGGCGAAACGCTACAGTATACATTTGGGAGAATATAAGTTATTGTTTCTGTGTGCTCCAAATGCATGAAATTAGATTTTTAATATTTCAGTTTCTGTTCTTCATCCCTTAGTCCACAAAATCTATTTGTAAACTGTTTTTTAAAGGATATATTTCTCTGAAATCTCACAAAAACTACATTATTCAAAGAAGATACAGCTGAAATACACTGTAGTTCATTTTAGCAAGTGTGCATTTCTAACAATCTGACAATAAGTGTCATATACAGAAACAGAGGTGCTATTTTATTGTTTGATCAAGGGAACAGCTTTGTGTTTATAAATATATATGATATGATTGGATCAGGAATTCAGTTTTCCTGCATACGTACATTCAGTGTAAAAACAGAGTTTCTAGTCTTTAATATGGAGGATTATTCTGTGGCAAGAAGCATTTGGGAGAAACCGTTACATCTCTGTGGTGCAGAACAGAGGATTAAATGTTACATTGTATATATTGTATATGCTCAGATCTGCATACCAATAGATTCCATGAATAGCACAGTCTGATGATGATGTAATCTGTTCCTACACCTGGATTTTTGACTTGAGGGTTCTAATCTTGTTCATGTTTATAACCTAGTTCTATTGCACCAAATTCAGTTTTGCCATGAGGACGATTACTTTGTTACATGCCAAACTTTTAAACCCTATTTATTGTAAGTTTGGTCAACTTTTATATATGGAAGCTAAAGAGAGCGATGTTGAGGCACGGACAGCTGTTTTGCTCATAGATGTTAATGATTACCTGCCTAGAGATGATCTACCATTCCTTCTCCTCTGCTCTCTGGCATCATCACAGCATGCCAAACCCGAGGTAGTGGAATGAGCGCCTCCTGACCTGTTTCTGTCATTTTTTTTTTTGCTGACTCTTCATGTGATACACGTCTGCAACAAATCAGCAGAGAAGGATTTGTAAAACATTGCCAGATAGCCCTATAGCTGATCTTCTCAAGGACAGTTCACGCCGTGTTATTTTGCTCACAAACACACTCTCAGAAAACCAAGAAATGGCTGCATTACGAGCTTTGATACGTTAGTTGTTGTTTTTTTTTTTCAATCCTATTAGCCAAACCATGACACTATATGGCACAAGTATACATGCTATTGTTTTCCCTCATGAAACCTGGTTTATTGTACACATAAGGGGTATTACTGTTATTTCAAGTACTATTATAATTATTGTTGATTAAATTAGTGGCAGGCCACTGGGTACCATTGTATGTTAATATCCCAATGAAATCTGTGCAAGATCATGAAAATGTTTATGAATTAAAGTAATAAAAGAACAAAAAGAGTGTCTCATTCATTCAAAAGTACATTGTATTGGTCAAAGTTATAGATTTTTCTTTTATGCCAAAAATCATTAGATCATGTTCCATTAAGATATTTTATAAATTCCTACCATAAATATAATAAAACTTCATTTTTGATTAGTAATATGCATCGCTATGAACTTCATTTGGACAGATTTAAAGGGTGATTTTACTCAATATTTTGATTTTTTTTGCACCCTCAGATTCCAGATTTTCAAATAGTTGTATCTCAGCCAAATATTTTCTCATCCTAACAAACTATACAATAACGGAAAGTTTATTTATTCAGCGTTCAGATGATGCATAAAGCTCAATTTCCAAAAATTTACCCTTATGACTGGTTTTGTGGTCCAGGGTCACATATATTTATATTCGTAAATATGAGGAGATACATACATAAACTAGCTAGGCCTTTATAATAGTTTATCAAACGTAATAGGTCTCACAAATACATAGAATTTATGCCTCTAAAGCTTTTTTTTTTTTAAAGTACCCTGTTGTGTCAAAAAACACACATCTATGCATAGGCTATAATAAATTAAGCTTTAATGAAATAAATATTTTTGTCTACATAAGCAAATAATATGCCGTACTATATGCTCACAGTGTATTCATTTCATCGTCAACGTTATTTTAATTTTGTAATTCTTTTCATTCGAGTATCACAGCCAGACACAGCTTCATCATCTAAAACTAAAGAATGACGAAATAGTTTGTAATGCTGTTTCAAAGGTTGACCTAACGTAGTATTCTATCGGTCGTCTATTGGCTGGCCGCTGTGAAGCCCCGCCCACTCTGCACAGCCATTGGACCGCTCGTCTGTCTGTCCACTCTCGGCTGATCATGGAGCGTCACTGTGGGGTTTTCCAGTCAGATTTACTCCCCACAGTGTGCGGAGAAGAGAGGGAGATAACTGTTTGCACAGCAGCCAGACTTTGATAGAGGAGCTAAGGACTTTGGACTTCCAAGACTCAATTATTATTCATCAAGCTGTAGTGCAGACTGATAAAGAAAGCCTCGACACGGGAATCTGGGGAAACGCATAGACCAGTTGTGTAGTAAACATCTCGCTAGCGGTTGGGAAGTGCGACGGTCCTCTATTTGAACCTCTTCTGAAAACAACTGGTTTTATTTAGTTTTTTAACTTTAGCTCAGATTGGTAGCATTCTCGGTTACTCTAGCTCGTTTATTTTGCTCTTTTTAAGTACCATTTTACACCTGGAGAAATGTCCAGCCTGCCTTCCATCAAACCCGAGAAGGGCAGACCGGAAGTGGCGTTACATGGGCAACAGGCGCCTCACGAGCTTCCTCAGACCGTCTACGTCATATTAGACTCCTCAGCCGAATCTGTCAATCTCATCAGGTGAGTGAACGAGCATCACATAAACTCTGGTTTTAATGACTGATTCAAACAACAAAGTGATTTTGTGTTGTTTTGCCGCTACATGCATTAATCTTAGTTCACTAGATGGGCAAAACTCATTCATTTGTTTGTTGAACATCCTAGTTCAAAGAGGGAGTGTGCTGGATGTGAGGGGTCCAGAGTGATTTTCTCAGCCCTTTTGCTCACTCTGGATAAGTACAGTTCCCTCCCCACTCTCCAAGAACTGTACTCATCCTAAGTGAGCAAAAGGGCTGAGAAAATCACTCTGGACTCCTCACATCCAGCACACTCCCTCTTTGAACTGCTGGCGCCTGGTTGATGCTACAGAGCTCTGAGCACCAGAAAGACCAGGCACAGGAACAGTTTCTTCCTTCAGGCAATCCATCTCTTGAACACTTTACAACAAACGTGGAACACACAACACTATAATACATTATTTATTTAACACACATACTTATTTACATTTAAAATTTGCACATATCATCACTGAAACATACGTAATTGTCTATATTATATATTGTGTTTTTTGCTGTTTTGTATATTTGTATATTATTCTTTTTATTATCTGTGTCTTGTCGCTGTCATTCTGCTGCACTGTGGAACTTCTGTCACTAAAACAAATTCCTTGTATGTGTAAACATACCTGGCAATAAAGCTCATTCTGATTCTTCTGATTCTGATTCTAAGGGTACTTCATGTTAGAGATGCATTGACAATTCCCGGAAGATAAATTAGATACTTTATAAACACATCAGAGTTCCTGGATGTTTGGGATTAGAGGATGATCTTTGGTGCATCAACATTTTGCGTTCATTGCAGTGCTGATAGTAAAGTTTTAGTGTGTAGATTCAGAATCAGACTGTTCCTTTTGGTTTTGCATTTTTTTAGGGTTATGCAATTTAGTTTTATGTAAAACTTGACTGAACTCAAAGGAATGTATGGAGTTATTCAAAGGTCATTATGCACAGTAACCAAAAGCAGATGTTGGACATTGCAAATATTGTTTTTGTGCAAAATGCAAGTCTCTAAATATAGCGTGCAAGAGGAAGAAGCCATGCTACATGACAGTCTTTTAATGCATGAGAATTCAATTGCACTCTTGACTCAACTTTATTTCTGTAGCACTTTCAGATCATAATGGGTACCAAGGCCCTGTACATAAAAGTGGCAAAAGTAATCACGTACATGAAGCCAAAAATACAATATGTGACCCTGGACGACAAAACCAGTCTTAAGTGTCAATTTTTCGAAATTGAGATTTATACATCATCTGCAAGCTGAATAAATAAGCTTTCCATTGATGTATGGTTTGTTAGGATCGGACAATATTTGGCTGAGATTCAGCTATTTGAAAATCTGAAGGTGCAAAAAAATCAAAATATTGAGAAAATCACCTTTAAATGTGTCCAAATTAAGTTCTTAGCAATGCATATCACTAATCAAAAACTGAGTTTTGATACATTTACAGTAAGAAATTTACAAAACATCTTCATGGAACATGATCTTTACTTAATATCCTAATGATTTTTGGCATAAAAGAAAAATCGATAATTTTGACCTGTACAATGTATTTTTGGCTATTGCTACAAATATACCCCAGCGACTTAAGACTGGTTTTGTGGTCCAGGGTCACATATATTATTGAAAGCTAAAAGAAAATGAATTAGTTGTGTAGGCTCCCTGAAGTGCCCCTAATGTGAGAATTTTTAGAATATTTGAAATTTTCAGAATATCAAAAGAACCGTCTCCTTAAATTCCTCAAACCAAACCTCAAAGCCATTTAACCGGCCTCAACCTTTAAAACTAACCTCCCTCCCTTCCACTCTGCCAAAAAAAATCCTCTGGAATGCCTGTCTGTGTTACTCCGACCCACAAGAGCCGTTTAACCGGAGGCTTTGTTTTGTCGTTTCGGTCCTGAGCCTCAGATTTCACGGGATATGACTCAGCAAATCTACCCACACATTTTCCCTTTTTCTTTTTTCTTTATCCCTGTTTTTGCTGTCCTTTTTCCTCTCAAGTTCTTGCTTGCATTGACTGAATGCTTGCTAAGCACACGCTATTTTGCTCCTTTTGTACCCTAAAAGCATGTGTTTTTCATTTGCTATCCTCAGAAAAAAGACATGACGTCTGCTTTTTCTCCATATAGCCCAATTACCATAAAAGTTTACCTTTTTATATTTTAAATAGCCATTGTTGCATAATGTGCTTTCAAAGTTCAATATTCTTTATTGTCACATTATCACACTGGTGGTACTTGTGTTTAGTACAGTAAGAGTAAAAGAAAGCATTACAACAAGGAATTATATTAGTGATGATACAGTAAATACATCAGTGTAAAGTCTCTTTGATGGAGTGACTCCCTCTGGCGGTGGCTACTGATATTGGGCTTTTCCATTTGTCTATTTTTAGTAAAGCTATAGTTTTATTAGGGGCAGTCCGCAGCTGATACTCTTGGAAAACACCGCTTATTTAAATTTAGGGTAGATTTTTCTAGTATTTTAATCATTTTCGTTGATTAAAATCTAAGTATTTAGCGAAAGTTAAGCAGACTGAAAAGCTCGAGTACATGCCCTTTTACACTGAAGGTTTGGCTCATGAATATTAATTAGTCATCCCCAGACCGCCAAGCTGATTGGCTGAAAGGCAGGCGTGGGCGAGTGGGCGCTAGTCAGCTGGCCAATTAGCGAATAGCGAAGGCTTGGTCAATGAATATTAATATGGTGTTCTGACTGACAGCTCCAGGAAGGTTACTAAGCAACGTCTAAATGAGCTTTTTAATATACATAAGCTAAACCTTCATCATAGTAGGTTTCGTAATTTCACCGGAGGATAGGAGCTTCGCGTGCGCAGAGTGGCACTAACATGGCCACCTAGTGAAACCAAAACACTAGCGAAACGGCGATGCTTTGCGCGTAAAATCTCGCCTTTAGACCGAGCTAATCATCGTGACAGCGTCGTATCAGTCCGGGATTTAGATGCAGACCATGAGTTGATGGGGTTTACAAACCGGATTTACCGGAATACTTACGTTTGATAACGTTTGATCTGATTACATCACTTGGATTATTCCACTATCCAGAAGAGGCGTTAGGTATGTCTTCTAGAAATGCGTTTAGAGCTCTCTGTGGATGCTGTTATATTTTATGCTCATGTTGTAGATGTCACCTTTTTTGTTATAGTAGCTTGCTGGTAAGATTGTGGATGTGTCTCAAACCCTTGTGATCTGCCTACATAGACATCACTTTTTGGGATCAGTGCCAAAAATGTTGCATAGATGAGAAGCTGACTAGATTTGGGGCATTTATGCTCTTTAAAGTTTTGATGGCCAAGAATGCTGTCCATGTAGGCACACTGGATTTTGACTGTTGTTTACTCCTATGTAGGTTTATGAGCAAGTGTTCTTCATTCACCAGACTTTTAAAAATATGTAAAATAAAGGGCATTCAGGTCTAAAAAGCATGCTGAAATTAATAATAAATTAATTCTTTTTAATTAAATGAATGCTTTTCAAAACTGGTTTTATGTGTGTGTGTGTATATTAGTGCAAAATAAAAGTTTTTGTTTACATAATATATGTGTGTATACTGTGTATATATAAATACAAACAGATGCATGTATATATTTAAGAAAAATGTTATTTATGTAATATAAGAATATGAATATATAAATGTATAAACGTAAACATTTTCAAAATATAAACTGTATGTGTGTGAATTTATAGATACGTAATAAATATACACAGTACATCTACATATATAATGTAAACAAAAACTTTTATTTTGGATGCAATTAATCGTTTGACAGCACTTACATTTAGTCATTTAGCAGACACTTATATATGCATGATATTTAAATGAAGATTTTGCATATTTAAAGTGTATGATGATAACATTAAAACTTTGGTTTGGGTGTATGTATTAAATGATAGATTGTACTGTATTCTGTGTAATTTATATGTGCATGGTTTTTCCCGCCATCAAAGCCTGTGATGTGGTAAAATGTATAGGAATGAGGAACTGCGGTTAGTGACTGGGAGTCTTTATTAATAACAGGATTTTACTTTACACCCCTCCTGTTCACGGTCTCTGCATCAACATGTCAGATTACAGGAGAAGTTTGTGGACTGACAGTAATTGACGTAGCTGTGTCCTTCCTTTCTCAGTGTTGAACCCCTTCTTCCTGAGTCTGGGATTGTGGAAGACATCGAGGTAGAAGGTGTTTTTTCCACCGATTCTGACATTTTCTACGAGCTGAAGAGTCAACCCATCACCCCAAGGTGAGTCTGGTTACCACAATTATAAAAGCACTCTTCCTGTTTGTTTCTGTACTCTCACCTATACATTTAGACTGTGACCACATGCCAGATACGCTTACGAGAGAACCGCAGTTGTATCTGATTTACTTCCTGCATGCTCTGTGTTAGATGCCTAGAAGTTTTTGATGCATAGCTGTGACGTGTTGATTTGGTGCATGGTATAATCAGCGTCACCCTGAGGGAGTTTACTGGCAGTTACTGTACTTCTGAATTGTTGAGATCTTGTACATTCTTCTGTTTTCTTGTATTAATTACATTGATTATTTTTGTGGCCATTTGTGTGAGTGCCACATGTTTTTTTCTTTTTTCTGCGATGAGGCAGGTCAGCGCATGCTGTCCTGAAGGTGTTTAGACGAAGCATTGGGTTTCTGTTGACAGAACTTCCCAGTGTCTGTTTCCAGGGACTTCCCGGTGATTCAGCACAAATCTAAACACCACAATCAATCATAATACCTCTTTCCACACCTCTTCTTACAAAACAACATATTGATTATGGAGGAATCTGTTTAGGATAGTGTTTTGTGTTTGCAGAATTACATAGCCGAGTGTTTTTTAAGATGAATCAATTATACGAGTGTTTCAAAGTCCGCACGCTGCTGTCTCCCACAGTCTCTCAGGTTTATCTGACAGGATGATCAGCCTGACATAGTATTCTTTGGATTTGCTTCTTGCAAACAGTGTGTTTGAGGCAGCGTGGTCTTGGCTGCTTGTTTTCCGTTCGCTCTGGGACTTCCCAGAATGACTCATCAGAAAAAACGAGTCCGTGTGAAGGGAATGTGAAGGCCGTATTGTTGGAAATTTGAGACTGTACAGAGAGATTTGATTTATTTTGCTCTGTTGTTGTTATGTAAGCAGTGTTCATTGATAGCACAGCTTGATAATGTTACAAAGGACATTTTCTGTTTGTATTGTTCACATTCTTAAGTCTTTTAGGGAAAAAGTGTTTGCTAAAGGAGTAAAATGTTGATGGTTGTATATATTTTAAACACTGTTGCAAAAGTCAACGTGAACGGGCTTGCAACAGATTTTTTTTCCATAATGGTACATATTTCTATGTGAAAGTGAAAGTCAGTTAGAAAAATATGCGGGACAACTTTATTTTCCCAGTCAGTTGATTGGATTATGAGAAGTGATCATTTTAAATGATTGGACGAGAGGAGTTGAAAAAAAAATGTCAATAGAAATAGTAGTTTCAGAGGTGATATTTATCTTTTTTTTATTTATTTATTTTATATTTTTTTAAAAGTTTTATTCATCATTTTTAATTCATATTTATTCATATTTTTTATTTTATTAATTTTACAAGTAATTTATTTTTATTTTTATTAAATATGAAAACAAACATTCCGTTTCTTTGGAATAACGTGCACTGATGCAAATTATACAAGGAATATGAATGAATATGTAATTATGAAAGTAAATGCATCAATTATGTTGACATTTTGACAACATAAAATAGCATTTGCACTGCATTTAACGGCCCAATGTGATGTGTTTCCAAGTGAAACACAATATTCTGATGGAATAATGTATAGCAGTCATATTATTGTTAACTATATTCTCCCAATTTGCCTCAGGCAGAAAAAGTCATTACATTTTTATATTTTTCTTCAGAGAAGTATGCAAAACAAGAACTTATAAATAAGAAATTTTACTGTAGTTCTTGGTTTTATGAGAAATGGAATTTTGGAGTTCGACATGACAAGTAAAATTTCATGCTATGGCAAATACGAGATCATTATTTTTAACCGTCTTGTGTTTTAAGTTGCTGTTCTCACGCTGTCTGTCTTAAATTGATCTCTGTCTCGGTGGTGAACTCTCAGCCCTGTGTTTCAGAAATAGCTTGTGGTAATATGATTACAGCACGGGGGTGTAGCGTGGTACTCTAAGCTGATTTACATTCTCATCGTCTGCCCCCGTAGTGGCTCTGTGACCTCTGCTGACCCCGTGACCCCAGTCGGCTCCGTGATGACGTCACGCGTGTTGATGAGGCAGGAGCTGATGCGACAGCAGGCTCAGGACCAGGAGAGACGGGAGGCCCAAAAACAGGCCTCCAGCGCTCAGCAACGGCCCACTGACACCACCCCTGCCATCTCTGTTGCATCCGCCCTGCCAGCCACCCCGACCCAGGTGCCCGTGGAAGTGCTGAAGGTATGACCATCTATAAAAATAAACATGACATATGAAAATTTGGATGTTGAAATTCTGTTTACTCCATGGGTTGCCTGTGTTTGATTCTCAGGTTCAAACTCACTTGGAAAACCCGACAAAGTACCACATCCAGCAAGCTCAGAGGCAGCAAGTGAAGCAATACCTCTCTCACACCCTTGGCAATAAAATAGCCAATCAGACTCTGGCGACATCGCCCTCGCCCCAGCCCTCCTCCGCCCCTGAGTTGGCCCCTGCTGCCAGTAGCACTCCCAGCAGCCCGCTGGCTGTGCTCAGCCTGGGATCAAACAAAGAAGAGGTATGAACTGAACACAGATCAGATGTTTCTGTTTTAGCATTTATATTGCCAAGAAAGTGGTTAGCAGCATCATAGATGATGGTTTTGAAGCAAAGCCCTTACGTCTTAAAAGCAACATCAGAAATGTACTTAAAAAAAAAAAAGCTTTTATTCCTCAAGGATGCATTAGATTGATCAAAAGTGAAAGTAAAGTCCTTTACAGTTTTACAAAAGACTTCTATTTCAAATAAATGCTGTTCTTCTGAACTTCCTATTCATCAAATAATCCTGAAAATATGCATCCACAATTTTTTGCAAATTTCCACAATAATAAGAAATGTTTTTTGAGCAGTAAATCAGCATATTAAAATGATTTCTGAAGGACACTGAAGACTAGAGTAATGATGCTGAAATTTCAGCTTTGCGTCACAGGAATAAATTACATTTTAAAATATATTCACATAGAAAACAGTTACTTTAATTTGTAATAATATTTCACAATATTACTGTCTTTACAATATGTTATAATATATATGTTCTAATTAATATGCTCAAAAACATTTACCAACCAATCTTACAGTTCAAACTTTTGAACAGTAGTGTATGCAACCTTGGTGAGCATAAGACACTTCTTTAAAAAAATAAAAAATTAAAAAACTTTACCAACCCCAAACATTTGAAAGGTAGTTTATCTTATTTCATTCTCCAAATTATGTAATTTTAATAGTACTACATCATGGCAATAAAATTGTGAAGATAAGAGTACGGATGTAACGATTGACGATAAATCACGATAGAATTCCCCACGGATAGTATTACCATTTCATATTTTATTTATCATTAAAACAGTATTAGATTCCTGCGATTTGAATAACTCCCGATAAATAGGCTACTTTCCAGCATATAGCACAGTTTTAAGTAACAGTCTCACGTGCATACAGCACGCAGAGTAGTTTCGCTTTGAGTGAAAACAGGGCGGAAAAGCTGGGAGGTTTTAAAAGAGTGCTAAGGGAATTATACAAATTAATATATCAATGAATTAATTATATGAATGCACCTCTGAAGGTTCTGACTGTCTTCAGAAACGATTCGATGACATTTTGTCTTCATCTTCGCTCCATGTAATGCCTAAAGAAACTGTTCTTGGATCACAATACTGCTTTGTCCACAGAGTTTACGGGAAACGTAATTCAGCTTTTCAGATAAGTTATCTAGAATTATTTATGGAGCAGATAAAATGCAATCATTTATTAATCAGTTGTCATTTTGACTTAACTAGGGCTGCAATGATTAGTCGACATAATCGACAACGTCGACAATAAAAAATTGTCGACAAATATTTTTGTTGCCGAGTAGTCGTTTGATCTCATATGACCTAATGCAAGACTGCGGTTTGACCAGTGTGGCGCTGTAGCCCTCCTGGATGCAATTCAAGAGAAGAAGACACACACAGTGCTTCAGAAAAAATGCATCCAAACCTGAGCAGCGTTTGAATGAATATGTGAATAATATATATATTGCGCGCTTTCCTCTCAGTAACGAAATAAACACAACAAAAACTGGCAGCAGTGTGAAAGCAGCAGTTAAAAATACATTACAACGATGTGGATGTTTGCCTGAGCTCTGCAGTTCAGTAAAGTCCGGTCACATCATTTTATATATTTATATAGTAACCTACTTTATGCAATAGATAGCCTTAATTCAAGCAGCTTTACGGTATTAAACATGAAAAACCAGAGTCAGTGTCGCTTTCAGTTAGAATTACAACTTGATTTTCTCTCCAGTGTGGAGCTTGCTAATGATAAAATGTTTTTATTAGTGGGGAAAAACAATGTATTTGGTTTACAGAGATCAAAGCTTGATCTAGCTCAGGACTGTTTTGGTTATCATAACCCTATAAGGTATGTTAAGACATGTTGTGAATAAAATAGTTTATCCAAAGCATCTTATCACTTACCTTTATTTTGTTTCTTATCTATATGATTTACAAAAGGAGATGTTAGGCAGAATGATGTGTCATTCAGTTTTCATGTAGCGAATTAAATGGTGATTGTGTCTGTCTGTCATCTCATTTTGTGTGCCAAATACATCTATTTGTATGATGAATTGGTAACAGTTTACAATAAGGTATCATTTGTTAACATTAGTTAATGTATTAATTAACATGAATGAACAATGAACAATACATTTATTACATTTATGTATTAATTTTTGTTAATGTTGGTTAATAAATATACAGTTGTTCATATTAGTTCACAGTGCATTAACTAATGTTAAAAAACACAAATTGTGATTTTTATAAATGCGTTAGTAAATGCTGAAATTAACATTAACTAAGATTAATAAATGCTGTAGAAGTATTGTTCATTCTTAGTTCATGTTAACTAATTTTAAAGGTGCTGTATGTAGGATCGACACCTAGCGGTTAAATTAGGTATTGCAGTCCAAATTCAAAATATTGGAGACAGTTTTTTTCACCCTGCTCCTCCTCCTCAGACTTGACCTACACGCAGGTTGCCAGATTAATGATACCAACAGAAACGAACGCACATGACAATGAATGAAATTAAATACGCTGTGTTTTCCTCCAAATGGCAACCCGGGGTGCCAAAATACAATTGGGTAAACTGGCAGTGGGCGGGTTTCACAAACCATAACAAACACAGACATTCCGGGCCGGAATGCACATTTTCAAAGGAGAATAACTGACTGTAGCATTGTTTTTCAGATAAACAAGTATGTTAACTTAGCCTGTTTCTTAAATATCTGCTAACATATTATGGTATTTTTATGCTTTAGTAGAGTCAAAATCCTACATACAGCACCTTTAACTAATGAACCTTATTGTAAAGTGTTAGCAATTAATTGTATAATAATTGTAATCACATAATATGCTTTTCTAAACCTGAAGTGACCTTTATTTATGTTAGAATATGTATAACTTAATATTTTAACTAATTGCAGAAGCTGAATAATCAATCAAAGTCTACTGATTAATCAGTGGAATAATCGACGATTAGTCAAAATAATCGTTTAATCAATAAATCAATAATCAAAATAATCGTTTGTTGCAGCCCTAGACTTAACTCTTTTCTTTATTTAAAGGCTGAAATGTGAGGTTTACCTTTTTTATGAAACTTTTCTAAGCTTTATTTGAACATTTACGTTAGATATTTGAACATGCTATTAAACCGTTGTCATTTAAAATCCAAACATCATTGGTCATGTTATTGTTTTAGTGATTACGCAAACAAAAAGTCATTTTATTTGTTGATTTTTAAATATAACACTTGGTGAAGTGATCTATGTGTCAGTACTTTTTGAACATCTCCTGCACATTTTAATAATACCGTGATAATAATGATAACCGTGATAATTTTGGTCACTATAACTGTGATGAGAAATTTTCATACTGTTACATGCCTAGATAAGAGTCATTGAGCCAATGCCATAACAAAAGATGACCCATTTACACAAACAGTGACAGCATAGCATAATCCTCTATACTCTGACCTACTTTCACACGCACAAGTACAATATAACTTTTACTATCCCTACTCAGTAACTAGATTTTAGTGTTACTTGATTCCATGATTCTAGGCTCCAGTCCCTTCTTCAGTGTTATTCTAGCAGTATTTGTGTCTGTTTTATTGTCTGCCTGGCAAAAATCTTAATATTTGACTGGTTAGAAAAGTACCCGCAAACATTTATATTTCTGCATTTAGCAGAAGCTTTTATCTAATGTGACCTATATTGAATTTGAAGAATATGATTTATTAGGTCATGCGTTTGTGCATGGAATTGAATCCATGGCCCTGGCGTGTTACCTTAATGTTAGCGGTTCAAATTCAGCCCTGAATATGAGCTTTAAAAATAGGGATTCTTGCTTTTGAAATTAATATTTTAACATGAAATGGCTTTTGTGATGCAGAATTCGTGAGAATTTTCTACAGGAAATGATCTAGATGGGCTTGATTATCTTTTCTGGGATTGGATCATAAAAAGTTTGGCTAAAATAAAAAAAACTGTACTATTATTGGTTAATTTTATTTCCCTCCTCCTGTTTACCCTTGGTTACATTAACAGAGAAATGGAGAGATGGCTTGCTTCACCTGATTTTGATGAAAGATTATGAAAACATTTACGTAACATGCACTGATGAATCATTGATAATAGACCAGTCAATGAGTGGTGCAGAAATTTGGGGTCTCTTCTGCTCAACAAGGCTAAATTTATTTTATCCAAAATACTGTGAAAACTTTAAAATAACTGATTTCTCTTGATATATTTTGAACTGTAATTTATTCCTGTGATGCCAAGCTGAATATTCATCATCATTACTCCAGTCTTCAGTGTCACACGATCCTTCAGAAATCATTGTAATATGCTGATTTGCTGCTTAAAATTTTTTTTTAATTGAAAACAGCGGTAGTGCTTAATATTTTTGTGGAAACTGTAATGCATATTTTCAGGATTCTTTGATGAATAAATGAATGTTCATTTGAAATAGAAACTTTTGTAGCATTATAAATGTCTTTACTGTCAGCTTTGATCAATTTTAATGCATCCTGGCTGAATATAAGTATTAGTTTCTTTACAAAAAAAAAAAAAAATTACCAAAGATTATACAATACCCATGAAGTGTCACTTGTATAGTTTTGAATGGGAAAGATGCAATGCTCAATATGGCCGCTCAAACGCAGGAAGCCCCGCCTTCTGAATGAAAAAGCCAATCCCTAATCTGTAAAGTCAGCGCGTCACTGCAGCTGCCGCTAGAAATCCCAGTTGCTATAGAAACAGACGTGCGCTGAGGACTGTGCATGTACACTGGCTGATTTAGCCTGAAAAATAAGCTTTTTATAACGCTATTTAAGCAAAATAAACAACATTTATGATACAGTTGTTGTCAGATTTCTTTGGTGATTTCAAATATGAAATTTAATCGTGTATGTGTATATATATATATATATATATATATAATATATACAATATACATACATGCTTTGGCCTACTTTCACATGAAAAATTACAAGATAACCTTTACCATTCCTGCTCCTAATTACAATAGA
The DNA here is from genome assembly GCA_036784905.1 of Acrossocheilus fasciatus. Lineage (NCBI taxonomy): Eukaryota > Metazoa > Chordata > Actinopteri > Cypriniformes > Cyprinidae > Acrossocheilus > Acrossocheilus fasciatus. The sequence continues at coordinate 4,864,460 of CM071945.1, forward strand.
GATATTCCTATAGATTTCATTATCAGTAACATACAGTATCTCAAATCTGCCCCAGTAAGATAAGAGCACATCCACCATTCACTTTCATTCTGTATATGATATACAACTTGTGTGAGAAGTCAAAGTTTAGCATTGTGTTATCAAACAATGCTGTATTGACAGGAAAAGGTTTTACTCTCCAGCCAGCTTGTACTTTAGGCCACTTATGTTGCTAGACATAGTCTGTGAATTTCACATGCTTACAAAACCGTGCTAACTAGTAATTATTGTCCTAATAATCTCGAGTCTTAAGCCATTTAGAGTATGCTAGACAACTAATTAAGTGTTTGGCTCTGAGACTCGGAAAGATCCTTTTGAAGAATGCGCCTTGCGTTTGCTAAATACAATAGCGCGCTTTGTCGAGTCTGCGTGAAGTCGGCCAGACTCTCTTGGTCACTTTGCTTTTGGTACCACATTGTGCTGGTAAATATCACACTCATGGCTCAATGACCCCAGCACACTTTGCACTTTGTGTGGGCTTGGCTATTAAAGTCTTTCAGTCCTGTATTTCTCCTGTGTATGTACTGAAGGACCCTTCCCAGTCAAAACCATTGACTGGAAAACGCTACGATGAAATACAAGCTGGCTAAGGTTCGAGACTTTTATCGGGCTTTGAATCGGATGTCTGTATTTCTCATCTCCATGTGGCTGGTGTGTCACTCTGGAAACCGCTGTGTAGTGTGTTATTTAAAAATCCATCCGCCTCATGACTCATGGCGGAAATCCACTTTAAAGCAGATTTTTGTGTCACATGGAATCTAAAACTTTATCTACAAGCTGTTTTTTTTCTCTGTTTTAAATGCACAGATCGAAGACGTCATCGATGACATCATCAGCCTGGAATCGAGTTTAAACGATGAATTTATGACACTGATCGACTCGGGTTTGCAGCTTCCCAACACGGTATGTAGCAACATCCTCAACTTTGTGAAGGATCAATTGAGCAACGCAAGTGCTATTGTCATCTATTTCTTAAGAACTGATTAAGTAAAGTTTGTTGAACTTGATTTGCATGACTCTTTGGAACAGCGTTTAATTATTTTTTTAACTCACTGATGATAATGATGACGCAACAGCCATTTATCATAATTTCCAGTAATTAATTGAAGCCCACAATTCTGCCTTAGTCTTATGCAAGCGAATTTGTCTCCAAGTGAATCCTGCTCTGACATGCCATTGCTTTGGAAATACAATTTCGGTTTTCAAATCAGTAATTTTCAGTTGAGTCTGGGAGGAGTTCAGGTGGAGGCGCTTGTGTAACCAGTTATGATTAAAGGTTAACTTAGACTCATATGCTTGCATATTGTCAGTGTAGTGTTTGCATTCGGGACGTTTGGGTTGAATGTGGGCTTGAAACACTGGAAGCAAATATAAACTTCTAACACATGGCTCACAATGGGTGGGGTCGGCACGCCACGGAGGAGTGACGGAGAGCCGCCGCCACACACACACACACACATATGCAGAAACGCTGGCCACTGAACGTGTGTGTGCACGGGTTGATTTCTGTGGCAAGCTTGCCCTTTTTTTTAAGAGTCCAAAAGATATTTCCCCATTTCTAAACATCCCTTTTTACGGAGAGACGTGCAGAAAGAGGAAGCACTTTGCGGGTGTGTAAGAGAACATGAGGATTCTGGTTTTACTGCCGGAGAATGAAAAGAAAAAAGGCAAAATTGAGGTAAATTTGAGTGCATTTTAACTCTGGGATTACTTGTTCTGTGTAAATGCCGTGGGAAGATGGTAGGTTTGGGTTTTAGTTTTGCTTTAAAGACAGATTGATTTGTTTTATGGCATTTTAAGTAATCTTAGCATGTTGTGAATGATCTGTTGGGTTTATTTGAGCATCTCTATGCCGCAGGATAGCAGATTCAGCTTAAGATGGATTTTAAATAATTGATTTCTGCACACTTAATCAGTTTTATAAAATAAAAAGTCGCCTTTCAGGCTGGCTCTGTTTGTCAAGATGAATGAAATGCATTTTCTTTTAAACCTGCGTGTTTGAAACTTCAAGCATGTTTATGAATCTTCTGTAACTGGTTTAAATATTCCAAAAATGTCAAGGTTGTAGTTTTGTTTTCAACGCTTTTAATGCATCTGCTGCTGCTCATTTATGAAACGCAAGCAGGATAACTTGGTTATTGTGTGGAGATTTACATGAGAGTTTTTATTAAGAAATTAAACAAATTTGTGGTTAGATGTTCTCTGTGTTTTCAAATTTTCAGCAAGCACTAACAGGACGGTTTATGTATTTGTATTTTTTTCCCTCCGAAATGCTTTTTATGTATGCATATTTGCAGATTTTCTCCATATGATAGTACTTATCTGGTGTGTTTCACTTTACAAATAAGCGTGCACACAGAGCCGTTTGGCCATTGTTAAAGATGTCACCCCTCAGATATGAAGGTTCATGTTTGTGGTTATCTGAACTGAATGAAGGTTATCCATACGGTGCACCATGTGGCAGTGAGGGGGCCTCTGACCAGATAATGCAGTGGGCGGGGTCCTGGTTTAATTCATTGTGATTGGTTTTCAACAGCTGCCGGTTTCAGGAAACCTCCTGGATGTGTACAGCAGTCAGGGAATGGCGGCCCCCACCATCACTGTCAGCAGCTCCTGCCCGGCAGACCTGCAAAACGTCAAGAGAGAGCTGACCGGTGTGTATCTCCGTATGTGGTCTTCCATCTCTTTATTTCGCTGCTTCCTCTTCCTCATTTCTCTGGCACCGATCCTTCACCGGCCAGTCGAGTCAGTCTGACTGTATCAGCAGAGTAACACACCACATTTGCCATTTCCCAATTTCACAGCAGTTCCCAGTTCAGATATGCAACAGTCATCGTTGCATATGATTCATTATCGTATCAGTGGATATTTATGCTTTTTGTAGACTTTTTGTGACTAAGTGATTAGTGTAAATACCCATCATTCATCAGTCACTGCCCAGCGGGGATTAAAAATAAAAAAAATTAAAGAAGTAAAACTGATGTTTTAGTAGCAGTTGCAGTAAATTAGCAGTGACATTTGGAATAATAGAAGTGCAGATGTTATTTGTGAATTATTTAGCTAACATAATAGCTTAAAGGTGAAGTGATATACTTCCTTTATCTCATTTTACTATCAGAGACCACGATAATAAATAAGGTGTTTGTTGGTTGATTCTCACAAAAAGTCCCACATCTCAGTGAAATGATGCTAAAACTTTAACTCAACAAGTGGTGTGAGTTTGAGACAACCATCTGTTTGCTCAGCCAATGGCAGACGGAGAGACGGTTGGAAACTGTTTGGAAACAGTCATTATTTGGCATTTTTGTCTGGTGATACAAGTGACAAAGAAATTGCACACTTGCCCTGTAAGATTAAATATAAATTGCTATATTGTGTGTGTTTTTTTTTTAATTTATTCTAGATGCAGAGACAAAAGCTTTTATGAAGGAGAGACAGAAAAAAGACAACCATAACTTGAGTGAGTTTGATTTCTTGCAGATTTTACCTGCAGTTTCTCTTTTATCTCTGAGAACTGTCATCACTATGTGCACATGAAAACCTGAAGATTAATCATCCTTGGTAGAGTATAAGGAAATGAATTATATTTCAGTTTATCTGAATCAAACATCTTGCCTGTCTAGTCATTCCCATCAATTTAAAGTATGTGTTTTTGTGTGTTTTGCAGTTGAGAGGAGAAGAAGGTTCAACATTAACGACCGCATTAAGGAACTTGGAGCTCTCATTCCAAAGTCCTCTGACCCGTCAGTATCACTGCTCTCGTTCTCACTTCTGTCTGGTTTTCAACAGTGACTGTTTCCAGTGGTGAATGAATTCAATTTAAAAGATCATTTAAGTTACGGCAGTACAAAAAGTCTTAAGAGTAAAAGTTTGTTGTATCTGAATTTAAAAATATAATTTTGATGAATTTTCTTTTTAAGTGGCAATTAAAAAAAAAAAAAAAAAAAATCAGCGGTTTTACACTTTTTCCTCTCTCTAGTTGTCTCAACATGATTTTGTTCAGTGCAAGTGTCTTTCATCTTAAGAGTGCCTGCATGTGTTTTCTCAACAGCGAGATGCGCTGGAACAAGGGCACCATCCTAAAGGCGTCAGTTGACTACATCCGTAAGCTACAGAAGGAGCAGCAGAGGGCCAAAGAGATGGAGACGAGACAGAGGAAACTTGAACACGCCAACCGCAGCCTGCTGCTGCGCATTCAGGTATGCTGCCGCAAAGATTTCCACAAAAACTCTTTTACCCTATTTAGATCCATTCCACAATTTTTCCCCAAATCACCACAGAATTATTATTAGTAACAATAGTATTGTTTATATACTATTATTCTACTATTTATAATTAGCTTTTATTTTCAGTTTTCATTTTTACTTTAGTTCGTTTTAGCAGGTTTTTTTTCATTGTTTTCTTAATAGTTCTATTTTTTCTATTATTTATTTTTATTTTTTAATATTCCATTCCATAGATTTCCCCCAAAATCACCATGGAAGCAGTGTTATTTTAGTATTATTTATATACAATTATCATACTATTTATTTATTTATTTTTTTAGCTTCTATTCATTTTATTTTCAGTTTTCATTTTAATTTTAGTTTAACTTTTAGTCATTTTGTTATGAGCTTTTGTTATTTTTATTATTATGTTTTTCAGTATTTTTGTTTAGCTTTTTGTTTTTTTGTAATTTTAGTACTTAAAATGACACTTATTTTATTTTAACACTTCTCGTGTATTTAGATTATTTTTATTATTTTTTTCAATGAATGAAAATGAGTTTTTTTGTTTTAGTAAAAGTTATTTTTTAATATTTTTAGTTTTAGTGAATAACAACACTACGTGAGTGATGATTTAGGATTCTTTTATTTTATATATTATTTTATTTTTCATTTAGGCTAATTTTTGTTTATTATTTTACCTCAAAATTTCCCTCCTCTTCTCAAAGTTGACATAGTAATATGGAATGAATTGGAGCAATGGTCTAGCGGTTAAGCACACATTCCAGACATACTTAAGACTCTAAATGGACTATAATTTGATTCCATCTTGAATTTCTTCCACATCATTTCTTTACTCTTACTGTCAAAAAAGAAAGCTGGATTTAAGCGACATTGACAGCGATTACATCACTGAAGGTCGAAGAGCCTGTGCGCTGTTGCTTTCTGATAGTCACTCATGCTAAACTGCTGTATCCATGTGTATCAGGCAGCAGATAAATGTCTACGATTCCGCCGGTAGTTTGCATATAGCTGAACTTTGTTCAACTCTAATTGGCATCTTGAGACAAATCTGCCTAATTGTCATTTCCTTAAGTTGTGATTTGACATGCGTGTTGTGCGGATGTAAATGCAGTTTAATGATTGAGCCTGTGTGATCGACAGGAGCTGGAAATGCAAGCTCGTCTCCACGGCATCTCATCATCTCAGATCTCTGACTCCACACCGACCCAGACTCAGACTTTAACTCTGGATCACAACCCCAGCAACGATCTCTCCAAGACCCTTCTGTCCCTCAACCAGACCACGGCCTCTTCGTTCTTATCTCCGCCTTCTTCCACCTCCTCAGTGGGCGGCACGGTCACCAGCCCTCTGGACCTCGGGACACTCAGCTTCGCTGAGCTGGACGACCCCGTGGCCTCCGTGTTCAATCCAGCCCTGATGGCGGATATGGGGTTAGGGGATATTTTGATGGATGACAGTGGCGCTCTGTCGCCCGTAGGGGGCGCCGATCCTCTGCTTTCCTCGGTTTCCCCGGGAGCGTCCAAAACGAGCAGTCGTAGAAGTAGCTTCAGCATGGAAGAAGACTTGTGACGTCTTCAAATCGGACGATAGTTTTGCTTTACGGTGCAAATTCTGCTTGCGTGCTCCATTGTCGGCCAGTAGAGGGCAGTGTAATCCGAAGGTCTTTAGTAATCGCCGTACTGTAGAAGTCTGAGATCCTCAAGACGTTTTTTTTTTTCTAGAGGTGACACAAGTATAGAAAGACTTCGGGAGCAGACACTGACATTTAGAGCCTCATTTATTATCTGGACCTCGGATAAATATATAGAAGAATATATGTACATAGAGTAGATTTAGTGCTAAACATCTATTTTGTGTTTTTAATATGCAGTTGTATGAAAAGTAGCACTATAATATTAACTCGTGGACACTCACCACATGAATTTATTAGACATGTTGGGGGGAAAACATGCCTGAATAGTAAAATATATGATTATTTTTAGTTTCAGACCTCACTGGTATAGTGAGCTCCAAAAGTGTGAGACTTCAAACCTGGAAATATGCAGGATTTTGAATCGTAAATGAATCATAAAACTATTTTAGATTCTGCACTTGAAAAAATACAAAACCAAATACTAAGAACTTTTAAATTATGCTAATAATACACACTATCAGTCAAAAGTTTGCAGTCTTTTATTCAAAAGTGATGCATTAAATTGATCAAAAGTGACAGTGAAGACATTTGTAATGTTAAAAAAGATTTCTATTTCAAATAAAGCTTTACTTTCATCAAAGATTAATATTAAAAAATATGATTAAATATTAACTTTAATTAAAAAAATATATATATATAACATTGATAATAATTTTAAAAAATTAAATTTAAAATCAGCATATTATAATGATTTCTGAAGGATCATGTGACTCTGAAGACTGGAGTAATGATGCTGAAAATTCAGCATTGCATCACAGGAATAAATTCTATATTCAAATAGAAAACACTTATTTCAAATTGTAATAATATTTCACAATATTTACTGTATTTTGATCAAATAAATGCAACAAATCCTTACCAAACCCAAACTTTTGAACAATATTGTAATTTCTAATAAATGTTATATTAAGTTATAAATGTCTCAGACGTTTGGAGCTGACAGCATGTCAGTGTTTACAGTAGTAGCTCATCAAATACAAAAGGGACAGTTGTGTTTTGTTTCCCTTTTTTTTAATGTGTGAGTGTTTGCATCTGCACGTCGTACATTCGTGCATTTGATAAAGGTGGCAGTAAACATGTTCTTGAACCTGCTTTTAATGTCCTCAGGAAAGAGCAACAGACAGAACAGAGAACATCCTGTTCAGCTCGGCTTTCATTTCCTGCTGGGATCTTTGAGTTCTTCTGTGAAACTGGTGTTTGATTATGGAGCAAATTAAACCCAGCTTCACGTCGAGGGTCTGAAAGATGCATGTTTGATTTACAGGGATCACTGATGGCATGAGAGTCAAAATTTATATGTGTTTATATCACAAAAAAACAATATGATCAATAAATCATAGCAACATAACTTTAACTCATCAAAATAATTTAACCAATTTTAACTTCATTTAAGCTCTACAAGATATTCAACTCAATTTTTAAAGTCGGTTTAATATAATTTGAGTTAAAAATGACTTGTACAGCCAATTTGATTATACTTCAGAATTTAAGGCATCAATTGCGTTTTTAAGTTGAAGTAGGTGGATATTGTACCTACTGTATTTGTGCCACTGATCTGCGTTGCATCCCTGCCACTCTAAATTTGATTTGATCAAACTGAATTTTTCTCTGGTCATGTGCTGATGCCAGATTGTCTATGCAAGTACTTTCATAGTGAAGTAGCAGAGGTTTATGTGAGCAGATGACAGTCATGTTTCCTTTGACATTCAAAGACCTTCCAGCTCTGAATATTGTTCTTGTTCTCTGCCAGAGAGCAGCCAATCGCATTAATGAATCATCAAATCGTCATTCTCGTGAATTTCTTACTGCAATCCAACGTCTTTACATCCCTTATCAGGATTAGTGAGACATTCAGAAGTTCTGTTTTCATTTCTACAGAGACTCATTCTGTTATTAAAACGCTTCTAGTCAGATGCTGTTTCATAAACCCTGTTTTTGAGCTAAAAGCAAAGGAAATCAGAAGACAGCCATTCGTTTTTTATGAATCTGTACAGTGAGTTCAATTTACTCCTGGATGGCCATGTTAAAAGCATTTTATTTTTAGGTTTTGGCATTGATTTTTAATATATACAGATCTGAATAGAAGGAGTAGTTTTATTGTGTACATTAGCAATAGCAGCTTGAGAAACTACTGTGGTTATGCAACATTACAGCTCATCTATGTGTTGATGTGTTCTCATGAACTGTATCTAGATATTATAAGCTGATTAGCACAATGGCTAACATACATTCAGAAAAGAGTTTTTAGTTTTTACCACATATATATCAAGTTATATCGTGTATTTAAGATTAAACAATATATTTTCACTGCTGTTTACTGAAAAATAAAACCGAATGGATGGTTTTAGTAGCTAGCTGGTGAAGAGGGAAAGAGATTTACTTTTCTAAACGATGTCTAGAAAATACCTTCTAGAGAAATCACAAAAACAGACTAGTTTAATTATGATAAAGCTGTCGAACCTTGATCTTTTACCTAATTTAGTGTAAAAATTGCTTGTAAATCTCTCGTTCTGCTATATTATCACCAAATATTGGATTCAATCTTCTTGACAACTTGTTTTCTTTTAATTACCGCAGGTTTTCTATTTGGAGCTGATTGGTTAGGCCTTATTAATTTGAGTGGATTTGGAGTGAAAAAGCATTATTTGTGGATAATTTTGGCAGTGTTCTCTCAAAAACTGAGGTGGATAAGTTCAGATCAGTCCGTTTAAAAAAGAAACACAAAACCTGTGCTACTTGAAAGAAAACAAAACTAAAAGGATCCGATATTTGGTAATAATATACCATAAGAAGAAATTTATAAGCATTTTTTTGTTTTTTGTAGGCTGGTCATTTTTGACCGGGAACAAGAAAAGAAAAAAATAAAGTATCAAAAAATTTTGGTAAGTTGTAAGCAAAATCAGTAGGTTTTAGTCGAATGCAATGACATTAACAAGCATTTTAGGGAAAAAGAAAATCCCCAGATTTTTTGGATCTATGCAATGTCAGTGTGATCCCTGTACCGTCGCGTTCAGTGACTCTTTAAGGTGGTTTTGTCTGTTGTCTACAGCTTGTGTTCAGCCGCCTTGTGAGTGCATGATCACCGCTATGGATCAGAAACCATAGAGAATCGCCTGCTCTGTGGCTTTTTTTCGGCTAAATTATTTAGTACTTTTGTATATATTTCTTTGATGCCTCCATGTTGGATGTCCAGCGACGGGATTTGGGCATTTCTTGTGTGTTTTGGAGGTTGTCGTGCAGTTTCTGCCTGATAAAATGTCCTCAAACTAGCATCAGTTCTGTGGTCGGTGCTGTTAAGAGCTAAAACTGTCTACGAATTCATTACAATTGACTGTATAACTCTACTGCAGGAGACAAGAGAAGACTTAGACAGCGTTTACATTCACGTCATGTATGTACTTGATAATATCCTGTAGAAGTCCACTGTCGGGTCAGACTTGAGCAAAGGGAACGTGTTTGTTGTTTATTCTGTATTTCAGTATACCTTTATTCCTGTATGTTCTTTACAACATTGAAACAAGCAACAGTTATATGCATATTTCTTTTTGTACTCTTCAATATATTGATTTTTTTTTTCTTTTTTAGGAAAAATGTATAAATAAAGTTGTAAAACAGCTATGCGTTTATATGAGTGTTTTCATTTTTTAAAGCAACTTTATATATAATTTTGCAAACATTTGAAGGACAGAGTGGTTGAAAATGACAGTACAGTGCTAAATATAGTTTCCAATTTTAAGGATCATTCAGGCCTCAGTTCAGCTCCCAAAATAGGTGAACAAGCCCTGGTCAGTTTATTTATTCATTAAAAAAATTGATTAATTTTCTTTTGTGCATTTATTTCATTTTTTATTATTTATTTATTTTAATGATTCTCATCAGCTCTAATCTAATCTCTCTCTCTCTCTTAATGCAAAAACTCTTTATGGTGCTAAAAAAGGCTTCATTTGCTTAATGCAAAATAGTTCTGTTTTTCTTCTGATTTAGAGTGAAATATGCAAATGAATCCACACGTGAAAATCGATATGAAAAATCTCTTGATATTAACAAGGCACATTGGGCCGCTTTTTTATTTATTTATTTAGTTTTTCTTAGAGCGTGCTCTTGAGGAATTCGCCTAATATCATCTCTACACTGTTTTATTTGTATTTATTAACGTTGTCATTGCAGTTGTTTGTCCAGCAGAGGGCAGTAACATCTCACGTCTTTACATCACCGCGTTTCAGTAATATCTCTCGTGTTCATAAACTGAACCACCAAGTTAATTAGTTTGGTCTTGTTAGTAAAACTACAGGGAATGTTGTTTAATTGTCAAACGCACTGCGTTTTTCTGTTGTGTGTCAGCTCTGTGTGCCACTGTTTGTCAAACCCAGCGCTGAATTTATGTTGGTTTAGCCTGACCACAGTATAACACCATATTATTGTTATTCCAGCTCTCCTCCTCCTCCCTGCTATAAAATGTGTTTCTGTTTCTTCTGAAATCTCACTTGCCCATATTAACTGTGTTAGTTTTGGACGAGGCCTGGCGCCCACCCGCAGACCTGCCTGGGCTGCACTGCATTCTGGGTAGATCTTCTCGATTGTGTGTTTTAATAGCTCACTTGATCCTTCATCAGGGAGCGGGAGTGTCTTTTATCACGGATAGGATATAAAACGCTGGGACGGGAAGCGTCCTCTTTGTTCTGAGATGAGATGCCAGCTGGGCTGTTTTTATTAGCACTTTGTGGCAGGCCAAAATGATTTTCCAAGTGTGAAAATAATCAGAGTCCCAGAGTAATTGAAATCATAAATCATAAAGAAGTTGCCTGGAATAAAATGCAGGCCAAGCTGTGCATTGCATTTAATTCAAACTAAGGTGGGTATGCTTTTTAAAATTAATAATTTAATTAATATTTTTATATAGGCCTAGTTTAATGGATTTCTTGATATTTTAAAATATTTCTGTAAATATTTATTTTATTGTGTATGTTGTTAATATTTAATTAATATTTTGAAATAATATTTGCCATATATATGTGTGTGTATATATATATATACACATCATTTTAATTTAATATCTTGTATAATTTATATATGTTTAATTAATTGTTTTATATTTTATATATGTGTGTTTTATATACATTTATTTATATATATATATATATATATATATATATACTGTGTGTGTGTGTGTTTTATATATATATATGCAGTTAGAATATTTTTATTTGAACTTTTAATTAAAGGTTGTTCCATATTTGGTCTATCTAGGACTGCTTAAACAAGAGAAACAGCATCACTGTAAAGGACAGAAGTTTTAGACGTCTTATAAGTGTGGTTTTCAACCTTGAAGGGGCCAAATAAAGGAAGTTCTGATTATTTCTTCACCCCATTTGAATGTTGCGGTGCTCCTCGGCCTTGAAGAATCTGCAGAGTTTGTTGTTCTTCATGGGTGAGAGTCTTCACGACGTCAGCACTCTTTCTTCTCCAAAACCTTGAATGAACAAAAGGAGGATTGTGGTCAGTCGTCTAGCGAGCGCGTCATGCAGCCCCTGAGGAAAAGACGTCACAGATTGCAGGAGACTCACCAGATGCTGAGTTACACTGGGTTTGGAGTCCGTCATTTGTAAGCTACTACAACAAAAGCATCTACTAAATGCATAAATGTAAAATAAGAAGTTCACTTCAGTTTGATTTCTGCTACTAGTATAACAGGAATATGATGAGCTAAGTAGAGCAGACCCACTGTCCTACTGACTCGTTCAGCTCTGGCGTGACATTTGGACTTTGATGTGTCTTTTTTGGTGCAGTGATGCAGAAAGCTGCTTCCTGTCCCTGCAGACACTGAGTGGCGGTGGCTCTTTGAAACAGCGGGCAGGAGCGCTGGGTCAGAACCGGGCCTGGATTAGGGCCGTGTGGCCTATCCTGTCGCCCCAGCACTGTCATTTCAGTCACTTCCTCCACTTCCTGTTGACGCCACTTGGCACATCTGTACAATAAACACTGCCTTCCTGCCTCCCTGCAGCCCACGGTCCAGGAGGTAAGACTCATCTCCACATGCAATCAGCCTGATTGCTTTATATATATGGGTCAAAGACGAGGCGTCCCGTTTGGCGTCTGCATCAAATTCAGTATACAAAGTGATTTCATATACATAAAAAGCAAATGAAATGCAAGTGTGTAATGTCCTCTATAATGAGTCTTATTCTAAATATGTCTGACAAGATTTTTTTATATATAAATGTCATTTAGTGGGTGTCTTCTGTAAATCATGGTTAAATAATAGACATTATTTTTTTGCACAGAAAAAATAAACATTCTAATGCACAGATAAAAAAAAAAAGAAAACTTAAACTTTATTTATACTATTGTTTTGATGCTTAAGAAACATTTTTTTATTATTATCAATGTTGAAAAGAGTTGTGCAGCTTAATATTTTACTGTGGAAACTGTGATACCTTATTATTTAATTTTTTTATGAGGAAATAGTGTAGTTTATATATATGTACATGCATGTGCGTGATTCTATAATTGGAGATACATTTGGCATTTAAGAAAGTTAAGGAAAAAAAACTTTTCACTAACAGAATTTTTTTTCAGTATCTTATTGAAAACATATTTCATTTTAATAATTCAGTGCTTGCCAAACACGTTACGTCCTTTTTTTTCTTCTTTTTTTTACTTTTAATGAAAAAACAGATGTCTTTAGGGTATTGTTTTTCAACTCTGTTACAGACAAATTAGCCAACGTGTAGAAATAACAATAAATCATAACAGGAAAAATCCTTCTTGTTTCATTAGATAAACAGTCCTTACATTCCATCACTTGAAACTGAGATAATATTTCACCTATGCATACCTTAAAAATAAAAAATAAAAATACCCATGCCTTCACAGAACTGTCCACTTGGAGCAAATATTCAAATATTCAACTGAAAATGTATTATATGCAATATCCAAAAAAGAAAAATGTTGTTGAAATATTATAAGGGTCCAAAAATAAATCAATAATGTTTCTGAGATTTTAAAAAACATTTTATTGTTTTTTGTGAAAATAGTTCATAAACAGAGTTGACCCTTTACGTAACAGAATTGTAAAGTAACAGAATTGACAGAATTGTCCGCACAGTCTGTCAGCATTGTTACTCTAGCTTGGTAACAGAGTTTGATGGTAACAGAATTGACAATTCTATTTATTTTTTGCCAAAAACTCCACTTGCTAGCATGAATGCTAAGAGCACATGGCACTAAAATTCTGTTTTCCTTTTGATGTTGTGGTAACAGGTTTGACGCTTTATAAAATAACTCTCGGTGTAAGAACTTTTTAGATTAAAATATTTTCTTAGAGAGAGCACATAGACTTTTCAGTGCTTCAGATCTTATCAGTAAGGGAAAGTGACATCATTTCCTGTATCTTACATAGTTGTGGGAGATAATTCCACTAATTTAAAGTATGGTACGGTAACAGAGTTGACGCAAGATTTACGGATACACATTTTTATAAGAAAAAAGTTATTTAAAAAAAAAAAAGAAAAAAGATGTTGTAGAATTAGGTAAATTAATCTTTAGCGCTTTTATAAATAAAATGAACGAAATATTACCAAAAGAAAAGTACAATAAAATATTTTGATTACACAAAGATACATGATGGAAAAAAATGCACTGACTAATTTTCAGCTATTTAAGACATTTTTTGCAAAAAATATTAAATTTTTATGGACTGTAACATCTTGTAATTAATAACAACAAGTAACACAGTATTACAATAATTAAAAAAATATAACCATTTGAAAAAAGCAGAAAAAAATAATGACTTCGGACACCAAATGTACCTGCAATTATAGAATCACTCATATGTTACGCATACATGTTTTGTATTATCATAATTAATTAAAAGATTGGCACTCTAATTATTTTTTTCTTTTTGTGCTTTAAGACAGTAACTCAGAGAGAAAAACTGTTGAATAAATTATGTTATTATTGTTTACTTTGTGCACAAAAAGTATTCTTGTAGCTTCGTAAAACTACGGTTGAACCACTGATGTCACATGGACTATTTAAACGATGTCCTTACTACATTTCTGGACCTGGCAACATTGCAGATGCATTGCTGTCTACAGAGGGTCAGAGAGCTCTCAGATTTGATCAAAAATATCTTAATTTGTGTTCTGGAGATGAACGAAGGTCTTACGGGTTTGGAACGACGTGAGGGACAATTCATTTAATTTTTGGGTGAACTATCCCTTTAAGTGCTTTTCACAAATTTTGATCAGAACTTCACGTAATCATTTAATACAGATCGGAACATCGGAGCATGTATCTCGAATCTTTTTTCCTGATTTATATTTATTCAATATTTATTTATTTTTAAGGCAATACAATTATAAAAACAAAACAAAGAAAGAAAGTATACACAAATACAAATCCCTTAAGAAAAATTTAACCGTGGTTTTACTATAGTAGTAATCAGGATTTTTATTTTTTGCATAACCACAGTTTTACTACAAATACCATAGTTAAACTATGGTTAGCATGCTTTTTTAAGGACACAGGTTAAATATAGAGATGCAGTTTTCACTGCTTTCTGTGTGGGTACTTTGCTAAAACAAATAAATGACATCTTCCTCAGAAAAGTGACAAATCAGCAACTCACTTCAATGTCTGACTTAATATATTTATGAATTATGTCCATAAGCTTAGTTTGAATTTTGGATTAACTCAGTTTGTTGCTTGCCCTCTTCATATTTAAGTAAAGAACTATAGTTTCCAAAGTCAGACATCACTTGTTATGATTTTCAAGGGTGTAGAATTTAGTAGGGACGCAATATCCAGCACTACTAAATTGTCCCTAGCAATAATATTGATAATTAAATGTCTGTTATCTGCCGTTATGTCCCTACCAATGCCAAAATCAAACCTACGACCTTGCTAAACACATTTTCAAATATTACAATTTGTTATGTGCTGACTTATATAATCAATAAATCAGTGAAGGAGGGCGCATATGGTGCTCTTAGCTGATGTTTATAATGTGTAACCCACAGCGGGATGAAGGGAGGTGGGGTCAGTAGAGCTTGCGTGGCTTTTGTTGGACTCACAGATCTCTGTCCCTCTGCCAGATTCAACATCAGCTCTCTCTCGAGCAGTGCCCGCTGTCTAAACACTGGGCAGAGTCATCTGGAGAAAGCCTGTGAAATTCAACATGCCCGGAGGAATATGCAAGCGCTTTATAGTCATCCTGACTGGTTATTTTTGCATCGGCCAGCCTTCCTGCCACACACACTTTAGATAAGAGTGCTGAGAACGAACAGAGAACAAAGATACTCACGCCTCAATCTCAGCTGTCATGCTAAACTCTTCAAAACACTGAGAATGTATTATTAAAACAACATGTTTCTTCAGAACAAATGAAATTGGAGATTTTTTTCTTGGCAGTATAGAATATCACAGTTGATGAAAATGTTTAATGTAATTTCAAGCATGCACATGTTTGCTTCATTATTAATGAAGAAGAGAATGTAGAAGAGTCTGACACATCTGGAGGAAAACCTTCAAACTTAAGCTCTCGCAAGTGCAAAAATAATTATTCCACTTAAATTATTCCAAATCGGCGTTTAGAATGATTTCTGAAGGATCATGTGACACTGATGACTGAAATAATGATGCTGAAAATTCAAGAATAAAATGCGTTTTAAAATGTATTAGAATAGAAAACAGTTAATGTAAACTGTAATATTATTTCACAATATTACAGTTGTTATTGTATTTTTTTGACCAAATAAATGCAGCGTTCTTGTCAAAAATGTTAAACACCCTTCAGAAAATGATTTTCATACTAATATTTATGTTGTTTTCTATTACAATAATTACAAATTCTATCAATTCTTAAATCATGATGCAATTACTTGAGAAGCAGCCTAAGATATTAAGTCTTGTTTTCTGAAATAAAAATTCTAATGTTTATGCTTAAAACAAATAAACTTAATTTTAAAGGGAAAACAAAATCATTTCTCTTACCCCACTAAAAGATATTTTTTTCTTGTTTTATGCATAAACTCACTCAGTTTAGATTTGGTTAATTAAATAATTAATATCTTAAGTACCTCAAGTACCTTGATTTAACAAGGTTTAGATATTTGTACTGAAAAACAAGACAATAATCATGTTTTGCAGCACAGTCTTACCAACTCCAAACGTTTGAACGGTAATGTTAATGCAAGTGCAGTAAACTCAATCTTTTGCTCTTCACTGTTAATTTCTGTGCCACTAATGTCACCAAACAGAAGTTCAATAGTGATAAAGAATTCCTGAACTAATGCTATTGGTCAATTCTCCAATAAACAATGCAACGATTCACATTCAAACATGGATTTTGTGTGTATTTTAACAAACAAAAAATAACACGCTTCAGGTTTAAGGCCTCAGAGAGTAGCCTCGTACAGAACAGTCCAACATTGATCGATGCAGCAAATTCATTCTTCATACTGAATAAATACAAAATGCGGGATAACAATACAATATATATCCAACGCTTACAGTCCTTTGAGCACTTGATATCATTTTGCAGAGTATCCCGTTTAGGTCGGGAAACAGATGGAGCAGCATTCCAAACAGATCTCCAGACAGTCTGAAGACTGGCAACAGTCCTCCAGTATCCCACAATCCAGCAGGGCAGAGCAGGTGTCCTCAGCGCAGCACGCCAGGCCGCCGGTGGCCGCTTCCCCACAGCAGCAGAGAGCGTCACACTCCAGACCGCAAGCCAAACACTGAGCCACGGCCGAACACCACGACAGCACCTCGCAGAACAGACAGGCTAGGATGCAGTGCGCACAGCAGTCTGAAAACAGCCACAAACATAGTGTTAATGACAGTATTTGAAACAATTTGACATGCAATTATATAATTAATTGGACTTTGTCATATTATTTGAAAGATTTAAAACGGTAGATGTAATGCAAAGGACTTTTGAAAGACTCTTCTGTTCCCCAAGGCTGTATTTATATAATCAAAAATGCAGTAGAAACAACAATATTGTGAAATATTGTTGCAATTTAAAATAACTCTTTTCTATTTGAATATATGTGACCGTGGACCACAAAATCAGTCTTAGGTCGCTGGGGTATATTTGTAGCAATAGCCAAAAATACACTGTATGGGTCAAAATTATCCATTTTTCTTTTATGCCAAAAATCATTAGGATATTAAGTAAAGATCATGTTCCATGAAAATATTTAGTAATTTTTTTACCATAAATGTATCAAAACTTAATTTTTGATTAGTAATATGCATTGGTAAGAACTTCATTTGGACAACTTTAAAGATGATTTTCTCAGTATTTTGATTTTTTTGCACCCTCAGATTCCAGATTTTCAAATAGTTGTATCTCAGCCAAGTATTGTCTGATCCTAACAAACCATACATCAATGGAAAGCTTATTTATTCAGCTTTCAGATGATGCATAAACCTCAATTTCGAAAAATTGACACTTAAGGCTTGTCTTGTCATCCAGGGTCACATATTTTAAAATGTAATTTATTTCTGTGATGCAAAGCTGATTTTTCTGCATAATTATTTCAGTCTTCAGTGTCACATGATCCTTCAGAAATCATGCTGATTTGCTGCTCAAGAAACATTTCTTACTATTACTTTTGGAAACTGCTTAATATTTTTGTGGAAACAGTGATACCGTATTCAGTATTTCAGCATTTATTTGAAATAAAAATATTTTTTTATATTATAAGTGTCTTTACTGTCACTTTTGATCTATTTAATGTGAAAAATAACTATAAAAGTATTACATATTGGCTTTATTTTAGAATACAAAAAAAGCCATTTTTGATATCCTGCCACTGTGTAATTTTTTTTCCAAAAATGTTTTATGCATTTTCTGAGAATGTTTTATGCATTTTTTCCCTCAACCTTGTTATGCTGTGATACATTTATTTATTTATTTATTTGGTGATGGTTTTAACTTTTTGATGTCAATATAATCAAGAGAGTGACATTATAATTTTTTTGATCACAGTATTCAAACTTAAGTCTTTACTGGCCTTTATTAGCATTTAGTTATGTTTACACTTATATTACCCTCTGAAAACTCACAGCAGTCTTTTTTTCTACTTTCAAAAATATTGACCTTAAATAATGTCGTAAATAATGTCATTTTTGTAAGTCGTTTCTATTTCAAGCACACAAAAACATGATACCACCAGAATGTTATTTTATCTATTTAAATAATGTGAATTCCTTCACAACATTTGAAAAAAACGTCACAAATTCATGATATTATCAAAACAGCAAGCCCTCTGAGTGTTTAAAGTCACTGATATCTAATGCAGAAGAGTATATTTATGTACTAATGTGAGTTAGTCATCAAACAGAGATGTTTGACCTAATGGAAAGAATTATCAAGCGCTGACGTGAAGGGACCATTAAACACATGAAGATAAAACCACAGGCCCGTCCTAGTGTCGCTGAAAGATAAGACCAGGCCCTATATTTACGAATAGCCCTGTGGGTGGAGGCCTCTTTTCAAACATGCCCTACATGCTCTAAAAATACATAAAAATATTGACACTAAATGGTTGACGGTTTGATTATGGGTTGAACCAATAGATATATTTTTCAAAGAGAATGATTTTCTTACCATCTCCAGCTACTCTCTGTATCTGCGAAGCATCACCTTTGAAGCTCTGTTGGCTCGTGGAGGTGGAGGGCCTGTGTTTTTTGTGAGGGTGTTTGTGTCCGTTGCACTTTGCATGTCCGTTGCATTTCTGTTGTGTTGTCGATCCTCCTGATGAAGAAGCCGGAGGTGTACGGATGATAGCAGACCCACTGACTAGAGGAGAAGAGCCATTGGGAAGACTGGGCTTCACTGAAATGTGTTCAATTCATATTTTAATATAGGCCTCTTAAAATTCAGTTAATAAGACATTTAAATACATTAAAGTTCGTATAAAATGTGAATACCATTGCCTTTCTCTATTTTGCGTGAAATCGTAGGTATGTGGTCAGGAAGCAGTAAAGCATCATCATTGGTTGTGACACCGTCTGTCAGCGATTCGTTGCTTCCGCTGTGAACAATCTCAGCTGAGACAGGACCTGTTCGTCACAGACAATTATTTAAAGGAATAGTTCATCATAAAATGAAAATTTACTTACTCTCAGGTGCAGACGAGTTTGTTTCTTCATCAGAATAGATTTGGAGAAATCTAGCATTACATCACTTGCTTGTAATGGATCCTCTGGAGTGAATGGGTGCCGTCAGAATGAGAGTCCAAACAGCTGATAAAAACATCACAATAATCCACAAGTAATCCACACACCACTCAAGTCCATCAATGAATGCCCTGTGAAGTGAAAAGCTGCATGTTTGTAAGAAACAAATCCATTATTAGGAGGTTTTAATTTTAAACCATCACATCTGGTCAAAAAAAAAAAAAAGAGTCAATGCTTCCTTCAGTGAAAAAGTCAATCTCCTGTTGTTTCTTAAATCAAAATCCACCAACATATGTGACCCTGGACCACAAAACCAGTCTTAAGTCGCTGGAGTATATTTGTAGCAATAGCCAAAAATACATTGTATGAGTCAAAATGATCGATTTTTCTTTTATGCCAAAAATCATTAGGATATTAAGTAAAGATCATGTTCCATGAAGATATTTTGTAAATTTCTTACCGTAAATGTATCAAAACTTAATTTTTGATTAGTAATATGCATTGCTAATAACTTCATTTGGACAACTTTAAAGGTGATTTTCTCAATATTTAGATTTTTTTGCACCCTCAGATTCCAGATTTTCAAATAGTTGTATCTCAGCCAAATATTGTCCGATCATAACAAACCATACATCAATGGAAAGATTATTTATTCAGCGTTTAGATGATGCATAAATCTGAATTTTGAAAAATTGACACTTAAGACTGGTTTTGTCATCCAGGGTCACATATTTGTTTACTGTTCTGGACTTTGTTTGTAGATGACATTTAAGCTGTGCATTAATATTATGGATAGACATTAATTGATGGACTGGAGTGGTGTGGATTATTGTGATGTTTTTATCAGCTGTTTGTACTCTCATTCTGACGGCACCCATTCACTGCAGAGGATCCATTGGTGAGCAAGTAATGCAATGCTAAATTTCTCCAAATCTGTTCACAAACTCATCTACATTCTGGATGGCCTGAGGGTGAGTAAATGTTGAGCAAACTTTCCTTTTTTGGGTGAAATGTCATTAATGTCATTAAATAATTTAAAAAATGTTGCCATGTAAATGTTACAATTTTAAATACATTTTCTCCAATGCAAACTAAGCTAAAATCTACATATGCTCAAGAATTTGCTTCATAAACATCCTTCTCACCTGTGACGTCAGGTTTGCAGGTGGCCTGTGGTTGTGTCGTGTGGACATGATTCTCCTGGGGCACGACCCTGTCTGGTGTGCCGCCCTGCCCTCCATCCTGCTGTTGGACATCCATGGCTTCTGTCTCCATTTGAGACGCTTGACTCTAACTCTGAGAAAACATCCAGAAAGAGATGCATTTAGCAGAGATGGACTGTGTGGAGTCAGTCTGGGTGTTTGTGGGGTAAGGGAATGCTAATGGAAACCTCTAATATGATGACTTTTATCCCCTAAGACAATCCAAGAAACATTTCAAAATGTGGCTTGAGTGCACGAAAGACGATTGTGCTGCTGCTCTGAAATGATCTGAGGTGATTTGGGAAGGTGACTAATCTGAACATCCTGCTGAGTCAGACAGAACTGACAATGTTATCAAAGCCCTGAGTGAATGTGCAGGGGACATAATAAACATTTTTGATGGTTGTTTGCTGTTTTAAAAATCTGCCTACGTTTACCACAGAGGATTCATTTCATTGTAGCGAATCTCTCTAGTTAAATGCTTCTGGATCAATATATGTTCCAACCGTACCATTGCTAATATTTTTTTAATGTTATTTCACACCTTATCCTAAGTGTCTAAAATTAATTAGAATAAAGTATATCCGATGCTAATGAGATCTATTGTATAGGTAGCCTACATATTTGTCTTAAATATAATAAAAGGACATTTCTGCTGTGCTGCTGATCACTTTTAAAACATTGATTAATACTTGCTTTTACTGCTTTTTCAAGGTAAATTAAAAATGTACACTTTAACGTTAACAAACGTTATAAAATTGATAACATACATGATTAATGTATATTTTAGATGTTAGACATGACATATTAATTTATTTACACCCATGTATTGAACAGAAGCGATGACTAATAATAATTAGTTTTAGGCTGTCACAGCCTATCACAACAAACAGTGTCGTAAATGTCAAACATTTGTGTGTGTGTGTGTGTGTGTATATATATATATGTGTGTATATATATATATATATATATATATATATATATATATATATATATATATATATATATATATGTGTGTGTGTGTGTGTGCGTGTGTGTGTATGATATATATATATATATATATATATATATATATATATATATATATATATATAAGATTAAAGTTAAAATTTAATTACGCAAAATATTGTTTGTCTAAATTAATCACGCGTTATTTTGAAAATTAAAGTTTGCACATACATTTGCACTTGAAAGAAGTAAACAGAAGTAAACTTTCAGACTCTCAATTTCTACTGACCCAGAATGAAGCGAAATTACCAAAGCATTAAGACACAAGGCTGAATTGAAGTTTTACCTTAACTCGAATAACTCCAGTCTTGTACCGAGGACGTTTTAATTCACTTTAATTCAGAATGAATGCGCGATGTTCCTCTGCGGGCGCGAGCTGCATCTGCTCTGACCAGCGCGTGGAGATCTCGAGCGTGTGCGCGTGCACGACATCCTTCCTGCACTGCAGGGAATCGACAACTTTAGTAACTATTTATTTTATTTCGTTGTGGTTCATGAT
The DNA here is from genome assembly GCA_036784905.1 of Acrossocheilus fasciatus. NCBI lineage: Eukaryota > Metazoa > Chordata > Actinopteri > Cypriniformes > Cyprinidae > Acrossocheilus > Acrossocheilus fasciatus. The sequence goes on from CM071945.1 coordinate 4,886,324, forward strand.
TTTCCAGCAGTACTGCAAAAAAAAAAAAAAAAAAAGAAGAAGAAAAAAGTCACTAAATGATCTCATGAAATTCTGGTTTATCTGCTGCATTTATCAAATCTTCTATGTCCATACTGACTAATGACTGACGCTTTTTTAAGGATTAATTATTATTCATAATTTAATAATTATTTGTTTATGTTACTGACTATATTTACTCTCATTTCTTTCTGGCTATCTCTATTATCAGCATTAATTGACTTGGTCGGTGTCGTGTCATAGCTGTGTGGGCGGAGTCAGCGAAACGACCGTTTCCCCCTCATTGGAAAAGCATGGTGTTGACCCAGAATGGTGTACATAAAATCATTTCTGCTGCTCGACAGAGCACGATACGTCGAAAAACTGAGCCGTATTGTGTCGGACTGTCTGTACAGTATCTGTGACTGGACAAACAACCCAACGAAATGGCCAGAGGTGTCATTTCCCGATACTTTCTGTTACCTGATTGAGTCTCCAGGCAAGAGACAGCTTACTACAGGCCTATACGTGACGGCTTGTGAAAGTAAACATTAGTCGTTTTGTTTTGCTTAATCTTAATAAAGTGATAAAGACTAGAGTAAAAGCCTGTCATACGTTTTATTTATATATTAAAAATCATTTTAACATTGACAAAACATAGGTAACATTAAAGGTCTACTGAAGTGAAATGCACATGTGGTGTGTCCTAAACGTATAGCCTCAAAATAAAAATATATAAAATAACATGAAAATACACCTTACGAAAATTAACCGTGGTTACGACCCCAAAAAACATGGTTATTATAGGTAAAGCACGGTAAAAACAAATTAAACATGTTTTGCTACACTAACCATAGTTTAACCATGGTATTTATAGTAAAACTGTGGTTATAAGCTACAAGTGGTAATAAAAACTTCCAAAAAATGTGAAGGAGGGTTGCTGTAAAGCCCCATCAGAACTGGGTTGCGGTGCACGGGGACGGGACTAATTGACGGGTCATTGAAGTTGATGAATATTACATAAATATGAATATTAAGCTTGATATGTTCATAGGTTGTATATCCATAATAACTGCTGTCGGAGTTCTGATGTTGTGTGCTACCCGCTCAGATGTGCTAACGTTACCTCCGTCAGTTTATTCGGCAGTATATAAGTCTTCAGATCGGGTTTTTATTTTTATTTTTTTTACTTATTAGAGGTACAGAACGCCACACAGCAACTTTTCAGCATTGCACCAAGCAAAAATCAATCGAAATCATAACAAAAAGTAAAGATAAAGCGTCTAACAAGGCCCCCCCCCCACGGCATAAACGGATATGACGTTTTTGTGGGCGTTCTCAATAATATCTCATCTGAATAAACTTTTCAACAATCAAAGCACTTAAAACATAAACTCAATACAAAATACAGGTATTTTATTAGTGTTAAAATATTTATTTATTTGTTTGTTTATTTTACTGCATAACATTAAAAGGAAATGTTTGATCTCTTTTTGCAGCTACTAATGTTTATTTGATATAATTAAGATACTATTATAGTTTTTTATTAATATTTTTGCATTAATATTTTCCTTTTTTTTATTTAAGTTTTAGCTATAATTTTAGTAATTTTGCTGTTCTTTTTTTTTTTTTTTTTTTTTTTTACATGAAAAATGTTGACTTGGGAACTAGCTGAAATAAATAAAGGTTAAGGTTTTTTTTTAATATATATTATATATATTTTATGGTTTTAGATTTAGTTAACTACAGTTGTCTCCTGTTTGTCGGTGCGCGTCACTTACACGCACGTCCAGTAGGTGGCAGCGGATCATTTGTCATCTAAACCGTAGAAGAAGAATCGTAGCAGTGGAAGCGGAAGTACATGTTGTTGTGCAGTGTTCCGCTTTGTAAACAAAAGGAGTGAAATATTAAATCAATTCACTGCACACCTGTTTAGTTCACATTGGTTATGACAGCCTATTAGTTTTTGTGCTTCAGATGTTCTGAATGACTGTGGGTGGCATTCCTTTCTTTTGGACATTAACCGGACAAATCTGTCATGGTAAGTTACGTGAAATATTTTTGCAATTCTTGTTGTTTTGTCATTATAATAAGAACTAGGCGGTACAGTGGTACAGGTATATCACAATACTGAACGAAGGTATGTGAAAGAATACCATGGTTCATGTCAAAAACATCTTACTGTTTTGTTAAAAATATGAAAAATCCAAATAAAACTGTTATATATATATATATGTATATATATATATATATATATATATATATATATACATATATATATATATATATATATATATATATATATGTGTGTGTGTGTGTGTGTGTATAGAGAGAGAGAGAGAGAGAGAGAGAGAGAGAAGGTAACAGTTAATACAAATGGCCATGACAGCTCAGAATAGCTGTTACACAAATCGTTTAAATGGAGGTTTGGCATCACAAAGTATCAGAGAATACATAAAATGTAGCATATAGCAGCATAATAAACTGTTTATACAGTATGCAAAATATAAAGTGTACAGGTAGACTGTATAACAGGAAAGTTGTTGATATGTAAATGTCTGGATTGAAGTAGTTACAGAACATACAGATAATGTAAAATTAAATACACATTCAGTTTCTTCTCTTATGTTATAGGACAGTGAAGTGTCAGATTTGGAGCAACCTCCTGGACCGGAGATGAGTCTGAATCGGAGCAACGCACCTGTTTATTGCGTTTGTCGCAAACCAGACATCAACTGCTTTATGATGTAAAATGTGTTTCTCTTCAAATGTTTGCATGCAGTTTTTTTAAGGATGCTTTTTCTTTGTAAAACTAAATATTTTCAGTTGCATCTTTCAAATTATTTTCATGTACACAGTGGTTGTGACAACTGCAATGAGTGGTTTCATGGAGACTGCATTCATATATCAGAGAAGACAGCCAAAACTATCCGTGTTTGGTACTGTGAAAAGTGTCGAAGTAAGGAAATTTGAATTATTAATTTTATTTTATATATTTGTTTTGTTTTAAAAATTCTAAATAATTATATTTATATATTTTATTTTTCATCATTAAGACTTTATTATATTATTTTTTAAAGTACTTTTTTAAATACTATATGACAATATAGCATCAACAACAGCCCTGAGTGTGTACATCCTGCGATCTAGGTAAAAATGAATCCTTAGAGATCAAATTCCGCCCCAAGAAAAGCAGAGAGAAAGAATCGGAGGCAGACGGGACCGATAACCAGCAAGACACACCGGATTTCAAGTCGGATGGACGGCGTGGTTCACGGGTGAGAAATTCTGACTGATAAAGCTACTCTCGTAAAATGACCTTTGTGAAGACCGTGACTGAAAAAAAGTGTTGTTTGTTAACCTTTGGACTGGCTATGGGGAATTTTTGGGATTTGTCCTCAGATTAAGCGCTCAGCTCGCATGTGTGGAGAATGTGAACCCTGCATGCGCACAGAGGACTGTGGACTTTGTGACTTCTGTAAAGACATGAAGAAGTTCGGCGGCCCGAATAAGATCAGGCAGAAGTGTCGGCTGAGACAGTGTGAAGTGCGTGCTAGGGTGAGTTTTCACTTTTGTAAAAGAGACAACATCCAAGTTATATTGCCAATGATTTGTCTTTTCTATCATATGCCTTTATGGTATATTTTAAGGTATGATAATGTTTCTTGACTAATAATATAATTGCATTTCAGCAATTAATCCCAAAGAATCCTTAGAGAACAAATGGTTCTGTAAGTTATAAGGTGTTTTTATTGATTGTTAGTAGTTTCACATTTATCCAGGGCAATTTCAGTACATTTATTACAGAGAAAATTAGTCTGAAGTGAGTCTGGGTTGTTATAGTTAACTAAAACTAAAACCATAAAAGCATTTTTGTTACTTAAAGTAAAAATAACAATAACTGAAAAATAAAATAAAGTATTAAAAACTTACATTTCTTTTATATAATCTAGTTGCCAAGGAAACATTTCTCATTTTCATTTAGTTTGTTCATTTACTAAAATAACTGAAATAAAAATTAATAAATTACTATATAGATAGATATGAAAAAATTACAAAGACACATCAAAATTACAATTTTTTTTTTAACTAAAATGATAATGAAAATCTAAAAATAAATATTTAATTATAAATGTAATTATTTAAATAATTTAAGCTATAAATAAAATCTATAATAGTATCTCGATGATATTGAAATAACCCTGGAACCTACAACCTTTCCATTTCCAGCCCTTTTTTAACTTTCCATCCTATTTTTAATTTTTCAGAAAATGTTGCGAGTGAAGGATGAGGAGTGCTCCATGTCTAAGGGCAGAGATTATCAAGATGGCACGCTGTCTGAAGACTACAGTGAGAATGAGCTGGAGCTGTATCAGCAGTACTGTGCCGGAAAGTATGGAGAACACAGCACGGTACCAGCTACAGTACACTTAAGAGCAACATAAAATACCTTTTTACCAAGTTAGCCCACTTGGATCTCTTGATTAAACTTCTGGAGACATATTTCCAGCAATGCAAGAACAGCTCCTATGTTCTTGAATGGGAAACAATAAAAATCTTCCGTTTGCAAAATATATCAAATCACCAGTAAAACTTCTAAATGTAGCTTCCTTAGATCATGCAAAATGTTTTGTGTTAATGCATGTGCAGTAAATAAATTACTCCATTATGTCTGTTGGATGTGATTAACGATACTTCTTTTGGCAGAAATGGTTGTGCCTAAACTTTTTGTGTTTGTTTTTATTTTTAACCAGGGTTGGAACAGTGACGATGATGATGGTTCATTCGCTGATTCATCTATGAGAAAGAGAGCTGTTAAAGTCAAGCACGTGAAAAGAAGAGAAAAACGATCTGAAAAAAAGGTAAAGACTTAAAAATATGTGCATAAAATGCTTAAACTTTTATTTAACCTGTAGACTATATATAAATTAAAATATGCATTTGTGTTTTTCTATGTGTATCATATTTGATGCATCAGGTTTTATGGATTGTATGGTAGGCTAGGCGAGAATATATATAGAGCTCAATTTTATTCAAAGGCCCAAACTGAGTAAAAACATGCAGAATATATGCAGCAAAAATATTTGGTGCAATTGCTGATATTCATATGGCCAAAAAGTAAGAAGAAATTGTGAAAGCTTGTATACAATAAACATTATAATGAAAATCAATCAGACATTTACAGTATAGCATAGTATAAATATCAGTTGTCTCGCTGTATACCCCAAAAATATGTCTTGGTAAGATGATATTTAAAATCTTTGTTTAATGTTTAATCATCGAAGCTCTGTGGGGGCAAACCATAATACAGTGCAGTCAAATGACGATTGAGAGATGTACAAATAAACCTTCCCTAAAAGCCGGATGGTTTGATACTCACATTTTAACAAAAAAAAAAGAAAAGATGTTTGGATGATCAAGTAAACCTAAGTTACTTCAGTGCAGAAAGTGGTTAATATTGCTAACTATATAAATGTAATTCTTAACCTGAAGAAGGACTTTGGCACAGAAGACATGTTTTTTGGCTTGAAGTAAATTGTTGCGCTTATAATGGAAATTAATTAGAACTTTGTTTTCATTCATAAGAAAGAGGAAAATAAGTCTCGGAAGCACAAACCCAAACAGAAGCACCGCGACCGGGTGAGACACAGCGAGCGGCCAGAGGTTCGGGACAGCGGAGGAGCCAGACAGTGTCTTGGACCCGGATGTGTTGAAGCTGCACGTGCCAACTCCAAATACTGCTCTGATGACTGCGGCATGAAGCTTGCTGCCAAGTAAACCTGGAAATGCTTTACAGTTGTAGAGAGTTGGATGTAGGTGATTAGACAGACCCTGACAATTTCTGTCGTCTTGTCTTGCCAGTCGAATCTATGAGATCCTGCCCCAGCGTATCCAGCAGTGGCAGCAGAGCCCGTGCATCGCTGAAGAACAGGGCAAGAAGCTTCTAGAGCGAATCCGCCGTGAGCAACAGTCAGCTCGCATGCGACTCACTGAAATGGAGAAACGGTTCCACGAGCTGGAAGGCATCATTGCTAAAGCCAAACAGCAGGTTGTGCATCACGATGAAGAGGTGAGGCCTTCATAAACATAGTCCAATGCATTGGTGTCAACATTCTGTTGCTTTGATAACACTGTAAATACATTACAATAGAATTGTTTATTCTTATATTTTAAATGAATAAAATGCAATAAAATGTCATTTATTCCTGTGATGCAAAGCTAAATTTTCAGCAGCATCATTACTCCAGTCTTCAGTGTCACGTGATCCTTCAGACCACATAACAATGCCCATTGCTTTTCTTTTCCCCGAAGGTCAATGAGGGCGATGACGACACAGATTTGCAAATCTTCTGTGTGTCCTGCAGTCACCCAGTTAACCCCAAGGTGGCGCTGCGTCACATGGAAAGGTGCTATGCAAAGGTGTGTTGTATTTAAAGGAACACTCCACTTTTTTTGGAAATAGGCTCATTCTCCAACTCCCCCAGAGTTAATAAGTTGAGTGATATTACGTAGCGCCTGAAAGTAGTAACCAGCTATATTATAACTAGTTACCTAGCTGGGGACTACTTTCAGGCACTGCGTAATATCACTGCGCCTGCTGCGGCCATGTTACGGCAGCAAAGTTCCTTGATTATTACGCCGGAATGAGAGTATAATTCCTAGCCGAATCGGCCTAGAAAATCGCAACTTTTCATTTTCCTCTGGTCTTAGTACACGATATAACTACAGAAGAGTCGAGTTTTAAATAGGACAAATATCGAAACTCTTTGGTCATTTTTGAACGCGATGCTACTGGTCTAATAGGATTCAATGATCTATGCTAAGCTATGCTAAATGTGCTATCGCCAGATCCGGAGATCGGCTGAATGGATTCAAAAACGGTAAAACTCAACTTATTAACTCTGAGGGAGTTGGAGAATGAGCCTATTTCCAAAAAAAGTGGAGTGTTCCTTTAAGGTGTCTGTTTTTACTAATCGTGATGCATAGACCTTTAAACAGTGGTCACATGTTTTAGTGTTGTGTTTTTGAAATAATATGATGTTCATGTTTCGTCTTTTACTTTTAACCAGTATGAGAGTCAGACATCATTTGGCTCCATGTACCCCACTCGCATAGAGGGGTAAGTAAACATATGTATTTTTTATATTCATAATTGTATTTTTTTTAGATAAATTATTTTCCATGTTTTTGAAAGAAGACTCTTATACTCACCAAGGCTGCATTTATTTGATCAAAATACAGTAAAAATAAAAAAGTAATATTGTGAAATATTATTACAACTTAACATAGCTGTTTTCTATTGTAATATATTTTAAAACATAATTTATTCCTGTGATGTTAGGCTGAATTTTCAGCATCATTACTCCAGTCTTCAGTGTCACATGATCCTTCAGAAATCATTGTAATGAGCTGATTTGCTGAGCCATTTCTTTTTATCATCAGTGTGGAAAACTGCTATACAATTTCTTTTTTTTTTTCAGAATTCTTTGAGTAGAAAGTTCAAAAGGACAGCATTTATTTGAAATAGAAATCTTTTGTAACATTATAAATGCCTTTACTGTCATTTTTGACCAATTTGATGTGTAAAATTAGTCTTTCAGAATATTTATTGACTGTATGCCTGGAGTTCTTATCTAATGTTAGCATACTTGTTTATTTCTCAAGAGTCCTGTTAATTTCTTTGCATGTAAAATGAAGGAAATCATTATGTGCACCGTTAGTGCCTTTTGAAAATAGCAGATAATGTTTTGCACAAAATCTTTAAGTCTCATATTATTTCTGCTCTTTTTCTCATGGTATATAGTGCTACACGGCTTTTCTGTGATGTTTACAATCCACAAAGCAAAACCTACTGTAAGAGACTGCAGGTTCTCTGTCCAGAACACTCCAGAGACCCAAAGGTACTTTACCACATTCATTTGATACATAAACACCCGATCTGCATAGATATTAAGGACATTATTCATAATTGTGAATGCATGCATGCAGGTCCCTGCGGATGAGGTCTGTGGGTGTCCATTGGTTCGTGATGTATTTGAACCCACTGGAGAATACTGCAGGGTGTCCAAACGCAAGTGTAACAAACACTACTGCTGGGAGAAACTCCGCAGGGCCGAAGTGGACCTGGAACGAGTCCGAGTGGTCAGTGCATATGCAAAGGAATCATTTATTTGAAGGAAAGAAATGATTTATTTGGGTCAAAGAAAATAGTTAAACTCAAAGCCATTCCAAGACGAGATTGCATTATCCTTCATCAGTCTTACAGTTAATCTTTAATTTATACACTCATTCCCATCATCTCTTCTCTTCCCCTAGTGGTACAAGTTGGATGAATTGTTTGAGCAGGAGCGCAATGTAAGAACAGCCATGACAAATCGAGCAGGTCTCATGGCCCTCATGCTGCACCAGACAATCCAACACGACCCAATTACTACAGACCTGAGAACTAACAAGGACAGATAAGGTTACTGTCATTCCCTTTTATCATCTTCTCATCTTTTATCCATTCCGTTTGCACATGATGTTCAACCATGAAGCAACTCTCCTGACAGTCTGAGGTTTTGTGTTTGATCTTACAGAGAAAACGAACCCTTGCTGCTGAAGTCGCCTCACGTTTGTGAAGAGTCAGTGTCTTAGAAAGTTGTTTGTTGAAGCTGTATTTCATGAACGACACTCATGTTTCTGTATTGTACATGCATTCATGTAACCCTTGGCTTCACTCTCTGAATGGTGCTGTAACAACACTGAATTGTTGTGCTTACATTTTTTAGATTTTTAAATAATCTCATCATAACCACATATTGAGCATTAAAAAAAGTAAACTGGAAAAAGCTTCAAATATTTTTCTTGCTGGTGAAATGTCTGTTATTTGTCTTTAGATGGCATTTCTTGTGCCTCTACACAAAGGTATCATTAAGGGTTTGTCGAGGTTTTCTATAGTCCAAATTTGACCAAATTATTTCAACATTTTCTAGACTTCTTACAATGATAAATCTGACCAAAGTTTAGATTCTGATGCATTTAAACAGTACATTTATTTTTCTTATAGGGTGGCATTATTGATTGAACACTGGCTCATTCTAAAATATGTATTAAATATATATATTTTTTATTATTATTTAGTATTACTTAATTATAACTCTGGTCCATGTGAAATGTCAAAATTTCATGCTTTTGCTCTGATCACTGATCAGCGTCAACGACCTCTCTAACTGGAATGGCGGTAAGACATTTCACGATAAGATTAATTAGGTTCATAAATGATTAAGAATTAGGATGGCGATTACCAACAGTTAAATCGGAAAATCTCTATTAGAGAGTAAGTGTTAAAGTACCACTTAGATATATCTCACTAGGTGAAACTAAAGCAAAGGCCCTTTAGTTATAATGTGGCAAAGATATGTTTATTTGACCCTGATCATTTTTGGCGTTTAAATTTGAGAAGTTGCACGTAATTCTTTTACATAAATAAAGTCCCTCTCGGATTTGGATTCTAAATTCGCGCAAAAGGCGTTTTGTATTATTTTTAAGCGCCAAATATTAAAGCATTTCCGTAAACTAATAACTCAGATATGCTCAGAACAAAATCTGGTGTTGTTAATGCGATGGTAGGTCATAGGCTACCGAGAAAACGTTATAATTCACCGTAGCGATGCGCGAGACAGCGATTTTCATAAAACGTTCCATTATATATATATATATTCGCACGCGCTTATCAAATAGACCAACCAGCAAACTCCGAGGACATGCAGTTACTGTTATTCTAGCTTTATTATTTTACATTAAAGGAGTATTACTGCAAGGACTCTGAACGCTGACCGACTATTCTACCGCTAAATTTAATTGTTCGAAACCTCAGTCAGGATCGACTTCCTACGATGCTTGTGTCAGCGCATGCGCAGTAGATCACCGAAAGTATCGCTGATCGGAGAGAACGAGGCGCAGATGAACGGCTCGATCGACTGCGCGAGACGCGATGAGGTAAGAATGTCTAAATACTGCGGGTCTTCGGTGCACTATTTGTTTTTGTGCATGGCAAAAACGCGTGCTTATAAAACGCAGATAGCGTCATAATTTCGAGATATCGCTGTAGTAAAAGAATCGAAAGATCGGCGTGGTTCCGTGCAGCAGAAAGCGTTCGGAAAGTCGTTTGCGAGGCTGCATCGCTGAAAGCAATGGGGAGCGTGGAAGGGGAGGGTCAACAGTGAAGGGGGGGCTGCTTGAGCTCATTCAGCACAGCGAAATGGACGTTGTGGAGTCGTGCAAAATAAACTTATCGTGTCTTTAAAATCTGTCACAATTAATAAGAGACGTTGCAAATGGAACACGCTTGCAAAACGCGCGAGGTTTGATCGTACCGTCGATAAATGTCACGTTCTATCGGACGTGTTTTTGATCGCGTGTCGGGACAGCATTCCTCACTCCAGCGATCTGTAATGGAGGCTGGCGAAACTCGTGTCGATTTATTACGATCTGTTTGTTTTGCTTACCGTTCATTTTTGATCACGTTATCGCAAGACAGAAATGTTAGGAATTGCACAAATTATTTAATAGCATTAAGTTTTAAGTTTATTTGCGCTAAAAAAGTGCATCGCGCTATTTTAGTTCCGTTTCAGGAAATTGTTCTATCGGTACTAAGACCACGAATCCAAACAAATCAACTTGCAATTAGCATGTCAAGTAATTAAAAAAATATGTAACATAAATCAAAGCTTCACTGACGTCAATTGCATTTCAAACATATATGAAAAAATAATAATAACACATAGCATCGTTAACTTTTAACACATTTCAGATCTAAATATTAAAAACAATGCAGAACATGTTTACTTCTTATGTGTATGAAACGTCACTGTTCTTGGGGCATACTAAATATGCTTATTGCAAAAGGTGGTTAAAACTTAAACAACGACTATTTTACCTCATAAACCAGAGTGACAACACAATATTCCCAAATTATCATAAACACTGATCTGATGATCGCATAATCAAAATGCAAATGAAAGTTTTTGCTTCTGTTAACTTAGTTAAACTACGTTTTTGGGAATTAGTTTTTATAGTTCTTTTAAACATTTAAATGTGTTTAAATGTCCTCTTGAGTGTAATCTACTGATTTTTAGAATAGATTTATTAAATAAATGTGCTTGCCTTTTAGGTTTATTGTGGGACATTTCTGTGTTTGTATGGCAGCCAAGTCAAACTATATATTTTGCAACAATATCTATAACGAGATATGCTGTTTGCAAGTGTTTACAGACATTAATTGTGACTACATTGAATGTGCTTATGCATACGAGTTTACAGTTTGATCATTAATAACGAAACATATTTGGAAACTTCCACAGTTTCATATTTTCTTCAGAAAATTATTGTACATTTTATACTTGGTGTTGATAATGAGCAACTGTATTTGCTTTTGGCAGTGTATGAGAGATGTCAGAAAATTACTAGTTTAGTACATTTTCTTCTTAGTAGTTAGAAAAGATGAAGAAAGTAAAGTTGTGTTGACACTGATCCTCTGCATTTGTTACTTTTTGGTTATATTAGAGATAACTGAAAATTGCTAGATCAGTATATTTTCTTCTTAGCAGTTAAAAAGATGAAGAAATTTGTGTTGATAATGAGCTGCTGTATTTGTTACTTTTTGGCTAAGTTCAGCATTTGAGATTTTAATGTTACTGAACCGATTCGGTGAGTTCCTTACTGACTTGCTAACTTTATCAAGAAGTCATCTTACTGAAATCATCATTTTTACAATATACAAATCACCCTGTGACCCAGATTTGAGCTGAAACCCACAGCGAGATTTTATTATTGCTGAGATGTTGATTACATCTGTTTTATTGGGTTTTTATTGTTCTTCTAATTGTGAAAGTGCTTATTACCTTGATCAACCTTTCAGCAGTTGTCTTAAACAGTTAGTCTGTTTTAATTACATATAATTAGGGTTTCAGGAAATGAAGTATTTTCCATTAAACAAACTTTAACAAGCGCTGGCTGCTTGCTGCACTGTAGCGCATTTCTTTGCCATAGTAATTGCGCTGCATTGCAGGTATCGAATGTTGTCAGCCCATTTGTATCGACCTCCCTGCCATCGCTGCTGGGCTCGCTGCAATTCTGTCACCATGGCAACCGCTCGTTTCAGCCCCGTTCTATAAATATTCTCCTTCACGCTAGTCTAACGTGTTTCTGCTAGCTTGAGTCTTTGCAGTTGCAAAGTAGGTTTTATTTACATCGGTTGTGTTGCATTGGCAGAGACTTTCTTAGAAGCTGTTGCTTGTGTGTTTTTAATAAAATAGTGATTGGTATGTATATACAAGTATGTAAAAAAAAAAAAATCATATTTCTCTTTAGTAATTTCTTTAATCATCAGTCACGATGTATGTGTGTGTGATTGGTTTGCAATTCATCTCAATACAAAGTGTGTTGATTAGAAATTCAGTGTGTCTTTAGAAATGCATTAACCAGAAAAATGACCACAGACTGTGCTGTGTAATAATAATTTTATTGCATCTATAATCTGATGTTTAATTTAGTTCTTCCCTCTAATATCTGCATTCCCTTTACAGGTATAATAATTCATAACCACTGAAGACATGGATGAAGCACTGGATTTTTGACTTTTTATGCAACCCAAGCACTTTGTAACATTTTGAGATGAAATTTCTACTTCCAACTTCTGTGGACAACAAAGTCATTTTTCTTATTTAAAAATGTGAGCCAGCGGTTCAGCGTCCAGACTCTTCCTGGCATGACTCAAAACCATTGGTCTCACAAATCTACTAGAAATACAGAGGCCTCAAGGCCAGAGAACGGGATCAGACATGACGGATGAGCTGAACAGGGCATCAGCTGAACCGGACACGACGAAACCGGAAGAGACTGTGCCGGTTGGAGCAGACGTTGCTACTGTCGTTGAGGATAATGCAGTGGAGAACAGTGCACCTGGAAAGGTGACGGTCGAGTCGCCACCTGATTGGCTGAAGCCAATGGAGGAGGATGAAGATGATGGCGGTGAAGGTGTCAAGAGCAGTGAATGGATCACCAGAAAGACCAATAACGATGTGTATGTGCTTATACCTGATATTTGTTTGCATTTAGTGGGATATATTATAGTTTGTGTTAGAGCTATAACAATATTATGTCACGCATGCACTATTATCGCAATACAAAAATTATATGGTGAACCCAGCAGATCACACATTTGAGCTTCTGTGTTTAATAATAATTATTAATAAATTAAAAATAAAATGCATTATTTAGTAAAATACTGTTTTTAAAACATGTTTAAATGACTTAATATATAAATATTAAAATTCCTTTGTAAAGATTTGTACAGATGAGATTTCTTGCTTCCATTTGAAGCTTCTTAAATCATGCTATAGAATATGATTATCAAGTTTTATGCATGTAACTTTCAGGAGTGCTTTCATTAATCCAAAAGAAGACAATCCAAATATGAAGACATTCAGAAATGCATTACATATTTTTGTTGACTTTTTCATTCAAACTGTTACGCTAAATATTTGCAATGAAAAAATGCTAAATGGATGCATTTTCATAAGTGGTCTCACACTTTTGGACCCAACTTTTTTTTTTTTTTATGAACATTTTAATTAATTTGATAATAAATGTCCATAGACTGATGGCACACAGGGCAACTTTTTGAGCAATTTTCCCAAGCAACTTTTTTTGAACAATGTTGTTTGGGCACTTTCCCATTGACAATGGGTGACAAATTTCTATCTGATTGGTTTTAGGCCCTGTGTCTCACCTGGTGTCCCGTTGACAGCAACATTGCTCAAAAAGTTGTCCCTTGTAACATCAGCCTTAGACCCGTTGATTATGTTCAGTTGATAAACTGACTTTCGTACTTTTCATATCCTCACAGTCCTAAAGTAAAACGACGCAGAGGTCGGCCTCCGATTGCCAGAAATGCTAGACTTGGACTTACTCGTTTAGATTTCAAGAAAGGATTGCATGCAGATCACCCTAAAACTAAGGTTTGTGTAGCTATCTGTGTTGATTTGGATTTTGTTTGCATTGTTAGAAAGAATATTATGTATGCACAATGGGTCAGAAGTTTGGAATGATGAAGATTTTTTTTAATGATTCTTAAAGAAGACTCGTGCTCACCAAGGCTGCATTTTTTTTAATCAAAAATACAGATAAAAACACTAATATTGTGAAATATCTTCTGTTGTAATTATTTCCTGAAATGCAAAGCTGTTTTTTTTCTTTTTTTTTTTGCATTACTCCAATCTTGATGCTTCAGAATTAATTCTTATATGCTTTGATCTGCTGATTTGCTGTTAAATTGCTATATGTGACCCTGGACCGTAAAACCAGTCTTAAGTCGCTGGGGTATATTTGTAGCAATAGCCAAAAATACATTGTATGGGTAAAAATGATCGATTTTTCTTTTATGCCAAAAATCATTTGGATATTAAGTAAAGATCATGTTCCATGAAGATATTTTGTAAATTTCTTACCGTAAATGTATCAAAACTTAATTTTTGATTAGTAATATGCATTGCTAAGAACTTCATTTGGACATCTTTAAAGGTGATTTTCTCAATATTGAGATTTTTTTGCACCCTCAGATTCCAGATTTTCAAATAGTTGTATCTCAGCCAAATATTGTCCGATCCTAACAATCCATACATCAATGGAAAGCTTATTTATTCATGATGTATAAATCTCAATTTCGAAAAATTGACACTTAAGACTGGTTTTGTCATCCAGGGTCACATATGTAAAAAAAAAAAGTCTATTTTTTTTGTGAATTTTATAATTTAATATAAAATCCCCCAAAATTTTTTAAATTCGTTAATTACTGCTACTTTTCTAAATAACCAGGAGTAAACCATGTATGATACTATTACAATATTTTTAAAACATTCTCTTCTTTTCTATGTGGTTGTTTGGCATATGTAGAGTGTTCGTACTCTACTGGAAAGAACACGTTCAAGTCTCGCATCAAGAACTGCCATTCCCGTCCCAGATCCAACCCACACGCCTGAGGTTTTACTCCAAACACCCAAGAACATCATTCACAACCCGACGTTGACATCTCAAAGACCCAGACTCATCCCCATCTCACCTTCAGGGGACAGCAGCCTCTCCAAGACCCCCAACGCTGAATTTCACAGCCCTCCTCGCCTCACGAGGGTCTCGCCGCTCAGTATCGACACATCTGTGACACGGAATTTCATTCACTCTCCAGCTGTAAAAGTGGGCAATGTTTCCCAACAGATCATTTCCTCTACTGAACCTGGGAAAGATGGCACTGAGCCGCCCCTTCGACTCTGGCTTTGTCCCTCTCTGGAGCCCATTAGTCCTACAAAATCTCAGGATACATTCTCAGATCAGACTGTAAGTTCACCAAATTTCCCAGAGACTACACGTAATGGAACAGCGACCATAAAGGAAAGTCTTCCTTTTCTCAGGTGAACAAATCTGACTCATTTTATACCACCTAGAAAGTCTATTTTATACGCTCTAGTTTTAACTAGGTCCTTCACGCATCCAGTTCAGGGTTTCTGCAGGTCTTCCAAAGTTGCCTTAATCATCATTCCACAAATGAAGGCCTTAAAAAGGTCTTTAAAAAAGTCTGCAAAATTGATACCTTTCTGATTATTTTTGTGGCATTTTTTTTTTGTTTTTTTCAATATAAATATCTAAACATCCTTAAATTAGGATACATTTACTTGGGATGCAAATTGAAGAAAGTCTTGTTTTCTGAGAATCAAAATGAACAAAACTTGTTTTCCCCTTGAATGAAGTAGATTTTTCTGAGCCGATTGGCAGGTATTTGTTCTTGTTTTAATCTTAAACTCAATTTTGATCAGACATTTAAGGCCGTTTCACACTGAGCGCGTTGAGAAAAAGCGAGGCGAATCGCTGAGGAACGTTGCTTTTACACCGAGTGCGAAACGATTGATCGTCTTCTGCTAATTCACGTGTGCACTCTAGGTGGCGCCGACCAGCAATGCATTTTTTTTTAATGTAGCCTATGTATCTCGTAAATGGCTTTTACATCGTCCACTGCTCAATATACAGCATTAAATTAAGATAAATAACTTTTGGCTCTTCATTAGAAACACAAACTATCCATAATGCTTACAAGAAAATATAATTAGAGTTACAAATAGCATCAAGCTACATTTCAAAATGTATGTAATTAATATTTTTGTTCAAACCCCACTTTAAACCATCATCGAGTGCTCGTAATAACTTCTGTTTGTGATCTAAAATGGATTTTGATTCTATATTAGGCAGACATACACTCTTTGTATGTTATAATGGACTGAATGCTACCTGCTTGTCATTTGTCATAAACATCCTTTACTGGTATATAAATACCATGAGCTGCATAAAAACATATACAGAAAATATATTGTATGAATATAAATATAAATATATCTCTATGATAAGACATACATATTCTTTTTATCTTGGTTGAAAAAAAGTTGGTTGAAAGTACTTTTACTAGCTTTTAGCGCCACCGTGTCGACCATTTGGGTAACAGCAGTTGCTCTGGCCACGTGATGTAATGCTCAAATCTTATTGGATGGCACGTTTTCTGGAAAGATTCATCGGACTGCTTCGAAAAAAAATTTAAGTGCACGAATGTTCGCAGTCTATGTGGAAGCATCCATAGGAATCTGTTGTTTTATTTCAGCGCATTATCGCGTCCGATATTCGTTTCGCTTTTTCGCACACAGTGTGGAAGGGCACTGGAAAATAAGACAAAAATACTGAGGTAGAAAATCTAAATTTTGCAGTTTGATCAGATGGTACATTAAAATTATTTCCAAATTTTAGGGTATAGGTTATAGGATGGGAGGAGAGATATTCTGCAAGTGTTAATAAGCAGTTGTTTTTGGAAAATGAATTAAATAATGAACAGTATTAGAACAGTATTACTTTTAAAAGTAATGCATTACAATATTGCATTACTCCATAACAAAGTAGCTAATTGCGTTACACATTTAACTTTTATGGAAAGTAATGCATTGTTACTTTCGCATTACTTTTTCTCACCTGGGCTGGGCTTTCTTATTTATTTTTAATAACCGAAAAGCCCAAAAGTGATATTTTTGGCAAAGGCCCTTTGACACCGAGTGAAGTCTCCGGCTGATGGAATGTCTCTGGAATTACTCCCAGTTTCTCTCAACGCAGGGACGGGAGAAGTGTCAGTGAATAAAACAAAGTAAACTGCGTTACTTATTTGAAAAAGCAACTCAGATATTTTCTTGTACATTTAAAAGTAATGCTTTACTTAACTAGCTACTTAAAAAAGTAATCTAATTACTTGTAATGCGTAACCCCCAAACACTGGCAATGAATATCTATTGTAAATACAGCTCATTTGGTTCCTTTTAGAGAACTCATTTACATACTCCCTTCAATTTATTCTTTACATTTTCTTCACTTGGCCTAAAAAAAGTTCCTTTATAAAATCAAAGTTGTTTGTCTTTCTTTAGTAAATGTGAAAGCTGTGGCGGCCCATTTTCTGCTCAGAAGTTTGGAGACACGTTGTGCTTCAGATGCTACAGGACTAAACGTATGGCAATTTGTAATTACACTCTTCATTTCAGCAAACAGCAGAGGATAAGTTTGATGTTTGTGTGATTTCTCCATTTCTTATTTCTGCAGCAGAGAAGAAGCACTCTCCTCCAAATATTGTGTTTAGGAAGGTATGTACCATTAAATAGTCATCGCAAGAGATCTCAGGCCTGCTTTTCCTTACTTTCTCTCACTGATTTTTAAGACTGGGATAAAAAATGTGCCAAACATAATTTTGCATTCATCTGTTAAACAAGATCACTGTTATTGATCTACGTTTTGATCCTTTCTTTCCATCTCTGAACATCACCAACAGATAAAAACAATGTCTTCTGTCATGTCTAAAATGTGTCATATATATGCATGTATTACATATATCTTATTTTATAGTTTAATAATTCAAATTATATAATATTTAAATTTTATTTAAAAAAAAATACATATAATTTTTATGTATTTCCTATGTAAAGAGGATGCTGTTTTCTCATGTCTCAATGCTATATTATTTTTTTGTTAATGGACTTTTTTTTTTTTTTTTTTAATTGTGCTTGCCAGAAAGTCATTCCTGGCCTTTATCACTCATCTGTTGTGTGTTGTTGTTGATGTTGGGAAGTGTAAGTGAAGCAGTACTGTTTTGTCTGTGTTCATGTTAGCTGCATGAGAGGTATAAGGCTTTGGCGATACTTTTGCGTTATAATATCTGAGCTAAAACAACCTAGTTTCCCTTTTGTTCTGCTCTCAGTATATGAGCCAAAACAGTTGTTTGCTCACCGTAAGTAGCTAGTAACAAAGTCCAGATTATCCTTGATTTCTCTGGTAGTATTCTTTATTCATTCTTTTATTTTCTTGATTATTCTTTTCTAGTAACGTTATTTCCCTTTATTTCTGATTCTGTTGAATCTAACACTTCTGTTTAACATATTTCCTTTGCATCATTTTTTTTATGCTTTTGAATGTTTTTTTATTTATATTTTAATTATTATTTTCAAGGTGGGGCAGGATCAGTGGGAGGTTGGGAAAACAAAACATCCAAGAAAACAAATGCTGGTAATAATAATATGGACACATTCATAACATTTTTAGGTTGACACATGAAACTGTAGCATACACAAAAGCGTTGCCAAAGATCATCAAATAATCTGTCAGTAGCTGAACTACTTAACGCCATTAACATAATGTCACTCTGTCTCCTGCAGAAACAATGTCCCAAATACAAGAAAATGGTAAAAACGGTGAGTGTACATGCTTTATGTAGCTAAATCCTTTTTTTTCCCTCTCATCTGTCGCGTACTTCAGTTCAGTGTATAACTATTCATATATGAGACTGGCGAATTCATTTTGTGCTGCTTATAGTGCAGAAATTACACACTTCACCACTGTGCTTTAAATACCGATCCAGGTTTTTGTTGTATGTGTGTTTTTTAGGATTTTGTCCCTGATGGTGATGACGATGAGGATGACTGGGTGAGTGGTTCAGCATCACAATCTCTAACCTCTAACCTCTTGTAGACAATCTTCCACATGTGTTCTGTCGTCTGATTGATACTTTATACCTTTTTAGCAAGTGAGGGGCCTTTTAGTGTAATTATAAAAATGTCCATTTTCAGGTTGTGATAGACTTTTTCTGATATCTGCTGAAAATCCTTGTAGAATTTAATAAACTAGATGTAAGGTTATTAGTAATATTTTAAGGTTGAAGAAACTTGGGTTTACTTGAGTAACCATACATCATTTTTTAGAAAAATCATGTTAAAATGCGAGTATGAGGATCGTTTATTTGTCCCTCAGTCATCATTGTATTGGATTATATGTTTCCTCTCACAGCAAACACTACAGAGCTTTGAAAATAAAACTAAACATTTTAAATATCATCTTACTATGAAATATTATTGGAAGAGATAGAGCGACAGCTGATATTTATATGCATTTTATGTAAGTAGTCTGCTATACTGTTGTAAGATCTTGATTTACATTCCAAGCTAGCAGAATTTCATATAAATATCAGCAGTTGCACCAAATTGCATATTTTTGTTCTATTTTGTACTAGCTCCATATTGCCTGCTATCATAATATATGAACCATAAAAGCCTGATGTATCAGCTTTTGATGCTCGGCAAAAAAAAAAAAAAAATTAACACATGCATACTTTTTTTTTTTTTTTTTTGGCAAAAAAGTATGCATGTTGTTTTGTTTTTTTTTGGCAAAAAGTATGCATGTTGTTTTGTTTTTTTTGGGCAAAAAAGTATGCATGTTGTGTGTTTTTTTTTGGCAATAAAGTATGCATGTTGTGTGTTTTTTTTATTTTATTTTTTATTTTTTGGGCAAAAAAGTATGCATGTTGTGTGTTGTTAATTTTTTTTGGCAAAAAAGTATGCATGTGTTAATTTTTATTTTTTATTTTTTGCAGAGCATCAAAACCTGGTACATCAGGCTTTTATGGTTCATATATTATGATAGCAGGCAATATGGAGAAATATTTTGAATTAGACTATTTTAGACTATTGGAAGATTCTTTTCTTGGTTATTGCTGAACTCATAAATCTACTCACATCTAACATAATCTTTATTAATGAAAAAACACATTTTCTATGTCTGGTCTTGATTTCAGGCTGCAAAGAAACGCAATCGCAGGATGTGCCGGCAGTGTGTTGCGTGTCTTCGTGAAGACGACTGTGGCAAATGTGACTTCTGCATGGACAAGCCCAAGTTTGGTGGCAGTAACAAGAAAAGGCAGAAGTGTCGCTTACGTCAGTGCAAGTTTCAGTCAAAGCTTCATGCTCATAGAGTAAATGTACGTATTTATGCGATTAACATCTAATGGCATCACTCAAGAGTGAGGTTATCACCTGACCACAGGCCAAATACACACATGCAAGATGCATTTGGCAAGACGTTTCTTGTTTTATCGTATCATGCAGGGAATGCTAAATCCATCTCTTCCACGAAGAAGGAAAAATGTGAAACCCAAGCTCAAGAGAAGGGGGAGACCAAGAAAACAGAAATTCAAAAGCGACCCCTGGGAGGATGACGACGAAGTGTCTGAAAAGGATGACGATGAAGAAGACTTGAGGCATTATAAGATGAATGGCAGGAAGGGAGGAAAGAGGAAATGGAATTACACTTTTAAGGAAGATGAAGAAGATGCGTTCGTCGAGGCCGTGATTGATGATGACGAACCGTCCATCACAGAGGAGGTTTCTGATTTTTTAAATGTTGCACAAAAACAGTGTAGTTTTATGCTGCTTTCACCTCGAGACGGAGTTACCACAATTACAAGCTCACAGCTCTTGAGCTGTTAAACTAAATTATTAGTTTCTATGGGATAGCGTAATGGATGCATGTAAGGACAAAGAACTGCGGCCAAAATAAATGCCATAATAGAAATGTGTGTTGAAACTGCCTCCATTTTGGTCAAATGGCATCACAAAGGTCAAGTGAGAAACGTCAGAACTTTCCAGGTTGTGGATATGAGATTATCAATGAAGTTAATGGTTTTTAAGTGTCAGAAAATGATCAGAAATTCTGGTTATTTCGATATGAGGTGATTGCAGCATTACACCAAAGTAACCATCAACCATGTAATTCAATCCAGAAATATGAATTAATTAGGTTATTAAATTATATTCATGATTGTGTTTAATGTTATATTTTAATAATAACTGTTTTTGTAGGATCCTGATATTTTGGGCAGTGGGAGGTCAGTGATGGTGTCTAATGAGATGTACTCAAACACCTCTGGACTCAATGCTCAGGTAAGGTTTTCTTCATCAGTTTCATAGGCATTAAATAATTTAGTTCAGCCAGTCAGCAGTTTTTCCAGAGAAAGTTCAATTTTGCAACATCCAGTTATGTGTGGTTTGTGTTGGTGGCCACAGGGATTATACTACAACGTGTCCGGCGTGCCGGCGGCGCCTCATATGCTCGGATCAGTACCTCTCTGTAACAACACTCCACTGCCGATGGGTGAGGTTATCAGCTCTCTGCCGATGGGGGACGATGTGTCTCAGAACGGTTTTCTTCAGATTGAGATGGTGAGAGTGGGATCACCACCATCACATTACACAGAAGAACCTCAGAACACAGAACCGCACGTGTCAGATTTTCAACTGGAGCCCACGCCGGTGGTGAGTACAGTACTGTTCAAAATTTTGAAAGGCTTTTAAAGTCTCTTCTGCTCCCTGAGGCTGCATTTATTTGATCAAAAATCCAGTAAAAACAATAATATTGTGAAATGTTATTATAATTTTATATCTGAATATAAATGCAAAGCTGAATTTTCAGCATCATTACTCCAGTCTTCAGTGTCACATGATCCTTCAGAAATCTGCTCAAGAAACATTTCTTAAAACTGTTGTGCTGCTTTATATTTTTGTGGCAACCCTGATACATTTTTCAAGAGAAAGTTCAAAAGAACAGCATTTATTTGAAATAAGAATTATTTGTAACATTATAAAAGTCTTCACTGTCACTTATGATCAGTGACATGCATATTTGCTGAACGAAAGTATTAATTTCTTTAATTCATTCCTATAATTTTAATTTATTTATTTTTATACCTTAAATTTGAATTGATATTATTATATTTTATAACTTTAATTTCTATAAAGATTTTTTTAAATCTTACTGACTCAAATTTTTAACAGCATTATTTTTCATTTATATAATTTTCATTTTTCTTTCTTTGCATTTCCAGCCTTTTTTTTTCAGACAAACTTGAACATCATTACAGTGGGGGGGGAAACAATTATTTGATCCCCTGCTGATTTTGTACGTTTGCTCACTGACAAAGAAATGATCAGTCTATAATTTTAATGGTAGGTTTATTTGAACAGTGAGAGACAAAATAACAACAAAAAAATCCAGAAAAACACATTTTAAACAAAGTTATAAATTGATTTGCATTTTAATGAGTGAAATAAGTATTTGACCCCTTCGCAAAACATGACTTAGTACTTGGTGGCAAAACCCTTGTTGGCAATCACAGAGGTCAGACGTTTCTTGTAGTTGGTCACCAGGTTTGCACACATCTCAGGAGGGATTTTGTCCCACTCCTCTTTGCAGATCCTCTCCAAGTCATTAAGATTTTGAGGCTGACGTTTGGCAACTCCAACCTTCAGCTCCCTCCACAGATTTTCTATAGGATTAAGGTCTGGAGACTGGTTAGGCCACTCAGGACCTTAATGTGCTTCTTCTTGAGCCACTCCTTTGTTGCCTTGGCCGTGTGTTTTGGGTCACTGTCATGCTGGAAGACCCATCCACGACCCATTTTCAATGCCCTGGTCCTGACGGTACATAGCCCCCCGTCCATCATCCCTTTGATGCAGCACACTTGTCCTGTCCCCTTAGCAGAAAAACACTCCATTAGCATAATGTTTCCACCTCCATGTTTGACGGTGGGGATGGTGTTCTTGGGGTCATAAGCAGCATTCCTTCTCCTCCAAACACGGAGAGTTGAGTTGATGCCAAAGAGCTGGATTTTGGTTTCATCTGACCACAACACTTTCACCCAGTTCTCCTCTGAATCATTCAGATGTTTATTGGCAAACTTCAGTTGGGTCTGTACATGTGCTTTCTTGAGCAGGGGGACCTTGTGGGTGCTGCAGGATTTCAGTCCTTCACGGCGTAGTGTGTTACCAATTGTTTTCTTGGTGACTATGGTCCCAGCTGCCTTGAGATCATTGACAAGATCCTCCCGTGTAGTTCTGGGCTGGTTCCTCACCGTTCTCATGGTCATTGAAACTCCACGAGGTGAGATCTTGCATGGAGCCCCAGACCGAGGGAGATTGACAGTTATTTTGTGTTTCTTCTATTTGCAAATAATCGCACCAACTGTTGTCACCTTCTCACCAAGCTGCTTGGCGATGGTCTTGTAGCCCATTCCAGCCTTGTGTAGGTCTACAATCTTGTCCCTGACATCCTTGGACAGCTCTTTGGTCTTGGCCATGGTGGAGAGTTTGGAATCTGATTGATTGATTGCTTCTGTGGACAGGTGTCTTTTATACAGGTAACAAACTGAGATTAGGAGCCGTCCCTTTAAGAGAGAGCTCCTAATCTCAGCTCGTTACCTGTATAAAAGACACCTGGGAGACAGAAATCTTGCTGATTGATAGGGAATCAAATACTTATTTGACTCATTAAAATGCAAATCAATTTATAACTTTTTTTTTTTTTAATTTGTTTTTCTGGATTTTTTTGTTATTCTGTCTCTCGCTGTTCAAATAGACTTACCATTAAAATTATAGACTGATCATTTCTTAGTCAGCGTACAAAATCAACAGGGGATCAAATAATTTTTTCCCCACTGTATATAACAAAATATCTAAGTGACATTTATTTTAAAGCACAAGCACACTTTCAAGTAAACTATTTCACAAACGAGGTTTTATTTATCTGTTAATTTAATAAAAGGACTATGCATATTTGTCACTGTGTTTGTAAAGCGTTAGTGGATCATCGTCATAGTTAAGGGTTTTTTTTGTTGTTTTTGTTTTTTACACCTTTTGCAATTCTCTAAAAATCACCATTTCGTATTTTGCTCCCTGATATTTTTTTTTTTTGATGTTCTTTGGTTTTATGGTTTGATTTTTGTTTTTGTATACAGTGAAATTCAGATATTTTTATTAAAGTGCCCAAAAGTGTCTAAATCGTCCATTGTATACTTGAATGTAAATCATTCAAGATTAAATGATTATGATGATTTCAAGATCATCCACAGCTACCAACCTTGTCAGACCATGCAAATGTCACGTCTGCTTTTGTAGATCACCCAGATCTTCAGTCTGGCAGGAGGAGAGAGCGACTGCGACCGAGACCAAGGCCTGATGGAGCTGTTCACTTCACTAGGCCAGACCG
This sequence comes from Acrossocheilus fasciatus, assembly GCA_036784905.1. Classification (NCBI taxonomy): domain Eukaryota; kingdom Metazoa; phylum Chordata; class Actinopteri; order Cypriniformes; family Cyprinidae; genus Acrossocheilus; species Acrossocheilus fasciatus. Next base: position 4,910,744 of record CM071945.1, read on the forward strand.
TGCTGCCCGCTCACTGGGTGGGCGTCATGGCCAAAGGCCCCGTCCTCCAGCTCCTGCAGTGCTCCAAACTCTCCACCATGGCTGACACGGTGGTCCAGATCGAGAAGGGCTTCTTCTACCAGGTCAGCGTTCAGAACCAGCCTCTTCTGCTGATGCACGCAGTCTACTCGCGCCACCCCACCTGCCTGGAGACGGTCGATGACGTGGTGTCGCTCTTGCTGGACTTGGAGGAGCTGGGCGTGTGTCAGGGCTACCAGAACTTCCACATGGGTCCGCCGTGGGAGCCCAGAATGAGCGTGCGAGCGGCTCTGTGCGATTTGCTCATTCCCAAGGACGAGGAACAGTGTCCGAAATGCACACAGCCTGTAGAGGGTTGAACAGAGAATTTACTCTGTTTTCAAACATCTATAAGTAGTTCCAGACACTCTTCCACCAGTTCTTATAGTGCTTACAGTGCAGTCAGAGCTGTTTCTGACCTCATGATGAATCAACATCTAAAATGGTGCTTCTTTTTTTGTTTTCTTTTTAGAAGTTAGTGACACAACTTTTGAGAAAGGACTCGCAAACCACTGAGTTTTACCAAAATCCCTTCTTTCCGTTGCTCTCCAGCTGGGATTAGGACATAAATACATTCAGTTCTCATTTAAACTACCTCTCAATCATTTTATGGACCAATTTAAACCTTAAACCTCCCAGGTGCCCTTATTGTAGGTTATTGTAAGTTGTTACTGCAGTACAATGAAATGCATAGAAGCTTGTTTCCGTCACGGGATAAAAAAAATTAAAAAGGTAATTGCAACTTTTTATCACCAATTCAGAATTTTTTTTTCTTGCGATTCTGAGTTCATATATCATGATTCAGACTATTTTTCTTGTAATTGCAAGATATAAAAGCAGAATTGCAAAAGGTATAAACTCAAAATTCTGAGAAGTTCGAGTTGTGGAACATAAACTCGCTATTGCAAGAAAATATAATAATTTTTTTTTTTTTGATTTTGTGGCGGAATCAATAAAACAGAATTGCGAGACGTAAACTCAAAATTTAGAGTGAAGATGAATTATGAGATGTAAACTTGGAATCGCAAGGAAGAACAGAATTCTGAGTTTGTGTATCAATTCTGAGAGGAAAAAAATGCTGAAGTGTATGATGAAGTCACAGTTACCGTATTAATTTTTTTGTGCTGTGGCAAGAACGGGCTTCCTGTTTCTGTGTTCTGTACTGCCTTTGTTGTGCTAGATTTGGGGTTGTACGTTCAAACTTAAAGTTGCTTGAAGTCTATTTTAAACCAAAATCATTCAACCATTAAAAATTGTCTGTTTTTTTTAAATTTTATTTATACTTTACTTACTTTTACTTACACTTTATTTAAAATTTTACCCCAAAGCAAGCTCACTATCTTTCATTATGTGTGTGTTTTTTTTTTTGTTTTTTTTTCAGGATTCTCATTACGTGAGTGTTTTTATGCAATGGAAGATGCACTCTGGTCTTTTTTTGTCCTGTTGTTAATCACACCTGCTTTCATGTGACTGAATTGTGTTACGCATGATAAAGTGCAACTAATGGCACAGCAGTCCGCAGTGCATCTGTGTGCATTTTTGCAGTCACGTGTATTATTCCCAGCCTACAGTAGACATCTGACCGGAGGACATTTCACTGATCGGCCTTTATACGGTTTATCTATATTGTAATTCTTCCTAGGAGATAAGTTGATGCAGTTAACATGTGACTAGTTTCTATGTCAGTGCAACGTTTTGTTTTTTTCATTCCTGAGTGATTTGAATTAAAATGTTTAAAGCTATTTTTTTTAAACCTCTACCCCTGGAGATCTGTACAAAATAAGCTGTAAAATATACATAATAGTCTGAAATTATTTATAAATAGAGGATGTAAGCTAGACAGAGGATGAGTTTCTGAGGGCATCTCTGTATTGTAAATCTTATCTTGCTCTTTTGGTCTGTTTAACCACGAGTTCAGTTTTTGAAACACTGTAAAGTAAGATTTTTATGAAGGGTGCATAAAATAAAGGTTTCTTTTTTCATATATACAGACAATTCTCTCTCTTTTTTTTTTTTTTTTTTTTTAATTAATTAATTTTTTTTCTGAAGTGGCAATCAGAATCATTCAGACTCACACTTTTTGATCCATGAAAAATTTAGCAAGAAAAAAAAAAAAGATTTTTCAACATTTTTTTGATGTGTGAACTTGCAATTAATGAAGTATGATTTAATGTGATGCATTTACTGAATTGTCTGAATTTATGATAATTCAGTTGACAAGCATTTGTAATAGTAAGACATTAAAATTTGAATGTAGTAGTAAAAAAAATAAATAATAAATAAACGAATGACAAGGACATGCTGTAAAAAGCGGTATATTAATATAAATTCAGATTGAATTGAAAATGTTTATGCATCCAGCAATTCTGTAATAGTGAGTTGACAAACATATGAGATATGCTCTCAACTTATTTCTACAGTATTCCACCAGAGGGCCTCATTCTCTTAATTTAGTGGTGCATGTAGATACAGCAGATGCTTATGAATGGATCCTTTTGAGGCTATGCTCGTCTTTTTTTTTTTCTTCTTTCATCAGAGACTTTACAGTTTCTACTATGGAAGACAAAAATGTATATTGCTATATTGGTTGTGACTTTTGGAGACACCTGCAGTCAGTTCCTATGGGTTAAGCAGAGAGAGAGACTCATTCATGGTGTTGTGCATCGACCTGAATGAGCTGCTTTGTTTCCATACGGAAGTGAGAGGAAAGTGACCCCAGTGGCCTTCCGTCTAATATCTGGCTTTCGCATTCAGTCACAGTCTGATAATCATATCCTCCTATTTTAGCATGTGTGCTTTCAATGGATCTTCCAGTTACAGAGTGAGCTTACCAGTTACTGTCAAATATAGAAAAAGTTGCATTAAAAGAGGCTCGATTTCGTAATTGCATAGTTATATTTTCGTATTCTTTTAAATTTTTATTTTGTATTATTACGTCTCGGGTACAGCTTTTGAATTTTTGTGCAGGATTTCAGGCCTGTGTCGAGGACGAAAACCATTAACGAATCAAACTCAAGCAGAGATATTGAATGAGAAGCTGATTTATCCTCCGATTCATAATCTCCAACTAGGCTTTATGGATTATGGCTACGGTTTAACCCTTGAGGTGCCAGAGAAGGGTCAGTAATCAGGCACCAAGCTCAGAATTAATAACACAGCTGATGCATAACAATTTACAGCTTCATTGTGCTTTTTTGACATCTCTGTTTCGGTAGGAACGTTATTATACACACACACTCACTTATTAATGGTACGTAATGTTTTTTCTAGTGTACAGACTGTATATTCTATTGCCCTACACCTAAACCTACCCCTTACAGGAAACTACAAGCATTTTTAGATTTTCAGAAAACTTCATTCTGTGTGATTTCATTCTGTTAGCTTGTTTACCCGTGGAGACCTCAATTTAGGTCCCCACCTTGACACAGTCCCCATGAGTCTGTGTGTATTCAGGTTTAAGTCCCCACCTGGATAGAAAAACAAGTACACACTCTCACACACACACACACACACAAATTATTACACTTAATTTATTATAATATAAAATATTATACATAGGCTAATATTTATATTTATTATATTTATGACTAATTTATTATGCTATATAATTTAATATTTTATATAGGCTATACATTTTATAGTAGGTAATGTCTTGTGGTATTGTGTTATGATAAACATGAATAATAAATATTTTCTCATATGAAATATTTTCTCATAATTAGAGTATGATGGTTTTTATTTAAATATTGGTTTAATTCAATCAAAGATTAAAAGTTTTTTGTATACATTTTATATATATATATATATATATATATATATATATATATATATATATATATATATATATATATATATATTTATATAGACATTAGACGATAGATATTCATTATTTGTTTTCCAGGGTTTCCAGTACTGTGGCGCTGAACGGGTTAAACAAGACGCAAGCCACTAAATGTGGATGAAATGTGATTGGTTTGGTCCCTGTGTGTAGATCAAGTCGGGATAAAATCTCCAGCCCTTGCAGATGGAGGGTGTAGAGGGGCTGGCATTACAGCATGCTGTGTAAACACAGGGGTGTGTGTTGAAGAACAGGCGATGATCATCATGATCTGGGATCGATGAGCAGAAGACAGTCATGCAGCTCAGAGAAGGACTAAAGACGCTCTGGAGATGCTCGTGAGATGATGCAGAGGGACGCACGTGGATGACTCCAGCATCCTCTCAGGTATTTAAAAACGGGCAGATAAAGATGCAGATGTTGTGATCGCGAGGCGCTTCGACTGAACAGCTGCATTGATCGGATGTTGCATTGAGGAGCTGCTCTGTTTGCATGCAGCACATGGTCTGCAGTGCAAAACAAACACGTTTAAGAATGAATTCCGAGACAGTGTGCTGTTATTTACACGCGCGCTGTGTGCAGAAATGTAAAGTTTTATTGTTTTGCGTGCGTTATTTCGCCAGCAAGGTCTGAATTTGTGAATGTTTGAGTAGGCTACTTATGCAGTTGACATTTATATTGTGGTTCTGGTTTTTAAGTGATTTTTAATTCGTATATTAATTTTTTGAACATTCTTATCGTGCTGTATAAAGTCTCACTGATCTCAGTGCTGCTGGCAGTGTTTGGAGATGTGAGTGTCCTCGACTCCTCGCCCAGATTTACGCGCAGGATCAGGTGCATTAATGGGGTCACACATGCACCTCAACGAGTTAATTATTGGATTAATTAATTGGGAGTCGTGTTTGCTCATTATGTTAATGTGCTAGAGTAATAGTGTAACTTGATGTGTGCAGTTTTTGGACATGGACAAGCGTGGGAATGTTCCGTTGCTCCTGTGCGGAGACTTGGGCGTGTTCAATTTTCATCCGCACTTACTTTTCAGCGTTATTGTTTTTCTCCCTCCCAGGCCATGGTTATTAAATCTCAACTAATAATGCGACCTACAAGCTATTGCAGACTCCATTCAAACTTTATTTTGAAGATAATTTCAGTAGCTGAATATTTTTTAATTTATTTTAATTTTGTTTTGTGAGCAGTTTTGTGACTATTTTGATTTGCAGATAAGTATTGTGAATATTAGTTGTTATTTTAGTAATTTTAAATTTGGCTATTTCAGAGTCTCCTGTTGACATTTTTTGTGCATATTAAATTGAGACTGGTCTTTATTTGAATCAAGAATATTATTAGGCATATTGATGCAAGGGTGTAGAATTTAGGGAGATGTCCCTAGCGCCTAATTGTCCCCATAGCAATAAGTTTGATGAAACAATTAAATATATGTGTCTGTAGACACTAACACAATCAGACACAACAATAATTTCTCAAATATTTATTTCAATATACTGATAAATTTAACATTCATTTCAATAGTATGAGATGATTGGATGCTTTAAACAGATTCCCTATTGAACTCCTAATGGAGTGTTTTCAATAGTTACCTGAATATGTTCATAGATTTGGGTTGGATGTTCCTTTGCAATGGAAATATGTATATCTTATTTAATCCTTTTTCGCTTATTTCAGTTATCAAAAACCTAGTGAGCTAAGCCTGTAGCAGTAGGCTACTGACATTGTAAACATGGCTGAATACGCGAAAAGAGTAACAGACAAATCGAATCAATGAGTCATTTACCCTGGAACCGCTGCGAATGACGGTGCGTTACAAACGGGATATATCGCCCTCTGAAGGGCACTTCGTAGTGAAAACAATCATGGCCGCCATACTGAAGGGTCGTTCCAAACCGAAGTGCTCAAAACTAGCCACTTCAAAGGGCCCTTCAGAACGAAGGATTTCGAAGGGTTCAACTGGGGCACTTCAAGGAACAGTTGTTTGGTCCCCTACACCCTTCAACCCTTCAAAGCTCTCACTCCAGAGGGTAAACCCTTTGAAGGGATTAGGGCATAGGGATGAGCCCTTCCGAGTGGAACGCAGGGTGAGACTGATTAAAACTCTGACTTCGATCATTCAGTTCAAGCGATTCACTAGCAAAAGAGTCATTCATTTTCGAATTGCAAATTTTTAAAAAGCACGTATAGCGCTTTTCGAAACTCCGAATCAGTTAAACAATTGCATTGCAAAATGATTCTGGTTGGGACTTTAAAGTGCTTATCGCGAATCATTTGAAAGAGGGTTCATGAATCCTTTGATTTAGATCGAAACATCAGAGCTGAATTTTTTTTATTCAGATCGGCACTTCGGAGCTGTTCCTGAATAATTTCACGAATTGATTGATTCGCGATCCGTGCTCAGAATCCTGGGCTGCGTTCCACTCCACTTTTAGACAAGCACTCGCAAACTTCCCTAAGCACTTCCCCTAGGGAAAATAACCGCTTCCATTTTTGTAAAGTGGAAGAGAGAAGTTTATATGGACAGGCCCTCAACCCCTTGATTTTGACCGAGGGAGTGAGTCTGCTTCATATGCACACTTCAGGCCACTCCATAGACCATAATGCAACACGATTGTGACGTCATCACAGATCGCGTTTAAATTATCCCAACCCCAAACAACTCTATAATATATAACTTCTTATTTTTTTTTACATTTATAACAGCCCAAGCATATAGCTATACACTACAAAAACTACTATATGGTTAGTGTAGCAAAACCATGGTTAATTTGTGGTTACCATGGCATAATAACCATGTTTTTTTCACCCTGGAGGACACACGTTGAATATAGAGATGCAGTTTTTTCACTGCGGACTGACAGAACTTTTGATAGTTTCCATATACTTGTCTAGATCAAAAGAGAGGTTTAGAGCCAGGTTTATTTATGTGAAATTTCACAAGCAGGAAACAGAAATTAATTAAGTTAAATACATTTTGATTGGTCTTCCTTTGCCTCTGTTTAACCATTTTATTCAAAGGTTAGTGTAATGTTGTATAATGGTGATTTTTGACTCACCCAAGTGACTTTCACCAAAATTATTTGCTCACTGATTGATTTAGTGACCCTTTCTATCATACAGTATTTGTATTATGATACTACATGTGAGTGGGCCTCTTTAGTATTTACTCTTTTAAACATAAACCTAAACACTACTCTTTGGCTGTCTTGCAAGTACTGTTATTTGCTCTTGGAAATATCCTTTTAAACATAATTCCCAGCTGTGAGTTTAAAGTTCCTCATTGAAACTGAATGTGAATGTTCTCTGTACAAAATTGCAAGCATTTGCACATATTTGCGAATATATCTGGAAGCTGTTTTGCTGGATCACTCTCATATCAGTGATAACACAGTTAAAGGGTTTCAGAAATTAAATCTGAAACTAAAAACCCAACTGTATTTATGAAACATACAATTAGACCTGATGTTTCTCCAAGATATTTTGCCTCACTTTTATGATGCAAACACTCACTATAACATAAATATTTGAAGTCTCTCTCTGTCTCGGATCTCTAAAACACTGCCATGTGAAAGTAATATTATCACTAAACGTCTAATACATTATGACTCGCTCTTTAGCTGGAGGAGCCAAGGAGCCAAAATCTTAGCCCATTATCCTCTTTACAGATCAAAAGTGTAATCAGAGGATTACGCTGAACTGGAGAGAAAGAGAGCAGCTCTGAATGTGCAAACTGGGTTACACCGCTGTAGGGGTGAAAAGGTCTTGCCGAGCATAATTCTGCTAACCTATATTAAAAGGAGCGCTCACACTAATCTGTCTCTTCCTGACCTTATGAGAGGGTGTGTGTGGATCTGTGGAGCTGGTGAACTGATTATGTGGGCCAAACGCGTGGGTGAGGTCTGGCAGAGGTCTGGTTTTTGGTCCGTTTTGTGTTGGGATGGGTTATTTGGTGTATGTTTGGCTAATCTAGCACAGAGGATGCTGGAGGCTTTCAAGGACAGGTGGATTTGCAAAAATGGGGCATTTATATGAGGCCGTGTGAGGATACAAGGAGAACAGACAAGAATAGACTAGATCCTCCCATTCTCTGGAGAAAAAGTTGATGCTTGCCTGTGCAAATCTCTCAGGAAAAGTGCTGACGTGTTCTGGGTGGTTGCCAGGGTGTTGTTATGCGGTTGCTGGGAGTTTTGTAGGTGGTTTCTAGGGTGTTGCTATGCTGTTTCTAGGAGTGTTCTGAGTGGTTACCAGGGTGTTGCTATGCCATTGCTAGGAGTGTTCAGGCTGGGTGTTGCTATGTCTTTGCTAGGACTATTCAGGGTGGTTTCTAGGGTGTTGCTATGCTTTTGCTAGAGTGTTCTTGGTGGTTCCTAGGGTGTTGCTATGCTGTTGTTAGGAGTGTTCATGCTGTGTATTGCTATGCTGTTGCTGGGAGTGTTCTGGGTGGTTGCCAGGGTGTTGCTATGCTGTTGCTGGGAGTGTTCAGGGTGGTTTCTAGGGTGTTGCTATGCCATTGCGTGAGTGTTCAGGGTGGTTTCTACACTCTAAAAAATGCTGGGTTAAATATGGACGATTTTGTATTAACATGTATTGTTTTTACCCAGCGGTTGGGTTACTGCCCAGAAGGTTGGGTTAAACATTTAACCTAACTGCTGGTTGAAAACAACCCAGCATGTGTTCCGTCCAATATTTACCCAGCACTGGGTTGTATTTAACTCAGCATTTTTTAGAGTGTAGGGTGTTGCTATGCCATTGCATGAGTGTTCAGGGTGGTTTCTAGGGTGTTGCTATGCTGTTGCTAGGAGTGTTCTGGGTGGTTTCTAGGGTGTTGCTATGCTGTTGCTAGGAGTGTTCAGGGTGGTTTCTAGGGTGGTGCTAAGCCATTGCTGGGAGTATTCAGGGTGGTTTCTAGGGTGTTGCTATGCTATTGCTCGAGTGTTCTGGGTGTGTTGCCAGGGTGTTGCTATGTGATTTTCACAGTGTTGCTATGTTGTTGCTAGGAGTGTTGAACCTTATTGTAAAGTGTTAAGGTGTAACTTAAATCTTACATGGTCAGTTTTCTTTTGCTAAGCCAATTAGTTAAAAAATTAATGGCACAGACATTTGACATCTCCACCACATCAGCAAAGTTTAAGCATGTTAACGTGCAGTGTTGGGGAAAGTTACTTTTAAAAGTAATGCATTACAATATTGCATTACTCCCTAAAAAAGTAATTATGTTACTTAGTACTTTTTATGGAAAGTAATGCATTACATTACTTTTGCATTACTTTCGCGTTACTTTTTAAATATGAGCAAGGCTTGATTGTTTTTAATACAAGAAGTTCTATTTATAGCAAATGTAAAAGCCCTTTCACACCAAAAAGTGTAATGAATAAACCTCAGGCTGAAGGAAAAGTGAATTCACGTCTGTACAGTAGAACACAGGAGAAGAAGGTTCAACACTCTTCAGAAATAAAAAAAAAACAATGAAGCACAATTGTTAGTTTACCTAAAGTCATTTTTGCTTATCAGTATGATTGAACTGGATCATCAAAGGTCAGCAGCAAAGGCATTGGTTAATAAAATGGGATTAGATACATTCGTGTTGTTTAACATATTTAATTATTGCAGGTTTGCATCATATTCTGAGTTTGCATTTCACTGTTTTAATTCATTTTGATGAATACTAAATCGTTTTTTTTTTTGCAAGTGGGATGAATTAATGCACATTTAGTCTAGAACTACAGTAACATCATGTTCACACAGTGCACTGTCAGTCAATAACTGGTGTTACTTTTTTGAAAAAATAACTCATATTTTCTTGTAAAATAAAAAGTAATGCGTTACTTTACTAGTTACTTGAGAAAAGTAATATTATTGTGTAACTCGCGTTACTTGTAATGCGTTACCCCCAACACTGTTAACGTGATTTTTTTGCCCAAAAATAAAAATACTGGCATCACTGGCAAATACTCACGCTTGTGTCATTTCAAAGATCTATGACTTTCTTTATTTGACTTTCATTTTTCAAAATATCCTTTTTGTTCCACAGAAGAAATAAATTCATACTGTTTCAGCATTAGCATTTACATAAACTGTTTCTGACTTAAGACTTAAGGTTAATGGTTTGTTCAAATCCCTAACCCTAAGAGCAACAGGAAAAGTAATGCTTGCTTTAACACTTATGTCTAAGAGAAACAGAAACAAAAAGCTATAGACAGACAAAGAAAAGTTCAAAGTAGAAATCAGAGGTGAGGAGAGAAAGAGTTTGTGTGTGGAGTATAATTGCAGCAGTCTCAACCTCTCATTGTCTAATTAGACATTCAGAGCAGAGCAGCTTGTGTTACTGGAGGCTCAGGGAATATTTTCAAGAGAGTCTAAATCAAAGTGGCCTCTATCCCTGTCTCATCCCTTTCCTAGCCAACACACGGGCCAGGATGTGCTATAGGAAAGAGTGTGGGTTGCTTTGTGCATAATAAAGAGTTCCCTGAAGTGAAGGTGTGTAGTTTAGCACTTAGAAAATGTGCTTTCAAAGTCCCTAGAGGTCATACAAGGACACACAAGAACTTTTATAGGAATAGTTCACCCAAAAATGAAAATTTCCTGAAACTTTACATATCCCCAGGCCATCCAAGATGTAAATTTGTTGCTTCATCAAAACAGATTTGGAGAAATGTAGCATTACATCACTTGCTCACCAATGGATCCTCTGCAGTGAATGGGTGCCGTCAGAATGAGAGTCCAAACAGCTGATAAAAACACCCCATAATCCACATGTAATCTACACAACTCCAATCCATCAGTTAATGTCTTGTGAAGCCAAAAGATGCATCTTCAAAAGAAACAAGTGCATCGTTAAAGTGTTTTTAACTTTAAACCATTGTGTCTGGTCAAGATACGACTCCATAATCCATACTATCACTTCCTCAAGTATAAAAGTCCGTCCCTGTTGTCCTCTCACATCAAAATCCAACATATATATTTTGAACTGTTTTCTTGCAAACAGTGCTTGATCTGTGCATATTTCTTCCCTTAATCCGGAAAGACAACTTTTTCACCAAAAAGAAAGCAATATTATGGTTAGAAGACTAGAGCCCGAGCCAATAGTTTGAAGTTAAAAATGATGAATTTGTTTCTTTTCACAAGACATTAACTGATGGATTGGAGTTGTGTAGATTACATTGTGGATTATGGGGTGTTTTTATCAGCTGTTTGGACTCTCATTCTGACGGCACCCATTCACTGCAGAGGATCCATTGGTGAGCACGTGATGTAATGCTACATTTCTGCAAATTTTCATTTTTGGGAGAACTATGCCTTTAATAAACCCCACAGCCCGAGTGGAGCCTCTAGAGATGTGTAATGTTTGCCCGCTCAAGAGGTTTGGGATTGATAAGGACATGCAGTGGCGTTCACAGCGGCAGCGGCAGGGTGTCAGTGACAGAGCTGGGTCAACACTCAGTCTGCATCTCTCGCTCTAGGCTCAGTTTAATGAGTTTGTAATCACTCTCATGTCAGAAGGATGCTTGTGCCCCGGAGGCTTGGACGGTGTCGGAGCAGTGAAGGAGTGCTGGAATTCATTCTGCTGAGACTCACGCTGTGCTGCTGCGCTGTTATTGAAATATGAAGGCTTATGAGTGATCTGAAAAGAAAAGAACACCTAAACCCTACAAAGGTTATGAAAGGAATTACACAAATATTTGTCATACCTTCCGAAGAACAATAAATACACCTTTGGTCTCCTGTGAGCTTGAGAGAAAGAGAGAGGTATGGTAATGTAAAACAGCTCTAGGGAATCGGACAGTATGAAAACAGGTCAAGCTGATCCAAGAAACCTCATACAGAAAGTAGATTATCAGTTAGAAATGGCTCTGCTTTCCTAATTCCGGTTGTTTCAAGTTATGGTGATGGAAGATGCTGTTTTTAACAAGAAATTAAAGATAACTTATAAATTAGAGCATTTTAATGTGATAAAGTTCATGACGTGGTCTTTAGTCAGGGTGGAGGGCATGTTCATTCATTCATTCATTTATGCCTTCTACCTTTATTTCTTTATTTATTGATTTTTTTGTTCCCTTTACTATTTCAATCATGACAACTCTCGGAAAAGTTTAGCATGGCGATGGATATGACAGTGTTAATGTATTTGGCCTTGGCGGAATAGATCTACTACACTGCTGCTGAATTGCTGCCGCTGTTGGTTATTGCTGTAGTTGTAGATTATTACTGCTGCTTCAAGCAGGTACAGGAACTTGCTACTGCCAATGCATATGGTGATACGGTGCCACTAGTATTTAAGACATACTAGCATGTAAAATAACCTGTAGCAGATCTATAAGGTGGAGCTGGGGAAGGTGGAGGGCTTCAGAGATAAAAGAAAGCCTCTGCAGGAATCTCAAGTGAATACTGCTAGCCAGCCATATAAATGCAAAGTATTAAGCTCATTGGCTGCATGTCCAGCATGAACAAATCAGCTTGTGCCAAGTCGTTTAACTCTCTGAATATCATCAGTTACATTAACAACACGTCAGCTCGCGCCATCTAGAGTTTCATGACTGAACTATTCATGTATGTATGTATTTATTCATGAATGACTTCTACCTTTTTATTTATGTATATTTATTTAAAATGCCTTCTACATTATTTGTTTTGTTCCTGAACTTTTTAAATTTTTTAATTATTTATTTATATATTTGCTTATTTAAATATGCTTTCTAACTTATTTTGTTTGTTCACTCTGTCATTTATTCATTCATTCATTCTTCCTTTTTTAGTTGTTTGTTTGTTTATGTGAAGTGATAGTTCACTTAAAATGTATTTTTTTTATACAAAATTTGTTAAATGAAGATAGTTTGAGTATATTTTGAACATGTTATGTTGTTTAAGTGAGTACTTGTTTGGAATAACATGAGGGTGCATTAATGATAACATAATTTTCAATTTTAGCTCATCTTTAACATAAATGAAAACAAGACTGTGAGAGACAAACTTACGCACAACCTGTTCAGTTGGTTTTACTTTTGTGTTTGTGTGGTGTTGATTGTTTAGCCTGCAAAACGTTGAAAATATGACTTTAAAAATGTACAAAATACAGCCTTGTTTTCATTCACATCAAGTAAATATGATGTCAACACTACGAAGATCAAGAGATAACGTTCATATTTACACTAAATCTCAATCAACAGATTTAAAACATCTTTGCTGATATCGATTGCTCATCTTAATCTTTTAAACCGGTGTGATGAGCTTGACACCACCTAAATAAGTCAAATGGATTCACGCAGACATATAAGATCCTCTTAGACTGTGGTAACATACATGAATATCAAGTGCTGTGAGATGAATTTTTAATGAGGCTGGTGTGTACTTGGCATAAAATCACTTGCCTTGCCTTACTTGCATATATATATATATATATATATTCAGTCTCATTAGCTGATAAGTGGCAACATTCCCATGTAGGTCGGAATAAATGGAGATTTCTTTTGAAAAAAGACCCTGTTATCTTCTCAAGACTTTTAAAGGAGACCTCAAACAATGCATCAAGTTATTTCAAGAACAAATCTCTGAGCTATTGCTTGCTATCCGCATTTATTTTATAGTTATTACTGTATGTCAGCAATTGTGTCATTTGTGTCTAAGGAGAAACATTTGAGGCAGTGTTATTACTTAAACCACAACTGAGAACCCCATTAACAGCCTCTGAGAAATGAAACCGTTATGATCAATGAATCTTCATTTGTTCTAAACTGTGACTATTTGGCTGCAGGTTTGCTTTTAGTAAGGTGAGAAGTATTTTTTCCGCGGTCAGTAATCTGTTGTGAAATACTAGAGTCCAAACACTGATGCAGCTCTGTTGTCTAACTGCTGTTTTAGGGGATCAGCTGATGGATGTGTGCAGTATAGAGTTTAGAAGATTAGTGGCTTTCAAGGGCTTTTCCCACGTCCTCTAGAGCATTAACTCCTGGAAGGACAGAGCTGTGCCTCAAAACCTGCCACTTAACTTCAGCTGTTTGGGTTACAGGAGGTTTGAAGCTGCTTTTCACCCCACTATTAGCTAAAGCTCACTGAACCTCTACAGATGAGAGCCACACACCTGAATGCACAGCCATTATAACAATATATGATTAAAAGTATATATAAATATATATGAGCATTTCAGTGCTTACACACACACACACACACACACACACTGCACTGAAATATATTTAATTAGTTTTTTATTTTATTTCATTTTTTATATCGTAAATTATTTATATTATACGCACACTAGCATGCAAGTAATCTGTGGGTCAAAATGGTTTGTGTTCCTTCTAAATTCATGTATTTTGCTCTTAAAGGACAACAAGAGTCCCTCCAAAGTAATGCTTTGACTGATGGGTGTGTTGGACACAAACTGATTCCTGCAGCTCTCCTGAAAGCCTCATGGGATAGAAAGAAGGGCAGTGTTCAAAGAAATCACCCAAGTGAGGCAAATTGAGGAGACAGTTTGGAAGGCAGTGTGGCCAATGGCTACGACAGCTCAGGGGAATTTAAAGTGACCTGTCCGAGCTCTAAAAGCAGGTAACTTTGTGGATGGACATCCTCAAACATGGCTTCATTGTTCGAACACGCTTCCCGAGTAGATTCGCTTTGCAAGATTGGCATTTTTGCATGGTTTCTCCTGTATCAGTGCCTCGTTGCGTGAATTTGACCCCTCCGCTTCAGTGCAGACATCTGGATGAGAGTCAGTCACCCAAACATGACGGTGACGGCCCAGATCCGCCCTCCCTGTGCCAGCACCTCAGGGGTGAAAGGTTATTGGCTGCGCATTCAGAGCTGCCAGCCTGCGATATGCCACTATTTTTAGTAGGGGATTTTTCGCGTTGTTGCCATGCAGCGGTTAGACTCCCGATCGCTCTCAGCTCAATGTGTTGCTCCTGCTCATTGTGCAGTTTAGCATCGCAGCGCTGTGATGTCGAACTGTGACGGATCTCTAAGCTTCACTCGAGCAGAAAAATGTAGGTCATATTATAAAGCAAACACCTAGAGAGGCAGACAGAGAGACTGGCTACAAGGCAATAAAACCTACTCCAGCATGCACATTTTAAAGATGTTTCCTAACTTGCCGTTGGCTGCCTCGTGGAGGAGTGAACCAGTGAACGAGCAGGAGCAGGACGGTGGGTGTGACTGTAGCGGGGCAAGAAAACCTCACAAAAGCGGTGCAGTGGTGTCAAGGACAGGCTGCCTGCTGGAGAAGGAGCACAGTTATAAAGCACTCAGAAAATGGAAAGTGTAAAACAAAAGCAAGCGGAGCGCAGGAAGCGTCCCTGGGCCTCCAGATACAAAGACATGCAGTTATGTCTTCATCACGTGCTCTGACTTACACAATCCTGTCCTTGAATCCTCTGTTTGTGTTAGAGAGGTTGGATGAATATTCTTCAGAGTGACCTAAGCTGAACTTAAATAATAATGCACATATGAACATTTCAGTGCTGAATACTTGTGCAATTTACATATTACACACACACACACACACACACACATACAATTAATCTTTTACAGTAACATGCTGCAGCAAGAGAAAATTGTTTAATTAATTTGTCATCATTTTTTTCCATATTGCTTTTTATTAGTTTTATAACAACAACATTTAACAACAACATACCAAGAACACAAAACAAAGTACATAGCAAAAGGGCAGGCTACATTACAAATGATGTAAGTGCCTAGAATAGTTACAAAGGAGAAAGATAAAACACAGAGGAAAAAACAAAAGGGGAGATGAAATCAGCATGGAAACCACTATATCACAAATATACCAAAAAAACAATTAAGTACTGCTGTTATTTAGCTGTTGGAGGAAAGGACCCCAGATCTTAGAAAACTTATTAAGAGACTTTGATTCATTAAACCGTAATTAATTTGTCATCATAATTTAAGTTAAGTTTGATGGAGGAAAACAAGAGCAATTCATAACAGAAATTCACAATAATAGAAAGACGTTTAATTAATCTAATTTGGAGTTTAATTTTTTTATATTTTTAATAGATTCTACACCCAACTATTAACTAAACGCACTGACAGTTTGCTCTACAGTTGAATATTTTTCATATCTGCACATCAAATGTTTTTTCTCAGAGCAATGGTTTGTTTTGTTAGTGGGGCTCATCTTTGCGGGTAGATAACAATATTTTCATGTAAACGGATTATCCATTTTACTGTTATTGTGAATATCTGTAATGAATTGCTCTTGTTTTCCTGCATAAAAATCATACTTGCCTTAAATAATGACGACAAATTAATTAAATTCTTTTCTCTTGCTGCAGCATGTTGCTGTAAAAGATTAATTATAAGCAATTAATTTCTCTTGGCACATGTTGTGTAGACTGTGGAGATTTGTTGTTGTTGTGTGAATTATTGTTAGAGTGAAGCCAGGTGGTGATCTATTTTTAAAACGCCCTTCTGAGCTTGTTCTGATTTTAGGATTGTTCACACCTCTGTGAAGTGCTGCAGTCAGGTTGTTGTAATGCTGCTCCTTGCCACAGAGGGCGCGCTTGCACTTCAAACCCCATTTGCAAACAAACATATTTGACTTGATTGGGCACTCTGAACGTTTTTCACTCAGGTGCATCAAAACAATAAGATCTCACATACATATTTTAGACTATACCGCAAATATTAGGGGTGGAAATGAGCAGCAACTTGATGATATGATATTATTTTTGGGTCAAAATATCCTAATATTGTTTAAAAAATGAATTCAAAATGATCATATATTGCAGTTGTTTTTACTCAGTTGTTTCACGTTCATCAGCTCTGGACTTTACAGTAAAAACTCACTTTTTAGTGCGAGTTTGGATTTTGGTCAAATATAGAAATAATTTTGAATACATTTGAGTTTTATAATAAGTGATATACTGAAATAATATTAATAACCCTATAGTGATGTGGCAATTTATAATTATGTAATTTTATAATATACATATTTTTATATATGTATTTTTATGTAAATTATATATAATTTCGTTTACCCCCTCCATTTTCTATGCTGTGACCTACCTTGAGCTTTTTACTGCACTGCAGCACTCTTTGGCTGTAGTTTATCGTGTCTGTATTTCAGGAGGGTGCTTATATACTGTAATCTGTCCATTCTTGGCAGGCATGATATTCCATGGATCCATCACAGTGTTAAAAGCTTTACACTCCATTATCAAAATCTGTCCTGTCTTGTGTTTTGGACACCCTCTAGTGATGAAGCATCACAGACAACCTGGCAATATTGCTTACAGTGATTTTTGAATTCAACCTACATAAACTATTCTGTCATTTTTAGATTCTTTGATGTCAAACCACAAACCCAAGGTTTTATTATTAATGCTTGCTTTAATGCTTACATGGACCATATTAATGCATTTCCTCTATAATACCGCAAAACAAGCCTTTAATTGGATTTGTTGTTAACTTGATGGGTTTTGTTGACTGATATAATAATCAGTGCTGTTGATATTAAGCCATATGACCTGGATTCCCCCTGCTGCTGCCCAGAGAGGTTTTCTGAAGACTGTGGGAACAACAGGTCTTGACAAGTTAAAAGAGCAGTGAAGTGTTTGGGTTATTTTTCAGAGGATATCTCAGCCTCCCTCATGAGCCGCAGCTGTTCAGCCGCTCTGAAGCACACAAACACAAGCAGACTGGGATTAAAGCAGGTGCGTTTGGCCATTTCATTTCATCAAAGTATAACCATAAGCATAAGAGACATATAACACGACTAACATCTCTCTCTGCTAATAGCGGCGACTCATGAAAGCCAGATGCTGGTGAAACACCCCCCGATAACCATTTATGTGAAGCCTCGTGCTGGTTGTATCCAAGCATTAGGCACAAGTACTACAACTATTAAGATAACATTAAATGATAACTATTAGCCTCCACGCCAAAGCAACACATCTGTTTGTTGTAAGTGTGCTTTAAATGCTCAAGCTATTTAAAGGAATAGGGTTAGCGCGTGCTTGTTTTACGTCAGAAGCTTTGTAAAATTACGGTTGAACCACTGATGTCACAATCACATGGACTATTTTAACGATGTCCTTACTGCATTTCTGTGCCTTGACCGTGGCAGTACCCTTGCTGTCTATGGAGGGTCATAGAGCTCTTGGATTTCATCAAAAATATCAAAGCTAAATTTGTGTTTCGAAGATGAACGTAGGTCTTATGGGTTTGGAACGACATGAGGATGAGTCATTAATGACAGAATTTTCATTTCTGGGTGAACTATCCCTTTAAAGCAGGATGGATTTTGATTGGCTGTCAATGTTTTTATTATTCATCAGCTGGAAAACAAAGTTGTGAAAGTGATTCCAACATATCGTTCGTATGTGCAGTTAACATTATAGCTGTAGTGTGGACTCTGCTATTCTTTTAAATTTAGAAAACTAAATATGTATCGTTATTGTTAAGGCCTGTTCATGCCAAGTATATTAACTATATTAATGTCCACACCAGCGCATGATAATGTTATTCTGTTTGTTATAAGTGCACGCTGCAGTTATTCTGTCAAATTTGAAATTATTATGAAATTTGAATCTGTATTATCATTAACTGAATAACGTTTTGTTGATTGGACATTATCACGTTAGTGAAATTTTGCATGCGAAAACAAGTCGGTTGCTGTCAATGGTGTAGAGATACATGAAGCACAGTTCACACAGAAATCACTTTCAAATCTGATTTCTGTTTGTCTGCGTGGCAAATTCATGTGACCAACTTGGTCTTTGTCTACTGTTGGAATGCCTGGATTTTGCTAGTGTCCTGTCGATTTGTGCGACCCTGTCAGATTTTGCTACTTCCCATTAAAACAGTAGGTAGTACAATTATTTTGTGTCATTCGTGGTTGTGGCTATAAGGGATACAGCTACGGCCAGAAACCAACAATAAATAATTTTTTTCTACCTAGTAGATTGTGTTTTATTAACGACTACAACCCTACCCCAACCCTAAACCTACCCCTTACAGTAATGCACATACAGTAATTGTTGTTCAGCGTGAGAAAATTGAAGCAATATTGATGTGTGCATGCGCAGTAAGCACTGGTAGGACAATCTGACGGGCAGGATAAAATATTAGGACACCAGCAGAATTTCACATATGACCGCATCTTTATAGTTGTGATGTGGACTCTGATATTCTTTTGAATTCAGAACGCTTTTTAAAACAGTATCTTTATCGTTGTAGTTGGCCTTAATACTGTGTGATGATGATGTGTTATGTAGTCTGGAGATGCGAGCTTGATAAGTTGGCACTGCAGCAGTGGGTGGTGGAGGAGGAGGGTGAGCAGAGGACACGCTGTTTGGATTTTTCTGCTTGGCAACTCGCGCCCCTCCCATTCAGAATCAAAGCGGAGCGAAGAGGGGAACGCATGCTGTTTGAAGCTCTCCTCGCAAGTCTGCGCCGGCTCCTGGCGGGATCGCACGCTCAACCACCGAGAGCCAGAGCGAGAAATTCTTCCAGGGCAGTGGGGCACTGCATGAAATAATAATCAAAACACTTAGATGAAAAATAGTCTGTGGCTGAGACTGCTGTGGTGCTGACAGAAGCTTTAATCAGAGGAAATTAATATATGCAAACAGTCTCATGTGGACACAGACTAAAGTTTCTATTGTGCTAGAGCAGAAATTGTCTGCAGTGGTTCTCAACTAGTTTGGTTCATGACCCAGATTTGGGGAGTTGTGACCCAACACAGTAGCAAGATTGTGTCGGTCCAACAATATTCAAAATTAATATTCATAAACTGAATAGGAAAATTAACTTACAGTCATCTCTTTCTAAATTCTCATTAGCCAATAACATGCAAAGTACTAGTTTTAGAGTAACTTGAATAGTTAGTTTGATAAGCACATTTATAATACTAAATAATCTTAATTATTAATGCTTATGTGTTGTTTAGTTGCAATTGAGTGTAGAATTTTTGCAATTTTATATTATGCTGTATGTATTCCTTTGTTACATTTGATATTTTTATAACTAATTATAAAATATAATTGTTTGTTTATATTTTTATGTTGTATATTTTTTTAATTATTTGCATTTATATACTAATTTGCATTCTATATACACACACACACACACACACACACACAATTCATATATTTTTATATTTTGTTATATTTCATATTTTATAATGAATTATAAATTATTATGATAATTATTTTATATTATTAGCCATTTATATTCTTAAATATTTTTATAATTATTATTTGCATTTATATAATAATTAGCATTTTATATGCATTTATACATTTATATGATGTATTTTTGCAATCAAATAAGATCAGACCTGTGACTCATTTTTGGATCATGACATTTGAGAATCACAGGTCTATAGGATGTGGAAACTCATACTAGTCGTTCATAGGCTTGGATGAATGTATGTTTATGTTTTGTCGCAGGACAGGCAGTTCATCATGTGATTCGTGACTTTAAGAGGAAGTAGAGGAAGTTTTGCCCAGGGATGTTCACATCACCGTACGCTTGTCTGTCATCCTGTGTGGCGTGGCGTCCTGTTGAGGGCATGTACATCTGCAACACCACACTCTCTGAAACTCTTTTCTCTCATAGAATAGATAGACAACAGACTTTTCACTCTGTTGTTGTGTATAGACACAACGCACCATATAGGGAAGAAGTTCACAAATTTAATAGATCTGTATTGATCTGTTATAATGCAGAGTTCATTGTGAAGGATGTGTACGTTATTGTAAAAAATTTGTGTTTTTTGCATTTAGCTGTGGAAATAATGTTTGCAGGTGGTTGCCAGGGTGTTGCTATGCCTTTTTATCCACCAGGGGGCAATATTTCTAAGATTGCTCAGAAAGGTAATACTGCTCCTCTCCAATTTACAGTTAGACTTTCATTATCAGCTTTTTAGTTGTTCACTCTGTCAAATGACATTTAAAACAAAATACATTTTTACACAAAACTGGATTTCAAATGCAAAAACATATTGTTAAACAGGGCACTTTTTTCTCCAATGTTAAAAGATATACACAGATATAACAGGTACCATCTTGGAAATACATTTTTATATCATTGTAAAACCGTTAAAAAAAACTATATTATCACCCATCTCTAATCTGCTAAATGCGACTAGAAGGCATGAAGATATATATTGTGCATTTCTGAGAGTGCACAATATAGTTTTAAAGCAGCTTTACAGACCATTTATAATAGTCTGTAAAGCTGCTTTAAAACTATATTGTGCACTCTCAGAAAGAAAAAAAAAGGTACAAAAGCTGTTACTTGTATGGTACCTTTTCAAAGTGTGCACATTTGTGCATGTTTATCCCTAGACGGTGCATATTAGTACCTTAAAGGTCCATGTTTAGTACATTGTGCATACCTTAATAGTGCAATTTAGTACCGTTCAGTGACAGCTTTTGTACCTTTTTGCGCCTTTTTTCTCAAAGTGTTAAAGTGCTATACAAGTACATTTGACTTGACTTGAAAACTTGAAAACATCAAAGATTTTGTACGTCATAAGAGGAGATGAGGTTCATTTAAGGAGGGACAGAGTATCTGGCATGAGCTGTGGTGACTGGGACAGCCGAAGGGAGATGTTTGCCATCTGTTTAACAAATCGTGACATAAACGCTCTCCACCCCACTCACAGGTGTTTGTCATTAGCCAAGACCACAAATGCTGCCCAAGGGGAGTGACCCTAAACCCAACAGCTGCCCATTCAAGTAACCCAACATAAAACAGAGCAGGGCTCAAAGAAGGATGTCGACTCTGCCACAGATTGACGACTTGGTGTCCATCCATTCACCGAAAGAGAGGGATTTTCAGTGGTACTCCTTAAGCGTTGGCATGGGATGAAACAAACCATGTTTCAAGGCCTGTGAGCCGAACTGCTTATTATAACATCGAAATCCCAAATCGTAATGATGTGTAAAGGACTTTAATTATTCATATACACAAAAAAACAGACTATATATAAAGTTGTGTTCTCCTGCTGCATTTTTCAGCAGATTTGAACAAACGCACTCACACCTCTTTGATGTCTGAGTTTTCATAGGAACGCAGGAGATTTACGGAGTCTAAGACAATAGCTCCACAGCAGCCAGGCATCGTAGGAGGGAGTTCTCGGGGTAACAGCTGATTCTGACATATTTAATGCTGCTCTTTTAGTTTCACGCCAGTTGGCTCGCTCCTCTCTCCATCTTTCTTTTCTAAAACCTCTCCAGGAGTAATCCGGGGAAAAAACCCTCAGATCCAAACTCTAAACGCTCCTCTACACTAATCCACAGCTTCGTGCTCACAGTGGGGAGAGCGCTGGGTTTATCTCTGTGGTCACAGCACAGCAGATAAGAGTCCAGTGATCTACTTAACAGGTACTCAGTCTATTCTTAAACAGAGGACTTTATTTTAAGAATTTGAGAAATTTAAGAAAATGCATTTAACCCCATTTAATGTGCTAACACAGAAATTGCAGTGTAAACGCTGAGGCTGTAGCTACCATCTTGGAAATAAATACATTTTTGTATTGTCATAAAATGTCAACTCCACTAAATACAACTGTAAGAGATAAACATTAACATCGTGCTTTTACATTAACAAAGCTGCTTTGAGAAAATGAGCATTATAAATCACTAGGTGATGATGTAGTTTACATTTTGTGACAATATAGACAATCAAGCAGTTGAGATTTTCTAAATACCACTTTAGTGTACTGTATGTATCCAGGTAAGCTTTTATATACTTTATATCATTTTTCTTTCTTTTTATTTATTTATTTATTTATTTTCAGGATTGGTTAAAAACAACTATTTTAACCAATTTTTTTTTTTCAGAAATCTGCCCATATTTTTGATAAAAAGCTTTCTTTTTTTTCTTTTTTTTTTCTTTTTTTTTTGTCAAGTTGTCATCTTTTTAGAATAAAATAAAATATTTTATTTATTTTAAAATAAATAAAATAATAATTATTATTAACAATTATTATAAAATAATTAATAAAAAAATCTAAAATATTTATTATATTATATGAATGATAAAATCAAATAAAAAAATATATATTTTTTTTAAATAAAATATATATAAAAATTGGCTAAAACTGAAATTAAAGTTAATAAAAACTGGACATTAAAAAAACAAATACTAATAAAACAATAATAAAAATGACAAGAACTCACTTAAAATGAAAATGGAAAATATGGAGAAAAAAACAAACAAATTCAAAATAATAATAAAGACTAGTTTTTAAAATAGTACATCAGTGATACTAAAATAATAATAGATGGAGGGATTAGATGGAAACTGGAATAATCCACTGAGTGCAGATGACTCGTCAATATTTTTTGTCATTTTTCCCGCAAGAGAATATGCCATTGAAATTCATATGCTAATTTGTTCATTTTTAGGAGGAAACTTGTATATAGAGCTTACGGACATGGATTAATTTTTTCTGTAAGGTTTATTTTTAAGGTGTCCTTGTTACAGTATAATACTGAGTAATATTAATTAACTACACAAACTATATGGAGTTAAGGTTTGGCTTACTTTGCATGTAATGATGCATAATTTATTGTTATTATAACAGTAAGTACATTTAGTAACGTGTATCAGAACACTGCAAAATAAAATGTGTGTAGTGTTGCATTAGTGTCACATTAGTTTCAGAATCTCAGGCTGTAAACTGTCATGTTGATTGGAGCCTCTGGTAATGGTTAATTGGATAAGCACAAAGCAGGAACCATGACACCGCAGACACCGGTGCGGTATTGTCAGTCTCATTAGGAGGAGACTGTTGTCCCGTCCTGTGGAGTGATTGATGAAGAGGCAGAGGGGTCTGGTCCCAGCAGGGTTTCTCTAAGTCTCTCTCTCCTTCAGCGGGACTCGTTGTGAGAATGTTCTTGCGGAGAATTCCAGGAAGGGCAGGAGATGCACTTTGTTCTGATCTCCAGCTGAACTTCCCTTCATTGAAATCCTCGCTCTCAAATTAAACTGCAGCGCTGATGTAAATCCCAGATGACGTGCTCTCCTCCTGTACAGCGGCTCCGCAAAAGCTCTCGCTAACCATACTGACCATTAGAACCCGAGTCATCTGTAATCCTGCCTCACTTCATGTCTAATTATATGGTGGGAGTCGAGTATAATAAAGTAGCTGGTTAAGATCAAACCATCTAATTAACGGATTAAAGGCAGAAAACCTGCTCACAAAGCTTTTTATGAAATGTTAATTAATGATCACTGCTGGCAGGGTCTTCCCAAATGCCTAAAAACCAATAATATTGCATTAAAAGTGTTTACTTGTACTCATTTGTTTTTTTTTAATGTGGTGATGCTCTGCATTTGTCACTTACTCGTGAAAATCACAGTTTGGGAACATTAACAGCAGACGTGTTGAGCTGTGGCTGTTTTCTCAATTATGTAACAAGGGCCTTTTTAACAAATGGTGCTTATAGTCAATGGACTTTTAACAAAAAATATATATATATATACACAATATTATGTTTCTTTTTCTTAAACATGATTGTGTATTACTTACCGTTTCATTGCCATTTTTCAGTGTAATATGAGCTCTGGGCAGCTTAAAGGATCAAACTGCTGTTTCATGTAGATGACATCCTTTACATGTGAATAGAAATCCTGTTTTAAAGCCAATTGGTTTGCAAATGAAGGCACAGCTCTGTCCCTCAGGGAAACTGAAGGTAGCCGAAACACAGTCTCAGTCTCAGTTTTCAGCACCTAGATTACCATGAGGCTGCTGCTCTACTTTCTTTTAGACATCTCTGAAACCTCAAGAGTCATGAGTAATTCAAACACACATTCAATGAAAAGCACAACAGCTGTGTTGGAGAAATTTAATAGCAAACCGGGTGTGAAAAAGTACTAACAAATATCTATAATTACAGTCATTTTTTTTTTATTTACTTTTATTTTTTATAATATTTCTTTATTATTAAATATAAATTATTAAATAACAGCAATATGAACTGTTGGATATGAAGAAACTGTTTAATATTTAATAAAAACCTGGCCACAAATCCAAAATAGCATGATTTTAAATAATTATTTATTTTTATTATTATTATACATTTTAAAAATGGCAATTTGATGAGTTAATTCTTTTAATGCAATGAAAACTTACCTGATAAATATTAATTTTATTATTCAGTTGTTGCGTGGTAACTCTCCTAGAGCGTCCTGTTACGTAACTTTATTAAATATTCATAAATTACGGTAGGATTCCACAATAGTATCCATTCGCCCGCTAGAGCCCGCCTTCAAAAGGCCACCTTTCCGCCAATCAGTTCAACGTATCCGGCGGACGTCATGTTACGTAATGAATATTCATAAGCCGAGCCTTAAGGCTTACCCTGCGCGTGTGTTTGGATCTGTCCGCTGGAGTGCGCTGAGTTCAGAGCGAAAAACTGCACTGAAAAGTCTCCGGGTTTGAATGGCTCAGCATTGGACTACTGGTTTAACATTCAAACTCGACAACTTTTCCGTTTTAACTTCGTCAGCGGAATTATTTCATTACCGACAGCTGTTTTTTTGCACCTCGAAATTGAGCGATGCAGTTGCCGGTGTTTTACCTGCTCTGATAAGGATAACAACAACTGATGCATGATAAACTGTAATCAGACTGACTTCACAGATGAGCAGATCAGGACTAAACATTTAATGTTACAGGTAAGATTTCTAGTATATAACTTAAAAATCTAAGAATATTAGAATATTCTCAAGCGCATGACACCAAGCCAAATATCGTTGTATTTTTTTTTTTTTTGGTACTATGGAGGTATTGTGGTATTACCACACTACATTTATTTATTTATTTATTTATTTTTATTTTTTTGTATGGGGACTTAGTAGAAATATATCAGTTGGATATCATGACATTATGGCTGCTGTCATAATAACAGCTTGTTGTGATCTTTGTTTTCAATAATGTATAATTTTGTGGTGTAGTTAAACACACCTTATGAGATGAGTGTTATAATGGCAGCATTTCCAGCAATTACTGCAGCTGCTTCTCACATTTTATAGGGCATAATATAGAGATATGATCAATAAGTTTGATGATAGTCCTCTGTTTGCATGAGCATGAGCTCGGGATACATCTGTAGAAAACCATTAGGATGCCAAACTTCTGAAAATCCAGCCCTTCAGGGAAGAGGATGTGATGACAGGATTATTATTTAATTGATCAGGCACTCGGGCCCAGTGTGTTGTGTCTGTTGGACTAGTTGGACTGGTTGGCCTGCACTAACAAGACCTTAAGGGACTCGGACTTCATACTGACCATTTTGAGCAGAAGCACGCGAGCATTTGCTCACCATTTCCAAGGTGGTGATTTTCACACAGAAAGCCTTTGTGTGGTTTGGTTTGCAGTGAACCTCCTTGAAGGTTTATCTTTAAAAGGAAAAGAATAGATCTGTTAGACTTTGGACTGCCGATTTTGTAAATATTGATCAGCTGGCGTTACCTTATCAATAGGCTTATTTGTAGCTGTCTTCTTTTCTATGCAAGCATATTGATTTCTGCACTGAGCAGCTGTCATTGCAATCATATATTGTTTAATCATTTGTGTTTTAGCTGTAGGTTTAAGTGATCTAAGCTCTTTGAAACTGTTTGTCTATATGCCGTCACTCCAGGCAAAAATCTGCCAGTGAAGTATGAGTTGACTTGCCTGCAGTGTCACTTGAAGAAGTTTATTGTTGCTTTGTGCTGAAGGAGATTATTGAAGTGTTTGTAGAGCTACATAGGAACTAGCTTCTTTCTGTGCCACATCCCCACGCTCAAGACACACACACACAGACACAGACACAGACACAGACACAGACAGACACACAGACACACACACAGACACACACAGACACACACACAGACACACACAGACACACACACACACACACACACACACACACACACACACACACACACACACACACACACACACACAGACACAGACACAGACAGACACACAGACACACACAGACACACACACACAGAGACACAGACACAGACACACACAGACACACACAGACACACACAGACACACACACACACACACACACACACACACACAGACACAGACACAGACACAGACACATGCACACACAGACACACACACACACACACAGAGACACAGACAGACACAGACACACACACACACGCACAGACAGACAGACAGACAGACAGACACACACACACACACACACACACACACACACACACACACACACACACACACACACAGACAGACAGAGACACAGACAGACAGACAGACACACACACACACACACACACACACACACACACACACACACACACAAAGACAGACAGAGACACAGACACACACACGCACAGACAGACAGACACACACACACACACACACACAGACAGACAGAGACACAGACACACACGCACAGACAGACACACACACACACACACACACACACAAAGACAGACAGAGACACACGCACAGACAGACAGACAGACAGACACACACACACACACACACAGACAGACACACAGACACACAGACACACAGACACACAGACACACAGACACACAGACACACAGACACACAGACACACAGACACACACACACACACACACACACACACACACACACACACACACACACACACACACACACTCACTCTGATAACCTCTTGAGACCAGGAATAGTCAGTTCGTTAAAAACAAGACCTAAACAAAACCTTGATTTAATGCAAGTCTTTATAATCAATCAGGTTAATGAATAGATATAAATTAACTTTTCTCCACTATGTTGGAGCAAGGTTATATTTAACTTCCCATTCCCTTCCTCACTTTAAGCAAATGTTATTCTGCTGAATCTGTGATGTAGCCTATTTATAATGTATTTTGTGCCCAAAAAGAAATTAAAGACATTTCTGTGATTTAATCCGACAATGACCCCATAACCCACAAACCCATATTGACCATAAACAGATGATGCCAACAGTGGATTATTTTATTAATTTTTTATTCATAATGTTTGCTAAAGCAAGCACTGCGATTACTACTTTTACACTTAGAGTTAGTGATCTCAATACACCCTATGATTTGACTGATAATATATATATATATATATATTTAATATAACTTTTTATGTAATATATTAATAGTTATTTTTATAAATAAGTAAATAAACAAATAAATAATAAAATAATAAATCAAATAGTAATTAAGTGTATGTAATTGTTGTTGTTGATGCTCAGTTGTGCATCAGTGGCACTATCATGTTCAGTGTAGCTTGCCATCAGCACAGCTGTGAGAGCCCCACCTCTGTCAGGTCCATGGGTCACTATGTGGATGCCAAGACAACAGTGCTGGACTCTTGCTCCATACCTCCCATAATCAGCTGCTCGCAGGATCGCCAGTAAACATGACAAACATGAGTGACGCTGCTGATGGGCGTGAGTCCAGTGACCACATGTGAGACAACTGACAGATCTAATGACATACTGTTGTGGTTCCGCCCGAACTGTGAATCACAGGCTGATTTACCAGTTGTTGAGTTCTTGTGCTGTTGTTACTGATGCTGTTTGTGTGTTTGCAAGTGTAGTATGTCATATCATAATATTTCATATTTGATCTTTTTGAGATTGACTTCAGAAATGTTAACACCCCCTTGTGTTATTTACAATGTTTTCCTAATATATATATATATATATATATATATATATATATATATATATATATATATAATTTAATTTTGAGTGATATATGTATTATATTCTTAATACTCTGGAACTGAGTTTTTTTTTTTTTTTTTTTTTTTTTTTTTTAATGTTTAGTCCCGTCAGCTCATCAAGGCTGCAAGTAATTTAATAAAAAATGCTAATATTGTGAAATATTATTACAATTTAAAATAACTTTTTTTCTGTTTGAATATATTTTAAAATGTAATTTATTCCTGTGATGCAAAGCTGAAATTTCAGCATCATTACTCCAGTCTTCAGTGTCACATGATCCCTCAGAAATCATTCTAATACGCTGATTTGCTGCTCAAAAAACATGCATTATAATTATCACTGTTGCAAAAAGTTGTGCTGCTTAATATTTTTGTGGAAACCATTCTAATTCTTTTAGGATTCTTCGATGAATATAAAGTTCAAAAGAACGGCATTTATTTGAAATCTTTTCTAACAAACGTCTTCACTTTTTAGAGCATTATTTAAACAAAAAATCTTACTGACCCCAAATGTTTGAACAGTAGTAACGCAAAGAACGTAAGGGAAGGAAAGCAAATGAAATTTTTATGCAGACACCAGGAAACAAACCGTTTAATGTGATCTCATTGTGATGCCATGTGGGGCATTCCCAAAGACGCCTGCTTTAGTATACTGTATCACTTATTATGTGCACATATTACTGTGCAACATGGAATGCCAGTGCGTGTCAGAACAGTTGATTTCACGCCAAAAAATGCTGAACTTATGATCAAGTAGTGAACATTTATGATCATAGGTTAAAGATAAAAGCACATTCATGTGACTCACATACTGTATTTGCTTGATCATCAATAGGTCATGCAATTGCTTTGTCTCGTGACGTGAGTACTTTAAGGATGAAGTGTGCAATTTTTTTTTACAATTAGTGACTGTTTTAAAACAGGTTTACTGAACACTCAGCCGCTATTAGTTGGACCAACAGATAGTCCTGCACTTAACTACAAATAGGTTGCTAATAGTTGTCTCTGCATATTGAGCTGGGATATGAGGTATTTTAAGATTAAAAACATCACCGTTCAGTCATATTCATCTGTATTTCTGTCAGTAGCACTTCCGAACAGGGTGGTTTCCACCTTTGCATTCAACACCTCAATTAAAGCATGATTTCTCTCTGTAGTTTTGTGTTTGGCGGGTGGAGTGAATTTTAGCAATGGGGTGTATATGTACAGCACACAAAAGTGCTGACGCCTACAGTCCAACCCAACCCAGAATGATCTCAGAGTGCACTATTAACCAACTGGTTCTTTGACTCACCACCTTCACAGTCTGAAGCTTTCCACAGTCAAATAAAGAACCTCAGATGCTTATACGGTAGTGCAGAAACTGAACTTGTCATAAGTTGTCAGAAATGGAACATCGATCTGAATCGGGATGAGATCACCTTCAAACACACACACACACACACACACACACACACACACACACACACACACACACACACATATATACAAAATCCTTCCCATTGGCTTTGAATATTCAAATGAGTTTCCAATTTGCATCCATGATTCCAGCTGCTTGAATGCGCCCAGTCTCTTTAAAGCCCATGTGTTTCTCTTTGAGGTCTAATCCTCTCATAATTATCTCATGTTTTCAATGCTCTTTCATTTTTCTCCTTCTGGATATATCTGCACTCTTCACTTTGTCTCTGTAATTTTCTTTGAAGCACCACTGAATAATGTAAATAAATTAATATTAATATTTTAATTAACCTTAGCAAACAATGCTTGCCACTAAACTAGTGCTTTAAAATTGAGTGATTTGATTTTTTTTTTTTTTTTTTTTTTTTTTTTTAAATCACTAAACCCAAGTATGGCAAGTAATTTATCTGTTTTAGTTACAAACATGAATGGTGGCCCAAATTGTAGGAGTTGTCTTGTTTTTTTTTCTTCTTAGAAATCTTATCTTATGATTTATGTGGGAAAAATCCTACTGTATGTACTGACATTGGAAGTGGGACCTGAGCTGTTGTAGAGACTTGGTGGTGGACTCTTCTGAAACCTAGAAACCACCTTAGCAACTGCATAGCAACTTGAAGCCTTTAATTATTATTTATAAAATATTGTAGTTTTAATTATTATTTTGAATTAAAATTTTTACAATTTTTAAAAAACAAACCTATCTACCTATTGGACGGTCTGAGGGAGAGCACATTTTCAGTATATATGCATTTTAAAGAAACAGCAGCAAGCCTGATAAGTTTTAGTGGTCAAAAGACATTGTGATCTTTTTGAGGAAAAGTGATCTTGATTAACAAAGCTAAAAAATTAAAATAAAAATTAAAATTTTTTACATTTTTATTTTTAATTTTGTTGGAACTTGGGATTTTTAATGTTATTTTAAAATCACAATGTAGTTTAATTTTTTTTTTTTTAAATATTACTTTTTAAAAGATTATTTTTGTAAAGTTTTTTTTTTTAAATGTTATTTAAATTAAATTTTAGTTTAATTGGAATTAGTAATTCAAATATAATTATTTAAAAATGTTAGACTTTTTTTCTGTGTTCTACTTGTTGCTGAAGCAGTTGTCGTCATTTTTAACATGCTCTGCTCAACCTGCATTGATTCATTGCTCAAATTTTCACCACGGAGTTCAAAGACTTCAAAGAAAGCTGTAAATTTTCTTCAGGCATCAAGAGCCTATAAAAAATGTTTCTGCACACACAGTGTTCTGATTTCGAGCCGCTTCTGCATTCAGAATCACTGTTATGAAAGCCTGACTTAGACTATTAATGGTTGGATAGATTTCTCAATCCCTGTGTGGTCTTTATGTGCTGCAGCAGTGCAGTGCTTACCGTCGTTGCCAGAATCGAGTCTCTGAAGGCCATCTTCTTTGTGCTGTTATCTAGAATGCTTATTTAATATGATGCTTTGGCTGTGGATCAATATGGAAGAGATTTCAGAGGCAGGGCTTTTGTTGTCGAAGCCTCCTGTGTGGGTCGCTGTAACGTGCCACCCAGCGGTGGATGGATGTTGTAGACGCCCTCAGATGAATGTTTGTGCAACATGTGTCTTCCAGATGTACAGGTAGTTGTTGCGGTCCGTCCCCCATGGGACTGCATTTCCTACCCATCATCTGACTTGAAAGAGTTTTATGTGCATAGAGGCCTTTGGATGTGAGATAAAAGCATCACTTATCGTCCGTGGCCTAACAAAAGGACTGTGATTAGGTTTTCATGTGGGGGACGTAATTGTCATGGTGCACTTGTTGTTTGTTGTCTTTTACAAGCATGCTGGAAAAACGTGTTCAGCGCTCTGGTGGATTAAATCAAGTGAAGCCAGGATGCTAGTGTATGTTGTTTTTTCTTGAGGCAACCAGCATGAATCACAGTAAATGGGTGTTTGCTAAATCTAAAATTATTGAATTATTTAATGGTACAATAACTATTATTTTCTCCTTGGTTATGAATGATGTGTAAAAAATTTTTGTTAATCAAGATCACTTTTCCTCAAAAAGATCACAATGTCTTTTGACCACTAAAACTTATCAGGCTTGCTGCTGTTTCTTTAAAATGAATATATACTGAAAATGTGCTCTCCCTCAGGCCATCCAATAGGTAGATAGGTTTGTTTTTTATCAGAACAGATTTGGAGAAATGTAGCATTACATCACTTGCTCACCAATGGATCCTCTGCAGTGAATGGGTGCCGTCAGAATAAGAGTCCAAACAGCTGATAAAAACATTACAATAATCCACAAGTTATCCATATATTTCTAGTCGATTGGTTAATGTCTTGTGAAGTAAAAAGCTGTGTGTTTGTAAAAAACAAATCCATCAAGACGTTTGTAACTTCAAACCGTTGTTTCTCTATTTTTCACTATTCATAATATTGCTTTCTACAGGGAAAAAGTCATATTGTCTGAATCAGAAGAGGAATATGCATTGATCTAGCACTGTTGACAAGTGAAAACAGTTCAAAACAAATATGTTGTATTGATTTTGATGTGAGAGGACAAGGGGATGGATTATTTTTCACTGGAGGAAGCATTATTATGGATTATGGACTTTGGCCAGAACCGATTGGTTTAAAGTTAAAATGCCTTAATGATGCATTTGTTTCTTACAAACATGTAGCTTTTCACTTCACAAGAGTGTGCGGATTACTTGTGGATTATTGTGATGTTTTTATCCTCTGTTTGGACTCTCATTCTGACGGCACCCATTCACTGCAGAGGATCCATTGCTGAGCAAGTGATTTAATGCTAAATTTCTCCAAATCTGTTCTGATGAAGAAATAAACTCATCTACATCTTGGATAGTCTGAGAGTGAGTAAATTTTCAGCAAATTTAATTTTTAATTTTTTTTGGATGAACTATTCCTTGAATCCATTCTTGCTGAATAAAAGTATAATTCCTTTTTTTTTTTTTTTTTTTTTTAAATCTTACTGACCCAAAATTCATTTTTGTTGCTTAGTTTCCTTTTGATGCTCTGGGTGGACTGAGGACATTTGCTGACTTTGCAATAGAAAGAAATACGTTGTTGCATGTTTAAACTGTGCTGAACGGCAATATGATGAAACCAGCATCCTGACCGAACGTGACCTTTGAGCATGAATGCATCTGGTCGTGATTGTGCCAGCACAATGAGGGCTTTGGCTCTCTTCACACTAAATTTGGACACCGTGTTTACCCTCACACCTGTTCTGTGCGTTCAACAAGCTTCGTTTTTGGTTTCTGTTTATGTCGATAAACATGTAGAGGGACTGAGTGCATCATCTGGAAAGCATTCTGCTCTTTAACTACATATTTGTGTGCATATCTCATAAACATCTTTTAAAAAGAGCATACACATGCACTATAAATCCTAAATGTGACGAAAGCATCTGACAGAATTATTTAGTGTGGCATAGCAGATCCAAAAATTTAATTTGATGCACATGGACATGCAAAAACTGTTTAATTACAGCAAATTTGAAGTTGATTTCACATATACTACCATTACAATTTTTAATGTTTTCAAAAGAAGTCTCTTAGGCTCACAAAAGCTGCATTTATTTGATCAAAAATACAATAATGTAATTTATTCCTGTGATGCAAAGCTGAATTTTCAGCATCATTACTCCAGTCTTCAGTGTCACATGATCCTTCAGAAATCATTCTTATATGCTGATTTGCTGCTCAAGAAACAGTTCTTTTTATTAGCAATGTTGAAAACAGTTGTGCTGCTTATTTTTTTCCAGGATTCTTTGATGAATAGAAAGAAAATTTATTTGAAAAATAAATCTTTTGTATAATAAATGTCTTTACTGTCACTTTTGATCAATTTAATGCATCCTTGCTGAATTAAAGTATTAGGTTTCACTTTATTTTAAGGTGTCCTTGTTACAGTGTAATTATACATTCAAGTACTGTGTAATATTAATTAACTACATGTACTTACTATATGGTTAGGTGTTAGGATTTGGGTTTGGCTTAGGATTACTTATGTAATTGCATGTAATTATAGTAAATGCATGTAACTTGTAACAAGGACACCTTAAAATAAAGTGTTACCAAGTATTAAATCGAACGCTTTGAACAGTAGTGTGCGTAGGCTATAAGCTGCATCATGAAATCAGCGCCCAAGAGAAGTATTGCAGTGTCTGGCTGCAGATGGTTCTGGATCAGCAGAAAATAATGTCTCGGCACCTCGAAATATCACCTTCTGTAACTCTCCAGTATCTAACATCGTTCCTGGTTTGTCATGTGTGATTTTGCGTTAGGTTCGGATTGAGATTGTGAAATGGGGGGAGCTGGTTCATATGTTGGGGCCATCTGCTGTCTGCAGCCGTCCTGACTCCTCTCAGCCGGAGCTGTTGTTGCTGCCAGTCAGAGGAAATGTGCCCTCCTCCACCCAGCCTGCTGAGAGGAGACGGAGCAGATTTTGAGAGTAGTGAGGAAGAGAAGGATATGGGATATCATTAAGTTGCTGGTATGGTGAGAAGCAAAGAGCATCAAGGTGTGAACTAACGGTTTCCTTTGGGGACCCTTGGGAGAGCCCTTGGACTGGTTTCATGACCAGGAAACTCAGCTGTAGCTGCATGGTGCATGATGCAACCATTGCAGTAAACGGCCTGTGTTTCCTTTATAAACTGTGCCAAGAGTTCAGCATGACCGAAAGGTTCACCGGCATCACCTGACCTGTGCATAAAGGCCAGGACCTGATTCATGCATGAGTAAAGCAGAGACAATGACTACAACCTCATGGGGTTCGGAAGTTGGTTAGCTTTCTTTTCACTGCGTTTTGATGTTCATTGTGAAGGAAACTCCCAGTCTCTCGAGATGAAATTTAGCCGCTAGTACTGTGAATTTGGTTTCGGAGAAACTTTTGATGGCGGTCAGGCCAAAGTGGCGTGAGTTTACTGCATACATACCACATGTCCTTGAAAATGCAACCAAAGAGAAAACATGATTCTGAGTTTCTGCAGTGGTCATTTGTGCACCAGATCAAATCAATAGAGAAGTGGATTTTAATTGGTTCTGTACTGTTTAAAGTGAATTGTGAAGTGATTTTTTTTTTTTCAGCTGACGAACAATAAAAACATTGACAACCAATCAGAATCCACTCATGCTTTAAAAAGCTTGAGTATTTATATCAGAAGAAGACATTTGCAACTGCAAACAGATAAACAGAACATTATTTTCCAATGGCGTATGCTATGGTTATTTTAATTATAGTTATCATTCTTGGTGTGAGCATGAAGACGGAGGGAAAGCAACTTGTTCTTGCAACTTGTTTAAAAACATTCTTTAGTTTTTTGCAGTACCGTTTGTTGCCAAATCACAGAAATCACACCCTTCACCTTTAATTTGCATGTTGTTTGAATGACATCCCCTTTTATTTAAAGGGTATCAATTATGCAGTTCTCAAGAATAAAATACCAAATTTCCTGTCTTCCTCAAAAGAGAAATGGATGTTTTGACCATTTTGGATCTCGGGAAATGCTGTCTTCATGCAAAACTTTTAGGATTGTGTGTTTGATTATGACTCTTTCCGTTTTGTTTATTGTTGGTTTGTTTTTATTTCTCAAAGCTATTTATGAGCAATAGAAAACATTAAAGCGATAGTTCACCCAAAAATTAAAATACTGTCATCATTTGCCCACCCTCATGTTGTCCCAAACATGTATGAATTTCTCTCTTCCATTGAACATAAAAGACACTGCAGGTCTTAATGCTCAGATCGGATTTTTTGCTGAAATCCGCTGTTGTTCACATTGTCATTTAAATGCGACTGCCATCAGTCTAATGTGTGAACCATGTACGGCCCTGAAGTGACCCACATGTGCAGAAGACGTGACGTCAGATGCAGCGCACTGTGTTTGCGGAAATAAAAATGGTGTGTTTAGCAATTTTTAAGTTAATGTCCAATCTGAGCCTAAATAACGAAGTGATAAGAAGAAGAATATTAAGAAGAAGGAGAGCACGATTTCCTCCAGCGCAGAATTGTGACGTCCGTCGCATTTCAATGACGTAAAAATTGTGTGAAATGCAACATGGCCGTTCAGTTGCATTGCAAAACATCGTATATGTATCCGATTTAGCACCACATATGAAAGTGGCCTGGGCCTGATTTGAAAAAATCAGATTTGTGCTGTTCAGACTGTCATAAGAAAATCAGATATGGGTCACATTTGGGCCACTTTAGCTTGCAGTGTGAACTAAGCCAAAGAAGATATTTTACAGAATGTTTATAACCAAACAGTTGCTGTTAGCCATTGACTTGCATAGTATGTTTTCCTTACTATGGGAGTGAATACCACCAGCTACTGTTTAGTATATTCTTCAAAATATCTTCTTTTGCGCTCAACAGAAGATAGAAACTCATACAGGTTTGGAACAACTTGAGGGTGAGTAAATGATGTCAGAATTTTCATTTTTGGGTGAACTATCCCTTTAAGACGTTTACAGATAGCTTACATGTTCCAGGCCATTCAGAACTTTATTTGATGCTATTTGGTCCCAATTGACCTTCATACAGAAGAGCAATGCAACACATGCATCTGTTTAGCACCATTATCTGGATCAGGGTGGCTTCAGGCAATAGTTAGGACAGCCGTATTTCTGTGCACTCACTTTCTTTTATTATACATGGGGAAAATGACAGTTAAGATGCAGATAATTATAAACGTAGTTTTAGGTTTTATGCAGAAAATGTGAATGATGGTTGTCTATGCAAAACTCACCCACTGTTGTAGGCTGTAGCCAAAGTGTTTGTAGTCTGAGTGGTTGCTAGGTAGTTGCTTACAGGCCCAAAAGAGCGCACTCCAATATTCTGGTTTAGAAAAAGATTTTTTTTGACTAAGTGTATTTGTCATTAGTGTGACCCGTACAGTGCATGTAATTTTACAGTGAAGAGAGTACGATGGTTTTGTTGCAGTCCAGTGATGTGGAAACGCAGCTGTGTCCACACTTCCTCGTTAGTGTGGGATTAATTACCGGAGGCACGGAACAGTAGAGAACACGTCTGTCAGATCCCGTCGGGATCAGAGAGGTCGCAGAGAGTCCAGGGAGCAAAAAAATCTGCTGACCCCCCCCGCTCTTCAGCACTTTCTGCGAGAAGGAAAGATTCAGTACAAACCGTGCTCCCCAGAGGAGACCATTCTGCAGTCCTGAGGAAAAAAAGTTGCCATTCTGTTTCAATTTGAAATTGTTGATGTTATGTGAAATATCAAGGTCGTGATTGCAGCGATCAGTCAGGAGAATCTTGCTGAGGGAGGAAATAAAGAGGAAAGAAATCAGAAAGATGGATGTGCTGTCTGTTGTGTTGTAGATCTAGATCTATCTATCCATCTGTCTTATCTTAGCTATCTTAATAAATCTATCTTATCTATCTGTTTGTCTGTGTAAAAGCATTATATGTAATGCTAATTTATATTATGACTTTTAAAAATCTAATCTAATATAAGAACATATTTGATTCTTACCTATATATTATACATGCATATAAAAATGTAAATATAAAACTATTTAAAATGATAATAAATAATAAATTCAAAATATATTAATTCCAGGGTCAATTCGATACAGCCAGATTTCAAGGGAAAAAGAAAAAAATATCCTATAAAATGCCACAAACGTGTGCAATACGGCCTCTTTACATATTACTGATTAGGCAACAGGTTAACAGAGAACATAACAGAGATGATTAGAGGAACACATGCGGGAAGACTAAAAAATGGACAGATCGTGCTTCCACGAACATCTGAACGGGAGTGATAATACAGGCTCCGACATGAGAGAGTGGAATGCTGGCAAACCTTGTGAGGACCGCAGAACATTTGTCATGACATTTGGTGAATCTCACACACACACACACACACACACACACACACACACACACACACACACACACACACACACACACATATGCACAGCTTGTCTGGTGCATATTTATAGACCCAAATTAATGCTGGCTTGCAAAATCTAAATTTTATCCTAGATTTTATATTTTCCAGACAATGTGAGCAGGGTTTGTGCTGTGCAGAACTTCCCACCGTAATGCTAAGGAGTAGTGAGTTATTGTCACAGCGTTGTGGCTCCTTTAAGGATCCTGGCAGGTTGCTAGGGCACTGAGTGGTTGCTAGGTGGCCCAAGTAAAAAAAAAAAAAAAAAGAAATATATCTTCAATCAGCATAAATCTGAGACGAGTTTTCCCGGTTGAAAACTATGCAAGATGCTTAACACCAAGTATGAGCGATAGTAGTGATTATTTCCTTAGCAAACACCGCTAAAGAATCAAAAACACTCTCAAAATGAGTACAACTCTTCAACATGAATATGAGATCAACATATCATGCTGCTATTATGAGAAATAATTTCACAGCCAACTTAGAAAGGATAAATATTGCGAGAGGGTTTAATCAAAACATTTGAAGATTTAGGTAAACACTACGATAAATGCTTAGAAATTGGCAAACGCCTCAGTTCTTCAAGATCAGGGATCTTATCAAGCTCAAACTGACAACAGCGTGACTCCATTAGCTGAAACCCAACACTAGGCAAACCAAGACAGGCACAGACACCGTGTTTGCTCTAGCTATACGCACATATTTGTGTTACGTTATCGGCCCGCTCGCTTTTATTTGTCCTCCCCTGACCCTTGAGTGTGTGTGATGGGCACGATTAGGTCATGACAGCATACAATAGCCACATTGTTCTGTTGCTTTCTTTAATTTGGACGCGTGCTTCACTCATCTGCTGCTCTTTTCTCCAAGGTAGTTCGCATATGACTCAAATGGGACTATTGATCTTTCTTTATAATTATAACCCTCTACATTTTTCAGAGACACCCATCATTCACGGCTTCTCAATCATAGGGCCGTCCAGAGCGCCGCCCATCTCATGCAGCTAAGATAATAACTACTTTCTGATGCACTGAGAGGAATAGATCACCACTGGGCGTCGAGACCGAAACATTTGGGTTTTTGGCGTTTATTTAGGTTGCAGACAGGAAAGCGTGTGAGTTGCAGTATTTGAGGTTTTTCGACCTTTCTCTTCATTGTCCGTGCCTCCTTGTTTACGGCTGATCTTTAGGAAATGACTCGTGCCCTGGGAGAGTGTTTTTGTGCGTGAGGGTTTCTGCCGGCATTGTTGTTGTAGGTCAGTCTGAGCCTCCCATTTCTGTTTCCCGCACTCGCTTCCTGCTTCACGAGCCACTTCCTGCACGCCGCGGTCCACTTCCTGTCCGGAGATCCCACAGCAGTTCCATGTGAATATGAAAGGAGGAAACACACTGTATCACATGTGAATGTGTCTTGGGTCAACCGGAGATCTTGGAAGTGAAAATAAACTAGAAATAAAATCTCAAATCCCTTACATATGTTTCTAATATTTAAGCAGTATTATTTTAGCATTTATTATTTGTTTTACTTTTATAGTATTTATAATTATTTTGAATTGCCGTTTATTTTTATGTTTTCATTTTAATTAGTAATTTTGTTCAATGTTTTTTAATTGGATTGGTTAATGTTTATTTAAATATTCTATTTAGCTTTAATTTATTTTTATTTCAGTTTTAGTGATTTTAGAGTTTTTAATTCTTTTATTTTTAAAATAGTTTTCATTTCAGTTAATAATAACAACAATGTGTTGAAGGCTCTAAAGAAACTTTAAAATCTTTAGTTACCTCCATGAACACTGCAAGCTTTTTAATATCTCAATTGTTTCTCATAGATAAAGACTTGCAAATGTTCATCTTAAAGAGATCTCAGTGCCACAGATTTTTGCCAAGATACTAAAACTTGTAATCAAAGGTCAGAGATCCGAACTCAAAACATTTCTCATCAAATTCCTCCAAGACCAAATGATCTGAGCTGCTATTCATTTCATTTTAGAGCTCTGTACTCAAACGTTGTGTCAAAAAGGCTCTCATTTATGTCTAATTTTTATTCTCCTGAGGAATTTTCGGAGGCAGAGTTGATAAATCAGTTACATCTCCTAAACCTCACCTGTCCTATCGGTTAGATTAAGTGCAACTTTGTAGTCAGTCTGAGATTTTGTCTTCAAAGCCTGTCTGTAGATCAGAGCTCTTATGTGTGGATGGTCTCCAGTGTGTCATGTGGTTTGTTTTATGTTTCAGGGCATTGAGTTTGTGAAGCGTTGCGCAGCAGCACAGTGGCTCCCCCCTCAGGCCAGTCGCAGTACTGCAGCACCCCCCAGCGGCAAATCTGCTTCATGGCCACAAGTCCAAACCTCTGCAGTACATATGACTGTTACCAAAAGGTGAGAAGGTAAGAAACCTATGAACTATTTACACGCTTGTCTGGTTTTAATTGACTCCAGCTGAGTCTGCTGCCAGAAAGATTGATCATTGCCATGTTTTGTTTGTTTTCTTCGTCTCTCTGTAGGTAAACTTACAATCAGGAGGCAGTGAGGTGACGCTAAAGACATATGACATGGAGGTCAAAGGTCACCTGATAACAGGCCCTGGTGAGCACCTCCGTGTGTCTGTGTGTGTGTTTTGTTTGTTGATAAGAACTTGTCTTTCTACATAAGACCTGTACTTTGTAAATTGTTAGTCTGACAAGCTTGTGTGTTTTGTTTTTGTGTATTGTGGCGACCAAGTGTTCTCACATAGACCTCACAAAAGCTTACAGTGGGGACATTCAGGAGGTTTCTAAGACAAGGACATCTTCATGAAGGGATTAAATATTATTAAATTGGAAACTGCAGCTTGCATTTGCCATTTGGTCATGCAAGTGTTGCAGAAATTTACCTTTAAATCTTTAAATATTTTACATGTAAAAAAGGCCAAGAGCTATCCAAAAAGGGAAGGTTAAAGGGATAGTTCACCCAAAAATGAAAATTCTGTCATCATTTACTCACTCTCAAGTAGTTCCAAACCTGTATGAATGTCTTTGTTCTGCCGAACACAAAGGAAGATATTTTGAAGAATGTGGGAAACAGAGCAGTTCTGGGGCACCATTGACTTCCACAGTATTTTTTTTCCGACTATGGAAGTCAATGGTGCTCCAAAACAGCCTGGTTACAAACATTCTTCAAAATATCTTCCTTTGTGTTCAGCAGAACAAGGACATTCATACAGGTTTGGAAATACTTGAGGGTGAGTAAATGATG
This sequence comes from Acrossocheilus fasciatus, assembly GCA_036784905.1. Classification (NCBI taxonomy): domain Eukaryota; kingdom Metazoa; phylum Chordata; class Actinopteri; order Cypriniformes; family Cyprinidae; genus Acrossocheilus; species Acrossocheilus fasciatus. The sequence goes on from CM071945.1 coordinate 4,951,927, forward strand.
ACAGAATTTTCATTTTTGGGTGAACTATCCCTTTAAGGGTATGTTTTTCATGTCTTTCTCAGTTATGCATGATTTCTTGTCAAGAATTTAAAGGATTTTTGAGAACTACTTAAAATAGGGCCTACTACTAATTTTTTTTTTTACTTTTCTAACCCTTTAAACAAATTAAGTCATTTCTGACAGTCTGAACATATAGGAACTATTTTTATTATTATTTATTTATTTATAATCTTTAAATGCTATTAAAAATTAGAACCTGTACACTACAGTTCAAAAGTTTGGGGTCAGTAAGATTGATTTCTGAAGGATCATGTGACACTGTAGACTGGAGTAATGATGCTGAAAATTCAGCTTTGCATCACAGGAATAAATTACATTTTAAAATGCATTCAAATGGAAAACTGATATTTTTATTGTTTATTGTATTGTTTTATTTTATCGTTTTGACTATATTTTGGATCAAATAAATGCAGCCTTAGGGAGCAGAAGAGGACCTTTTAAAAAACTTAGTCGATTTGAGGTCCCTTCCATGATATATAAGATGACGTGTGTGTTTTTCACAGAGCTGCAGGCCGCTATGGACAGTAAGCAGCGTGCGGAGCGGATGGTGGAGCTGCAGGAGCGCCGGAGGAGTCTGCAGTCGCTGCTCAACACTCGAATAGCAGAACTCAAACGCGTGTGTCTGCAGGAGGCGGTCAGTGTCGAAAAAGAAATCAGAATTTAATGAAGTAGTTTCTCAGAACTTGTTCTATTTATAAAGAACTAGAACAAGAAACTTGACATGATAAACTTTGTATTTCTTCTCCATGGTGTTACTGGCGAGCCACACATCGGTGAGCTGCCAGATCATGTGACGCCGCAGAGATGCCGCCACATGCCCAGCTAATCTTTGCTCATACTTGTATCTCAACAAGCTTGGCTTTTGAAATGCTGGTTTTACACAGCATGTGTTACTTGAGATGTGCGTGTGCTTTGAGTCATATCATAGAAGAGTGGTTGTGATTCTCTTTTGAAATAATTCTCTAACATTCACAACGCAAAACTCCCTCAGAAGACCATTTATGAATACTTAGCTGAAAAACTGAGCTGCTAACAACGTTACAACCACAAACCCATTAACATATGCCCAACAGTTTGTGCGCATCAATGTCTATTGTATTCAGCAAGAAAATAGCGTAATTCATTTTACATGCAAAAATGTTAGCCAATCATAACAGAGCTCCTATATACGACAAAGGGTGAAAAATAAGCATGAAAATTTAAATATTGTCTTTTTTTGGTGTGAAAACTTGACTAAATTATTATAAATATGTGACCCTGGACGACAAAACTTAAGTGTCAAGTTTTTGAAATTGAGATTTATATACATCTGAAAGCTGCATAAATAATCTTTCCATTGATGTATGATTTGTTAGGATCGGACAATATTTGGCTGAGATGCAACTATTTGAAAATCTGGAATCTGAGGGTGCAAAAAAATCAAAATATTGACAAAAACAACTTTAAAGTTGTCCAAATGAAGCCCTTAGCAATGCATATATTACTAATCAAAAATTCAGTTTTGATACATTTACAGTATGAAATTTACAAAATATCTTCATGGAACATGATCTTTACTTAATGTCATAATGATTTTTGGCATAAAAGAAAAATGGATAATTTTGACCCATACAGTGTATTTTTGGCTATTGCTACAAATATACCCCAGCGACCTAAGACTGGTTTTGTGGTCCAGGGTCACATATAATGTTCTACAAAAGTGGATATGTCTGCTTTAAAATATTAAAAATAAAAATGAAATAGTGTTAAGGAAAAATATACTTGTTCATGTTTGTTCTTCATTCATTTTGTCAGGAATTGACGGGTGAAGTTCCTCATGACTATCCTCTGGAAACCGGAGAGAAGCTCCCTCATGTGCGGCGCAGGGCTGGTCTGTCCCGCAGTGGGTCCAAACATAACACCAAAAATGAGGTGTGTGCATTTGAGATGATATGGGTGGCCACTAATTTGATATCGGATACGTGATGGATAAATATCATAAGTTGCTCAATGTTTGTGCTGGCTTAGGAAGAGGACGTCTCTCAGCGCAAGACAAAGAAAACTCTGTTCAGCGGCGCCCTCCGCAGGCACGTGGACTCAGAACAGCATCCTCCACACAGCAAACGAACGGTTCATAGAGGATGCCACACAGGTGGGTTTCAACATTATACAGATGAACTAAACACCATTTCATGGCCAAAATTTGTGTTTGGGAACATTTTAAATATATATACAGTATACACTACCGTTCAAAAGTTTGGAGTCCTTTTGAAGGCTTTTGAAAGAAGTCTCTTATGCTCGCCAAGGCTGCATGTATTCATTAAAAAAAATACAGTAAAAACAGTAATATTATGAAATATTATTAGAATTTAAAATAGGTGTTTTGCATTTGAATATATTGTAAAATGTAATTTATTTCTGTCATGCAAAGCTGAATTTTTAGTCTTCAGTGTCGCATGATCCTTCAGAATTCATTCTAATATGCTGATTTGCTGCTCAAGAAACATTTACTATTATTATCAATTTTTTGGAAATATTTTGTAACATCATAAATGTCTTTACTGTCACTTTTGATCAATTTAAGGCATCCCCGCTGAATAAAAGTATTAATTTCTTTAAAATAATAGACCCCAAGCTTTTGAGCAGTGGTGTTTGAGTTGACTGTATTATTATAATAATAATAATAATAATAATAATAATAATAATAAAAAAAAAAAAAGCGGTTTAAATATCGCATGTCAACTGCTCATTAAGGATGGTTATTTTGTGTCCATTAAACCTGTTAAACACTTTAAAATGTGTCATTTATACTAGCTGCTCAACTAATTGACAAATCAATGTTTGTCTCAGCCCTAAGCCGTGTTTTAGTCCATGGTCAAACTGAGCAACCCAGCTGTAAAAAAGCTGATGTAATGAATATAGATTCAACTGAAAAAAAAAAACCTGATGAATGTCAGTCTGGATTGTGCTGAGATAACGAACATCACACTGAGACACTGAGGTTAACAGATCAAACTAAGCAAAGGTTATAGAGATCAGATGAAAGATAACATTGATTAAAGCCTTACAGAGATTCTTCATATGTAATGCTAAACCCATGTGACTTAGACTTTGGTAAATAGAGACAGGATGAAGACTGGTTTACAGTGGATCAGACCAATTTAGTGTCAAGCTGGCGGTCTGGATCTGGAGCATGGGAACACTTGAATGTGTTTGCGTGTTTGTGTATGTGGTATAAATTTAGAAGAGAAAGTTTTCTCAGTCCGCCTTAAATGAGACACATGAGATGTGTTGGTTGTGTAACAGGAAGTGTTGAGGAACCAGCCTCTTTCCGCCCATTATTACTATATGATGATGCAGGTTCAGTTAAAAATAAACGCAAACAAAAAAAAATTATTTTTAAATGTTAAGATCATGAATAAATATTTCCTCAATTGTATATAGAAATTATTTACAAATAAATCATGAATAAATGGTTCCAAAATTTTAGAAATCTAAATATAATTATAGAAATTCTTTACAAAAACATTGCTTTTAAGAAGGTTTTGTCAGATTTAATGGACTTCCAGGGACAATTTTGCATATCTAACACGCCATAATGACATAGACAATGATACAATATAACAACATGGAGCCGATACAGTGTGTTTATGTAACCTCATGCATGAGTTACATAATATGTAAATGTTTATGTCCTCAGATAACACAGTGAAGTCAGAGAGCAGCTCCACGTCTGATTCCACCAATCAGGACACTGGTGAGTTATGGGACGGATCAGTGCGTTCTATTAGCAGGATAATGAATTTGAGAGACTGAGATAAGAAGCACTATTACAATGGCAGGATGAGTTGAGTGGACGGAGAGACCCCGCGGGGGTCATTAGAGTCTTCACATAAATGAGTCAAAAGCCTGTTATTAACACTCACTGAACTAATCCTCTCCCTATGGCATGTTTGATTCTCACACATTCTCTCGCTCTCTTTCCTCTCTCAATTTTTGATCAAGAAGTGTTGTCTTTAATTGGCATGCTGTAAATGTTTTATACACAACATTGCCAAAAATAGGGTAAAAACAGTAATATTGTGAAATATTATTACAATTTTAAAATGTCATTTATGATGCAAAGATCATTTCTTTGATGAATAGAAAGTTCAAAAGAACAGCACTTATTTGAAATGCATGCCAGTAATAGTTATAAAGACAAAACAAAATAGTTCATATAGTGAATATAGTTAATATAGTCACTGATTGTCCTTAGTTCCTGAAGGTGTGGCATTATAACTATGAATTTTGCTGTAATTGATACATAAGAACCCTCTTTTAAAAGCACGTGTGTATGTTCAGTGTTCCCAAAATCTATTTACTTAAGACACATTCAAATATCAAACCAAGTTGCTTTTATTGGTAAAGAAATATAGCACAAATTTAGCTTGTGCAGCATTTGAGCACAGCTCACACTGGGTTTGTTTTGTTATTTAACGCAATGCAATTATAAAATCTTCTTTATTATATACTGTTCAAAATGTGATCCTTTTATTCAGATAGGACACATTAAATTGATCAAAAGTGATAGTAAAGATTTCTATTTCAAATAAATGCTGTTGAACTTTCAGTTGATTCAATTCAATTCAAATGATGAATTCTAAAAAAATGTATTGTGGTTTTTACAAAGTGTTTCAACCATTTTCAGTATCGATCATAATAAGAAATGTTTCTTGAGCAAAAAATCAGCATATTAGAAAATGATTTCATACATATTATTTCAGTTGAGATCATGTGACACTGAAGAAAATTCAGCTTTGCATCACAGAAATAAATTACATTTTGTAATATATTCAAATAGAAAACAGTTCATTTAAATTGTAATAATAGTTTGCAGTATTACTGTTTTTACAAATGAATGCAGCCTTGGTGGGCATAAAAACTGCTTTCAAAAATCTCAAAAGTGTCAAAAAGTGTGTAGTGTATGTTTAAAGTTGATCTCTGTGAAGTAGAAAGCATGCTTCTGTCTCAACCTCTCAAGTCTCTCTCTCTCTCTCTCTCTCCATCAGAAGACGCCTCTGACAGCCTGTCGCCCTCACAGCCCCAGCTGGTCTCGGGGAGCCCAGACAACAGGTTTTCGCGAAAACTCTCCCCTGTGGAGATCTATTACGAGATGAAAACACGCCGCAACTCTGTGGCCAGCTCAGCCAGGTACACACTCAGCACAATTTGCTTTCATGCTCAGCATGAGAAGAACAGCTGTTTTTCCACTTTATGGTGAATCAGCATTGATTAGCTGGCCTGAAATTACCTCATTTAGATGAAAAACAGTTTAAGTGGTTTGTAATTAAAACCTGATTCTAGAATAAAGGCTCTGTACCATCTGTAAAGGAATAGTTCACTCAAAAATTGAATTTTGCTAAACATTTACTCACCCTCAGGCCATCTAAGATGTAAATGAGTTTGTTTCTTCATCAGAACAGATTTGGAGAAATGTAGCATTACATGACTTGCTCAGCAATGATCCTCTGCAGTGAATGGGTGCCGTCAGAATGAGAGTCCAAACAGCTGATTAAAAACATCACAGTAATCCACATGACAAACATTTCACTTCACAAAGCCAATAATTGATAGACTGGAGTTGTGTGGATTATTGTGATGTTTTTATCCTCTGTTTGGACTCTCATTCTGACGGCACCCATTCACTGCAGAGGATCCACTGGTGAACAGGTGATGTAATGCTAAAATCTAACGCTAAATGGTAAATAATGAAAAAACACCCTCAGGCCATCTAAGATGTAGATGAGTCTGAGCAAATTTTAAGTTTTGACGAACTGTTGTTTTAAGCTAAAAGACATTGTTAGTAACCGTAACCACTTTAGCTGTGACTATCATAAAGTAATCATAATATAGCAGTGATTTTTCATTAAAATATTATTATCATCAGTTTTATAAAACGGTCTTTGTCACCATATAACAACAAGCCAGGTTTGTTAACTGTGTGCTAGATTCATGACAAGAAGACTTAACTTGTATTTTTCTCTCAGCCCGAGTCACTCTCTTCCAAGAAGTGTGTCGAATTTGGAAGGTAGAAGTGTCCCGGCAACTCCACTCCTGTCCCGCAATGGAATAGCAGGAGTGCACATCAGGTTACAAATGCGCAAAACACACATACACAAACATATGTTACAACACTGCACACATCAGCTCAAATGCTGACTCAATGCCAAGTAGACACTTGGCTAATGGTTTATATTGTAGTTAAAAGCCCTGAATTGATAATGGCACAAACATTTTGATTAAATTACTTATTTGCAATAATGTGTAATGAAGTAATGGATGTCTAAGGAGGTTGAGTGTAAAGCCCCATTATTTCCTACTCAATTTAATTACACATACAGAGCAGCTTGTTGTGCCACAGTGCTGGGAGACACTGCTATCAGCATATACACTGATGCATTGTGTGGCCGTCATTTAATCAGTGCATCACTTGGGCAGCTTAAAGGGATAGTCCATCCAAAAAAGAAAAGTCAGTCATTATTTGCTCACCCTCATGTCGTATGCATTTCTTTGTTCTGTAGAACACAAAAGAAGTTAATTGAAAGAATGGTGGTTCCCATTGACATCCATTGTATTTTTAGTCCAATGGAAGTCATTGAGAACTGAAGTTGTTTGGTTACATTCTTTCAGATATCTTCTTTTATGTTCCACAGAACAAAGAAAGTCATACAGGTTTGGAGCAACATGAGGGTGAGTGGACTCCCTTTAAATAAGAAATGCAGTTTTGCTGCTTCATTGATGCTTTTTGAATTTATGTATTAATTAGAAGTGTTTTCTAAAGCAGCCATCACTATATAACTATTGCTGATACTTAGGGTTAGGGTACTGATTTTACCAACCCCCTAACTGTAATTATGCCATGGTCTGTCTGAATACTTGATTCTGATTGGCTGGCAGGTGTTTATTAAATTCGTTGAATGCACAGGTAGTTCCAGGTCAGTTTAATCACATTCTATATTAATGTGCTTCCTATAAACATTGGTTACCATAGTAACATACAATTACAGTTGAATAGCAATACAGATGAAAATAACCGTCATTTTTATCGTTCCGGCCAAATATTGCAGAGCAAATATTATTAACATCTTTAATATGTGAATGCTGGCAAATGACCATGGCATAAACAGGATAATCAACGGCTTGCTGTGCATTAAACGATTTGAATGCACTTTGCGGAGGCAACCACCCTCCGCTGCGCGTCGTGCATTCAAATCGTTTGATGCACAGCTAGCCGTTGATTATCCCTTGCATATTAAACTCTAGCATGTAAGAATCAGTTTTGTTTTTGCTGTTCTGGTTGTCACATCTGTTGCTTTTCAAATGTACACTACCATTCATATTGTTTTTGAAAGAAGTCTCTTATGGTCACCAAGGCTGCATTTATTTGATCAAAAATACAGTAAAATCAGTAATATTGTGAAATATTTTTTACAATTTAAAAGAATTGTTTTCTATTTCCATATATTGTAAAATGTAATTTATTCTGTGATGGCAAAGCTGAATTCTTTGAATGGAAAATTCAAAGCAAAAACAAACAAAAAAGCATTTATTTGAAATAGAAATCTTTTCCATAATTATAAGCTATTATAGTTTATAATATTTATATTTATAAATTATATTTATTTATAATATAATATTTATAATATTATTGACATTATAAATTAAAATGGTAACATTATAAATGTCTTTACAGTCACCTTTGATCAATTTAATGCATTCTTGCTGAATAAAAGTATTAATTTCTTTCAAAAATATAAATCTTTCTGATTTACTTTTGAACGGTAGAGTATATATTTAAAAAGTAAATCAAATGTGTTTGATTTGCACTTTAAAAAAAAACAAATACTGTTTTATACAACAAAAAGCAAGAACAACATTACACCTAAAAATACATACAAATAATAAATGTGTTTATTGTTACTTCTAATCAATTTAATGCATCCTTGCTGAATAAAAATATTAATTTATTAAATTGTATTTATTTTATTGTCTTGTTTATTTGTGTAGGTCAGAATCATCTAGCGGCACTGCTGCTGTGAAGCAGTGGTCAGACAATCCCGAGGCGTCCCATCAGGTGCCTCTGCAGTCTCAGGAGGGGTCGTCCTCAGGGTCCTACGAGCAAGGGCACAGACGTAGCAATAGCTCTGAGACGTTACTTGACCGGCACGGCACCGCAGCAGAGGACGGAGGTCAAAGGTCAGGCATGCCTGTACGGAATGGCCCATACAAGAGCTCGGAAGCCATCATGGACACGACTTTAAAACAGGCGCAGCGGAGCAGCCCTGAGCGGCAGGTAAATGGGCACGCCGAGCTGGCCCGCGTTCGCTCTGCCGTGGGAGGTCGAGGAACGAACGGAGGTGTCGGTTACAGTGAGATCCTAATGGATTATGTGTGGGGGAAGCAGCAGAAGATGCAAGCTCAGCAACAACAAAGACTGCAGGTGCAAAGTAATGCGAAAGCCCGGCCGTGGCCCGACGGTCCCAATGTTCCTCCGCCTCCCTACAGGAACGGCTTTCCCCAATCGCAGCAGCTTATTCTGGGAAACGGCCCTCCAGCCTACAGCCCTCTAATGCTGAGAGGAAAGCCCGGCGAGCCACGGAGGGTCAAAGTGTCGCGCACCAAATCCTGCGGCCCGTTCGTTCCCTTGCAGCAGCACCAGCAAGAGTCCATCCTGCTCTCTGCCTACAACGAAACCACCACCTCCAACGGTACTGCCATTAATGCAACGCATAACCAGCAGATCGACCACCTCCACAGACCGCCCCATTACCCTCTCGACTCCTCCGCACCCACGACCCCCGACGACCCCACGCGCAGCCTGCACAAGGCCCTGGCGCTGGAGGGTTTGAGAGACTGGTATCTGAGGAACGCGCTGGGACAGACGGCCAACGGAGGGAAGGGTAAAGAGGGGACTCAGACTCAGCGCAGGCGTACCACATCCTCTCTGCACAACTCACACCCCCATCCACCGCTCAAACACCAGCCGCAGTCCTTCCAAACAGACACGTCCTATCCACAGATCCCCCAGTCGGCCACGTTTCATGGACACCCTCTACATGGCAGGTAATTGCAGACTGAATTCAAATCTACATGCATAAAGTAAAAAAAAAAAAAGTAATATAAATGCAAAAATGTGTGTGTGAAAACTTAATGTTTTCTAAAGAAGTCTCTTCTGCTCACCAAGCATTTATTTGATCCAAAGTACAGCAAAAGCAGTAATATTGTGAAATAATATATATATATATTTTTATTTTTTATTTTTTTTTATTTAAAACAAGCATCATTACTTTTCAGCATCATTACTCCAGTCACATGATCCTTCAGAAATCATTCTGATATGCTGATTTACTGTTGAAAAAACATATTTATTATTATTATTATTATTATTATTATTATTATTATTATTATTATTATTATTATTATTATCAATATTTAAAACAGCTGAGTACATTTTTTTTCAGGCTTCTTCAGTGAATAGAAAGATCCGAAGATCAGCATTTATCTGAAATAAAAAGCTTTTGTAACATTATACACTATTCCATTCAAAAGCTTGGAGTCAGTATAATTTCTTTCTTAATTAATTATAGAAATTAATACTTTTATTTACCAAGCATGCTTTAAAATGTAAAGTTTAAATTGATCAAAAGTGATGATAAAGACATTTATAATGTTACAAAAGATTTCTATTTCAGGAAAATGCTGTTCTTCTGAACTGTCACAGGAATAAATTACATTTTAAAATATATTCAAATAGACAATTTTTCACAATATTACTGCTTTTGCTGTACTTTAGATCAAATAAATGCAGGCTTGATGAGCAGAAAAGACTTCTTTAAAAACGAAACTTTTGACTAGTAGTGTACATTTTAATACATTTGTATTAATTATTGCATTAGATATTAATATGTTCTTTTGTGCATATACTAATGCATTTTCTAATGCATCACAATATTTTGAATGAACAGGAATTAATAATAATAATACATTTTGAATGAACAATAGTATGTTTTTAAATTAACATTTTAAAATTATTTTATGTTTTCTATTTGAATACACTATTAAATAATAAATAGCTGTTTTCTGTTTCTGGCTCCAGTCCTCAGTGTCACATGATCCTTGAATTGAAAATGAAAATACACTATTTTTTATTGGTATTTCTTGTTCAAGTTTATTAGCGCTTTTCACGATACAAATCATTGCAAAGCAGCTTTACAGAAAATGTAAGTTTCTATTTTAAAGTTTCTGAATTATATTTAGTAGTAGAATTATATTATATTTATACTGAATTATATTATATTTATACTGAATTATATTATATTTAGTAGACTATGTCAAGGTGATATCCACATGGCAGAAATGTACAGTAAAATTCCTGCAGTTAGTTAAAGACATGTATTCAACCAGACGGTGAACACTATTAACTGCAATGTTATCTGATTTTGTGGCCTCTTCTTTCTTGTCACTTATAGGTCGATGGAGCTTTCTTTGTACCAAGATACCTTTTCATCTCAGATGCAGGACATGACACTTAAAGAGAGCAGTAATGACAGACCCACGCCAGGCACGCTGGTCTGACGCGCAAACCATCAATCTAACACTCATGCAAACACAAAGAGACTACAGTAAACACCAGCTTACGTGTGTATAGAATGGCAGACTGCCAAAAAACATTTTGCATAGAATGGAAGAATTCTGAGAGAAACCAGTCTAGCATCCTTGTTATACTAACATATGCTAAGTATACTTGTACTCAAGACCTTTTTCAGCATGAAATCAAGCTGTCTTCTAGTTTCACATCATCTCTGGGTTCCTGAAGACTTCTTATGATAGTTTCCCTTTTAATCAGCAAAAGTAGTAGCAACCTCTGGCAAAAGAGACAATATGTCAGCACATTCCTATTAGTAAACAATGCGAGTTCATTCTATCAAACCATTTCCAGCCTTGCTATGGATTTGTCACAAAAAGTACACAAAGAGTTCTTGTTGTTCATGAGAATGAATCGGTCGCTGGTGAGACCTTCTACAAGCAGTACTGGACATGTAAGGAAACCCTTTGAAAAAGAATCAGGATCTTCTCAATGTTTTTATGGAAATATTTCTATGCAAATTACAATCAAGAAGACTGTGTTGAGACTAAATTAATAATTTGAGTTTTGGTTTTGTCATTCTGAGTAGCAATTTTAAAATATTTAGGAGAAAAGAACCAAGCCAAATCTTATACTTTGATGGACTGTTATACAGTCAGGGACACGCAGTATTTCATGAAATGTATAAATCCGTTAGCATCTTTGTTACTAAATCACAACGTGGAGGAGTATAAATGTGCTCGTTCAGGATGATGATACTAAGAATGGCACAAAGGTCGCTGTGCGGCTCAAACAACATCTTTATCTGTATCACTCGTATTTATGATGCTTTCTTCCTCAGGCTGTAATTATATACCAGTATTAATATACACAATCACAAAGAAAACAGAAATGTACTGGTAGAATAATACGAATAAATAGATTAAATGACACTTGATGTATTAAAAAAATTGCATTTCTACAAAAATGAAACCAGAATGAAAGGTGGGATCTCGTGAAACCTGTCAAGAACACATTTCACTTCAAAATCACAAGAAAATTATGTTTTAAAAATGTTTTATGTTTATTAAAAAAAGGAAATCAGTAGCATTATGACATTTTCATGACAAGAAAAAGCACTTCTCATTACTGTAAGAGAAGAAAATAATCATTAATGGATTTAAGGATCAGCGTAGTATTTGTTTTGCTAGATTTATTCTGATTTAAAAAAGAATGCTTTCTGGACAGGATGAATTTTAATTACTGTAATAAAAATATAATGTGCATGATCACTAAGAATAATGAGAAATATAAAAATGCCCAAAAGCAAAACAACCGGATGCATTATGATAATGAGAACTGAGAGGGAAATCATATCAAAATGCATAATAATAATAGGTCTTAAAAATAAAATAACATTTTATTTAGGGAGAAGATCATTTAAAAATACTGTGAAAATATTATTATTATTATTATTTTTAATTGTCTCGTAATAAAAATAGGCCTGTTTTATTTAGGGAAATTGTTTGAAAAAATACTATAAAAATATAATCGTATTTTTCTTTTGACTTTGTGGTGAAATAGATCAGGAATTTAAATGAATGACCACTAGGAGGAGCCCCATGATCTGTTTTGAGGGGGTTCTGGACCCATTCAAATCAGCAGCATCCACCGCAGATGCATGAAAAGCGTCCTGCCAGGTGCAGTGCTTGTCGCAAGAATCACCAGCTTCTTGTGTATAGCGCCTTAATTGCAATTGTTCATTGTTTTTCCTATCGGACAGACTGCAGATGTCAATATTTACTGTATGTTTCAGTAATTAGATTGCATGAAATGAAAAGGATTAATTAAGCAAATCAGGACTTTGGCAAGACTAGTAATTTTCCCGCGCCCTCCTTTAGAATTCATTTGAATTGTGATACTCAGAATGTGGCGTTGCCTACTAATGCCAGGATGCCAACCTTTGACCATTGTGCCTAGCAAATGTGCCGGAGAAGACTTGTAGAAACAATGACGTATTTCTCACAGCCAGATTAAATAAAGAATTAGGCTTCCGCTTATAAACTACCGATTTTATTCTCTCTTTACGACTGAAAAAAACATTGGATTGCTGGCTAATCCACTCTTAATAGTAGTAGTCTGCTATGTTTCTTAGTGTTAGTGCTCCCTTCAGAAAAAACCTCGATGTACCAATGCATGCGGGTATCTGTTCTTCTTTATTCCTTCTCTATGGTTCCCTGATTCTTATTTGGTTCACTGTGTTATCATTATGTAGGCAACTTGATGTAGGTCTTGAAAAGCTTCTACATGTCAGATGCCTTCACCATGAATATATCTGTAGAATATAACACTGAGAGTTGAATTTACTGAAGCAATCTAAACTTTCTCAGATACTTTGTCACCAAATGCTGCCGTGCTTGTCTCAGGACTACACTGAAAGCTGCTTTGATTGTGGTCTGTCCATTTGAATCAACACCACTGATGCATGGAAGTGTCTTTAATAGAAATAACTTTTCCTATTTTTTATTTTGATTTGATTAAAAACACCCGTGAGATGATTGAGAAGGTTGCAGAATTTTTATGATGGTTGAACATGGCTCACGTGAAACACGATTATGTTGATGACACAGAAAACTATCAGATAATGATCTAAAGGACGATGAATATGAAGGATGACAGCCTTTTATTTTTGATTAAAGACTTAATAGCTGTTGATTCAAACTGAAGGCAAATAAAACCAATGAAGATTGTCATATCTGTTTTGCTTTCATGGTACCAAATGTTACAACTTGTTGAAGATGTTCCCTACATGTTTTGGACACTATTGAAGATTTTATTTCCCCAGTTTCAATTTTAAAATTCCTTTTCCAAAACCTCTTTATTTGCTGTTGCCCTGCTCATATGTTTGAGCACTTTTGGAAGAAACCTTTCCAACTGTATATAGGCTAATTTGCTGTTTCTCTTTGGTTTTCAACATTTTATATCTCTATTAAAAATTTAAAAAATAAAAAAAAAATTCTAATGAAAAACCAAGACTGTACAAAGTTTGTTTTTAATAAAGTGTTTTTGGTCATATGTAGTCGTCTGTGTTATTTAAAATGGCCTACATGTACTGACTGGATGACTGAAAGGTCTAGATTCAAGGGTGTAGGTTTGATTTTGGCATTGGTGGGGACCCTTGTTTCCTGCTAGCTAAATTTCACGTACATAAACAAAAATCTTACTCTAAACCTCTCTTTTCTTTATTTAAAGTTGACTTTATCTAGAAAAGTATATGGAAACTATCAAAAGTTCTGTTAATCCTAAAGCAGTGACAACTGCAACTCTGTTCAACCTATGTGTCCTCTTAAAGTGAAAAAAACATGGTTACTATAGTTAAGCCATGGTAACCACAAATTAACCATGGTTTTGCTACACTATAGATTAATCATGGTATTTTTAGTAAAACTGTGGTTATACAAAAAAATAAAAAACATGGTTGTTTCACTTTTACTGTAGTAAATCCATGGTTAATTTTTTTCTGTATTTGTGTTATTTCTTTCTTTCTTTTTTTCTTTATTTTGTTTTTATAACTGTACTGCCTTAATAGTTTGATATTTTGTACTGTTTAATAATAAATAAATTTAAAAAATCAGAAAAAAGTCCCGATCTGAATTAAAAGATTCACGAACCTGCTTCGAAGTCCGATCTAAATCAAATGATTCACAATCCATGCTCCAAAGTTCCGATCTGAATCAAATGCCTTGTGATATGTGCTCTGTAGTCCCGATCTGAATAATGATTTGTGAACCATATAATTTCAGATTGGGATTTAGGAGCGTGGATCACAAATCATTCAAGTCACACAAAGGATTAGCTCCAAAGTTCCCTTTTGAATTAAATGATTTGCGATACACGCTCCGAAGTCCTGATCTGAATCAAGTGATTCGCGATACGTGAAGTTCCGATCGACATCAAATGATTTGTGAACCTGCTCCGAAGTCCCAATTTAAATCAAATGATTTGCAAACCCACATCGAATTAGGCTAAATGATTTGAACCTGCTCTGAAGTCCTGATCTAAATCTTAACGATTCGCAAACCTGCTCCGAAGTCACACCCTGCGTTCCATTGGGAAGGGCTCATCCCTACATGCTCTAATCCCTTCAAAGGGTTTACCCTCAGGATTGTGAGAGCTTCGAAGGGATTAGGGGTTGTGCCACCCTTTGCAGAAACAACTGCAATCAAGTGATTGCGATAACTGCCAATGAGTCCTTCACATCGCTGTGGAGGAATTTTGGCCCACTCTGCTTTGCAGAATTGTTTTAATTCAGCCACATTGGAGGGTTTTCAAGCATGAAAGGACTGTTTAAGGTCATGCCACAGCATCTCAATCGGAATTGTGGCCACTCCAAAACCTTAATTTTGTTTTTCTTGAGACATTCAGAGGAGGACTTGCTGGTGTGTTTAAGATTGTCCTGCTGCATAACCCAAGTGCACTTGAGCTTGAGGTCACAAACTGATGGCTGGACATTCTCCTTCAGGATTTTCTGATAGAGAGCAGAATTCATGGTTCCATCAATTATGGCAAGTCATCCAGGTTCTGAAGCTGCAAAGCAGCCTCAGACCATCACACTACCACCACCATGTTTGACTGTTGGTATGATGTTCTTTTTATGAAATGCTGTGTTGGTTTTCGTCAGATGTAACAGGACACACACCTTCCAAAAAGTTAAACTTTTGTTGCATCAGTCCACAGAATATTTGCCCTAAAGTCTTGGGGATAATCAAGATATTTTTTGGCAAATGTGAGACAAGCATTTGTGTTCTTTTTGGTCAGCAATGGCTTTTGCTTTGGAACTCTCCCATGGATGCCGTTTTCGCCCAGTCTCTTTCTTATTATTGAATCATGAACACTGACCTTAATTGAGGCAAGTGAGGCCTGAGTTGTCATTGTGCTCTTGGAGTAATTTTGGTAGGCCGGCCACTCCTGGGAAGGTTCACCACTGTTCCAAGTTTTCTCCATTTGTGGATAATGGCCCTCACCGTGGTTCGCTGGAGTCCCAAAGCCTTAGAAATGGCTTTATAACCCTTTCCAGACTGATGTCAACTATTTTGTTTCTCTTTTGTTCTTGAATTTCTTTTCGACAGGTTCTATTTAAGTGATTTCTGGCAGTAATCAGGCCTGCGTGTGGCTAGTGAAATTTAACTCAGCTTTCTAAATTAATGTGGTTAATCACAGTTCTTTCATGATTTAACAGGAGGGGGGAATTAATTTTTCATGTGGAGGGAGGTAGGTTTGAACAGCTTTTTTGCCTTAATAGGGTAGAGTGGGGGAAAACGCCCCCCTTAAGGACTATGTAGTTTTTTTCTGTGAAACAAAAGTTAGATGTGTTCAGAAAACTTATCATAGTTTTAGTGACAATGACATAAATTATAAACAAAGTATGAAAAATGTCCAGAGTTTTCATGTTTATTAGATTTTTAACAAAAATTTTATTTGTACCAAGGGGACGTTTTATCCCACCTATGGGGCAAAATGCCCTCATGGGTGGGGTAAAATGCCCCCCAGTCTGACAAAGCAATTTGGTTTAAACATTTACAGCAAAATCAGAGTACACAGGCAGTTTTAGCTTAAAATGAAAAATAATATATTCAATAACTATGAATTACAAAATTATAATAGCCTATTTGAAACATTTTATTAACTGATGCTAACTGGCTAGCTAACTAGCGACCTGATGCTAACTTGAGGTAATTTTGAAATATAAAATCCAAATATTTTTAGTCCAAATATAACTAGTTAGAATACATTTGATTTAAAAACAAGTATTTGATGTTCAGATCAGAATAAGTACAGTAATTGCCCATTGCCCCCTGGGAGCGTTTTACCCCACAGACTATGTTTGAGAAAAAAAATAATGTCATTCTGAAAATATAATTAGCCTATATTTTTATTAAATAACACATACTCCCTATCTACAGGCCTTATACTGTTCTCATATCATATATAACTGTGATGTTCTACAAAACAACAAACTTTAAAATGTTTTTTTTTTTCTTTCTTACTGCTGAAAATTAGCTAATTTACTGTGAAATCCGTTTTCTCTCTGGTACATCACCAGTGTAAGCGTTATGGTGAAAACTTCTATCACTCTTGTCAACGTAGTCAATAAAAATGTATGTTGATATTATCTTGTGGTTATTTTGGGAAAAACAGTAAGAGGGCGTTTTTACACCATGGGGGCGTTTCCCCCCTATCTACCCTAAATGAAATCATCATTTAAAAACTGCATGTTGTATTTACTTGCATTACCTTTGTGTAATATAAACATTTTTTTGATGATCTGAATCTTTTAAGTGTGACACATTCAAAACATAAATACAAAAACCTTTTTACAGCATGTTCACGCCCATGTAGCTATGTGCGTCCTTTTCAAGCGTATTTATTTAACTTCTCAGGTGTAGCCTAACCTGTTTCAGATGCGGCCGAAATTACAACAATGGTTACATATTTAATTGATCAAAATTATTTCTGGACAATTAAGTAGTCGTCCCTATAGCGTCCCTACAAAATTCTACGCCCTAGTTTATTATTCAGCCCATGATGACATAAATGATTTAATAAACATTAAGTAGTATTACCAGCTGAGTAAGAATTCCCATCAATTATTAATATTGTATTATGTAGTATCAAATTAATAAATGTTTTCTGCATTTATCATTACCATCTTTGGCGACATTGTGTTACCTGCAGTCGTGCCAAAGCTGTAAAGTGAATTGAATTATCAGATAGATATCATACAACAATACATCTTGCCACAATAAAACTAACAGCGCCAATAACAAGGGAAAACGCATCAGTGATGATGATGATGACAACAGTCGTGTGTGACTTTTGTAATATGTGGCATGAGTGAGTAATGTCCGTGTTTACTCCACCTATCGGCGCAGTTTACTGTGATTCTACCGAGACCCGGTGAGCCTGATGGATTTACGCCTGGACTCAGACACACACCGGCGGCTATTATTCTGCATTCGGACCGTTTATTGAGTTGAATGACAGGGACTGCATGTGCTCGAGGCTGTCATATTTCCGATCTGCTGCGAAAATGACCTTTACGTGGATCAAAACAGACGGAAAGTTGGACGGAGGAAGTTGAAGTAAAGTGAATATATTAGCCAGCAGCGCTAGCAGCGCGGCTCAAACGACACTTATTTGATATTTACATGCTGTTTGATTCAATATAGGGGAGATGTAAACATGTAAATAGTGTTTAATATAGTTTTTGTGTCACCCCGCTGTTGTTTCTTGCTCTTAAGTTTATTAGCTTGACTTGCTAGCTGTCATTTGAACTACCTCTGAAGTCAGAACATGTTGATTGCCAGTTTATTTACCACTTTCAGTATAGTTTACGTTAGTTCACTTACAAAATATTAACGTTTAACACTTTCAACTTTATCGTATAAACAAACATTTCCCACAGAAATCGTTCAGAGGTGATCTGTCATAACATTAATGTGTCAGCTGTCTCAGATGTTTCTCCTTTAAAACTCCTTAGCAGAAACAAATATAGACACAGATGGGACTGTTGACATACAGTTACAGGCCTTAGGCTCGGATTGTTTGTTAGACTGAGAAATATTTGAGTTTATTTCTCTTCTGAAACTGTGAGATTTCAGGGTCAATTGAACATAATTACATACAACTGTGCATTTAATCTCATTGCTGTTTTTGAAACTTTTGAGATTTACATGTTAGACATGCTGTCAGTTTGCTGAAATCACATTTATATTAGTTTACATGAATAGACGTCCATATAGCTGTGTACATTAGCTACCTGCTTTTCCATAACTTTCATTTTGAATGATCTCAGTATTGATAAGCTACAAAGAAAAATGTCTGTGTACTCAAAACTGCCCTCCGAGCTGAAGAAACCCCTTGTGAGAAACACCATTGTCCTCCTTGTTGCGCTATATGGGGCGAAAAAACTTTCCCCGTACGTATACGGCAAGCTCAAGCGAAGGACTAGTAAACAGGTTAAAGGCACCGACCCGGTTACCGCCAGTGGAGAACCCCAAGAAGTGGAAGCTGCAAAGAAAAAGAAAAGCTCCCCGGCTGTGAACCGCGAATTCTTCGAGAGGTTGATTCGTCTCTTGAAAATCCTCTTTCCTCGGCTTTTCTGCAAAGAGCTCGGCCTTCTCGGTTTCCACTCTCTAGCTCTCATTTCACGCACCTTTCTCTCCATCTATGTAGCCAATTTGGATGGGCAAATAGTGAAAACCATTGTGAAGAAAGACCCCAAGGCGTTTGTGGTTGAGTTAACCAAATGGCTGCTCATCGCCATCCCTGCCACATTTGTGAACAGTGCCATCCGTTACCTGGAGGGTCAGCTGACCCTTGCATTTCGCACCCGATTGGTCACCCATGCCTACATGATGTATTTCAGTGATCAGACGTATTACCGTGTAAGCAACATGGATGGCAGGCTGGCGAACCCTGATCAGTCTTTGACTGAAGATGTGGTGATGTTCGCTGGCTCTGTGGCTCATCTGTACTCAAACCTGACCAAGCCTATCCTCGATGTAGTGGTGACCTGTTACACGCTCATTAAAACAGCTGAGTCGAAAGGTGCCAACACCACATGGCCCTCCATCATAGCTGGCATTGTGGTGGCACTTACTGCCAAGATTCTGAGAGCGTTCTCGCCCCGCTTCGGTAAGCTGGTGGCCGAAGAAGCCAGGAGGAAAGGCGACCTGAGATACATGCATTCACGTATCATCGCCAATTCAGAGGAGATCGCCTTCTACGGAGGACATAAGGTAAGTTTTCTGTCACCATTTACTCACCTTCACGTCTTTCCAAATGTGTATGACTTTGGAACACAAAAGGAGATGCTTAGCAGCATGTTCATGCTGCTCTTTTTCAAACTGTGAAAACAAACAGTGACCAGCAGCATTCAAGGACCAAAACGTGAAGTTGTTCAGTGAATACATTTCAATCTGCTTCTCACACAAAGCTATCATGTAGCTTCAAAGGATTTAAAATATAAAACACTATTTTTGTGGTGCTTTCTTGATTTTCAAACTGTTGGCCACATTAAAAAATATACGATATATTATTAGTAAATATATATAATTTTTTATTATTTAATTACAAAACATTTTATTATTATTGTTTATCTTAATATTTTTATTTTAAGCCTATATTTTATATTG
Organism: Acrossocheilus fasciatus; assembly: GCA_036784905.1. Classification (NCBI taxonomy): domain Eukaryota; kingdom Metazoa; phylum Chordata; class Actinopteri; order Cypriniformes; family Cyprinidae; genus Acrossocheilus; species Acrossocheilus fasciatus. Next base: position 4,971,769 of record CM071945.1, read on the forward strand.
TGTTAGCTTAGATATTAATTAAATGTTAATGTAGTGTATTTATTTTTAACAGATTTAACTAATGTAATATTATTTTCTTATATGACATAATATTATATTAATTATATAATATTATATTATTAATACATAATTATTATAATAATTATTAATATAATTGGCTTTCTTGCTGGGGCTCTGTAGAATAATGTATGTTTTATAGGATAATATTCATTATAAAAGTGTTAAACTCATGCATTTCCAGCTTTAATTACTTCTTTAGACTTTACTACACTGACAATATTACCTAAAACATTTAAATTATACAGTTTTTTCTTTCTATTACATAATTTTTTACTGACAGTGTGAAGGTAAATTATTCAATTAAGTATACAATACCGTTTAAAAGTTTTGGATTAGTACGATTTTTGGTTTTGAAAGAAATTAATGCTTTTATTTAGCAAGGATGCATTAAATTGATCAAAATTGGGAAAAGTAATTTATTATATAATTTAACATTTAAATAAATAATGATAATAATAATAATTATATAATTATAATGAATAATAATAATAAATCATATATTTATAATTTAAGAAGAATTTGTCACAAAAGATTTCTATTTCAGATAAACCGTTTTCTATTTAACATTATATTCTTCAAAAAAAAATCCTTAATTTATCAGTGTTTTCACAAAAATATTAAGCAGCACAGCTGTTTTCAACACTGACTTTTTTTGTGTGTGTGTGTGTTCTATGAAAGAAATATACTGCAGGTTTGTGGGTGAGTGTAATAAATGATGACAGAATTTTCATTTATGGGTGAATTATCCCTTTAAGACTGTAAAACAGGTGTTTGAGGTCATTTTGCTCATGTGTCCCAATGACAAAGCAAATGTCCCTGCTGAACAAACAGTGCCCCATGCCTGCAATGGGAAATGTTCCCGAACTTCACAGTCATATGGCCAGAGAAATTGTTCATAGAGAGAGGTCATGTGATGTGTCTGAATACAAAGAAGGCCCCGGAATTGGGGCAAAAGTCTCTATTCGCCTCTTTGCCCCGAGGCCTACACTTACACACACTGCACTTAACTCTCCTTAACCTACATGATGATTTTAATACGCTCTGATGTTATGCTTAAAAATATATGTTTCTTATAAAAAACCAAAAAGTTCTGAAATGACATTATCTTGAATCAAGAAGCCTCATTGGACACTTTATTATTGGAAACCAACCTGTGTGTGAGCTTGCGTGTTCCTCAACTTGATGCTATCTTGTTGCCTGTGTATCTGCGTGTATGCGTGTCTGCGTGTGTGTTTGCGTGCCTGCGTCTGTGCCCTGCGCAGATCGAGATGCTGCAGCTGCAGCGGAGCTACACGGCGCTTTCCGAGCAGATTAACCTGATCCTGTTCAAGAGGCTGTGGTATGTCATGCTGGAACAGTTCCTGATGAAATATCTCTGGAGCGCATCGGGCCTGGTCATGGTCGCCGTGCCCATCATCACTGCCACTGGATACTCTAAATACGGTATGGATTCAGTTATGGTTATCTGTAGTTCCTGTTCGTCTGTGGCTCCAGACGTTTTGACTGTGTGATTGTTTCAGTCTAAAGCTTCTTTGGACGTCCTTGTGTGTTGATATGGTGTTCTTAAAGGGGACAGCATGGTACAATTTTATTGTTTTGTACCTGATGTTCGCTTATGTAGTAGCATTCAAAGTTTGGGGTCAGTAAGATTTTTTTATGTTTTTGAAATTTTATTATGCTCACCAAGGCTACATTTGTTTATTTGATTAAAAAATATAGTAAAAACTGTAATATTGTGAAAAATTTGTATAACTGAAAATGGCTCTTTTGTTTTTTAAGTATATATTAAAATGTAATATTCCTGTGATGCAAAACTGAATTTTCAGCATCATTACTCCAGTCCTCAGTGTCACATGATCCTTCAGAAATCATTCTGATTTGCTGCTCAAGAAACTATTATTATTATTATCGATGTTGAAAATAATAGTGCTGCTTTTTTGTGGAAACCGTAAGACATTTTTTACAGGATTATTTACTGAATAGAAAATGAAAAAGAACAGCATTTATTTGAAATAGAAATATTTTGTAACACTATAAATGTCTTTACTGTCACTTTTCAATTTAATGTGTTAGTATTAATTTTTCATTTATTATTATTATTATTATTTTTATTTATTTATTTTTTTTACTGACCCCATACTGCTCTCCATAATACTTCAAAACAAGATCTCTAAAATGTGAAAGACATGTTCGCTGCTCTTTCACCTTTATTATATGTGACCCTGGACCACAAAACCAGTCTTAAGTGTCAATTTTTCGAAATTGAGATTTATACATCATCTGAAGGCTGAATAAATAAGCTTTCTATTGATGTATGGTTTGTATGACAATATTTGACTGAGATGCAACTATTTGAAAATCTGGAATCTGAGGGTGTAAAAAAATCTAAATATTGAGAAAAATCGCCTTTAAAGTTGTCCAAATGAATTCTTAACAATGCATATTACTAATCAAAAATGACGTTTTGATATATTTACAGTAGTAAATTTACAAAATATCTTCATGGAATATTATCTTTACTTAATATCCTAATGATTTTTGGCATAAAAGAAAAATCTATAATTTTGACCCATACAAGTGTATTTTTGGCTATTGCTACAAATATACCCCAGCAACTTAAGACTGGTTTTGTGGTCCAGCGTCACATATTTATTGATATTTTCCTCACAGTCTTGTTCTTGTGATGTTCATACAGATTCAGAGGATGTAAAACAGGCAGCCCTGGGGATGAAGGAGGAGGACTTGGTGAGTGAACGCACACAGGCCTTCACTACGGCCCGGAACCTTCTGAACGCCGCAGCTGATGCAGTGGAGAGGATCATGGTCTCCTACAAAGAGGTGAGATGCATTTCACCTACTTAACTTCACAAAAAGTGCTTTCAAATCTAGATGTTGTCAGCAAAAGAACAAACTAAGCATAATATGTGAACAAATAAATACTAAACAGTTACAGAGAAAATGTCTTGAGTTGTCCTATTTTAAATCAGTAAACTTAAACAATTTTAAATAACCAACCACAGTTTGCTTTTTGTATTTGATGTTCAGGGGCAGGTAAACTGAGTATCAGCCAGTCATCTATCAACTTTATGTCATGTAAATGTAGCAAACCTGAATACTGTGCATTTCGACTCCCAGTAAATCGTACCCTGCCATTTCCTGACTAGTCATTGCAGTCAAAGCCATTGCTTATACAAGGTTTCATTTGTAAATGTGGCTAAAAAGTACTGATGTCATCACAGGTCACAGAACTGGCTGGATATACGGCTCGTGTGTATGAGATGTTCGAGGTGTTTGAGGATGTGCGTGTCGGAGTGTACCGTCGTTCGGCCTCAGAGGTGAAACCAGAAGAGACGGGGGCGGCTGGGAAGATAAAACACGGCATGAGAGTGGAGGGACCGCTGCAGATCAGAGGTCTGATCAAGTTTATTTTTTATCTGTTTCAGTTGTGTATTGTGTAAGTGTCATAGCTGTACTATCTACAGCATCAGAAAGCATGTATACTTTGGACAGTAAAGCAATTTTCTATATGCAGGGAATATGCAGACGTCTTACTACATTTGGGGAAATATATCCTATACAGTCAGTGCATACTGCTTGGAATAGTGTATCCCACAATGCAATGTGCTCAACTTTCTTCTATATCCAGTGTGGCTAGTAAACTAGAAGCAATTTAAAATGTGATTTTGATTTTTATGTTTTTCATTATTTGATTGGTCTTCAAAAAGTGTGCAAAAAGTTGGATTTAATTTCAAGCTGGACTCCACTCGCTGAATTAAATAAGGTCATGTAACAACATTATAGCATACTACAGTTTAAACAGTTAAAGGTGCATACTTTATTAAAGTACACTACCGTTCAAAAGATTGGGGTCAGTAAGATTTTTTTTTTTAAGAGAAATTTTGCCAGCAGACATTAAATTGATCAAAAGTGACAGTAAATGCATTTATAATATCACAAAATAGTTCTATTTTAAGAGAAATTTTGCAAGCAGACATTAAATTGATCAAGAGTGACAGTAAATGCATTTATAATATCACAAAATAGTTCTATTTTAAGATAAATTTTTCAAGCAGACATTAAATTGATCAAAAGTGACAGTAAATGCATTTATAATATCACAAAATAGTTCTATTTTAAATAAATAAATAAATGAATACTGTCCTTTTGAACTTTATATTCAACCTGAAAATAATCCTAAAAAATGAACCACCAGTTACGCAACAATATGAAGCAGCACAACTGTTTTCAGCATTGATAATCATAATAAATGTTTCTTGAGCACTAAATCAGCATATCAGAATGATTTCTGAGGGATCATGTGACACTGAAGACTGGAGTAATGATGCTGGAAATTCAGCTTTGATCACAGAAATAAATTACATTTTAAAATATAGTCAAATAGAAGTATAATATTATGATTTTTACTGTATTTTTGATCAAATAAATGCAGCTTTGGTGAGCATAAGAAATATTTTTAAATATCAGATTCCAAACTTTTGAACAGTACATAGTAATCATTATGTTTATGTACTATACTGAACATTTTCATGAAGTAACTGTCTTGTCATGTTTGTGTGTGTTTGTTTAGGTAAGGTGATTGATGTGGAACAGGGCATCAGATGTGAAAACCTGCCCATAATAACTCCTACAGGGGATGTGGTGGTTTCCAGCCTGAACATACAGGTAAATTCCCGTCTTAAACCCTTCTTGAGTCATTTTAATTTAGAATCTAATTTCACCAGTGCAAAATTGGCATGCAGGTGTAGTAGGCATTGCATACTTGTTACATCCAACTAAAACCGCTCTCCATCTTCCAGCTAAGGAGACTGTATATTAAATTATTTCTATCACTCTGCTGCAATATCTTGTGCTCATGCAGAGTAAATGAGTCAGTGGTCTGATGCAACATGCTGTTCTTTGCATGATTTATGCGCATGTGAAGTGTGAATATGTCAATGAGGCTGTTATCTGTTCTTATTTCTCTAGCCTAGTTCTCTGAGTACTTCACTGATAATACAGCATTGCTAATCAGTGCTGACCTTTTGACAGTTTAAAGTGGGTTTAGGAGAAGATATATTATGAGACCTCCATGGAGAATTTATATTTAATTATTTTGCTCATTCACACTTACTGTGGCAATTTTTGCTTGCATCACCAGTTATCTTACATTAGCTTATCTTTATGGAATATTTGAATTAAGTTTCCCCGCCTGTGCGCTGGTGAGAGATATATGCAATTATTCTGTACAATCCAAAACATGTTGGCAGGACTTAAAGCCGTAAATTTTAAAGCTAGCAAGATAAGTGCAGAAAAATATGTTGGAGATTTTCCTTTGATATATTCTCACCACGGCTGTTTATTATCCTCATGTTTTAGATAACGCCTGCAGAGCTGATAAATCGATAGTTGACTGACGATGTGGCCATGTGTAGGTGTGTTTTTTTTAGCATCAGGTTAATATTTAAGGAAAATTACATTACTGGTCACTTTTCTTAAACAATTTTAATAAACTTTCAGCTTTTTGCAGTTTTGTAGACCTGTGGATTAAAGAAATACAAATATATTAATATATTTCTCAGCATTTCTCATTTTAATTTAGTTTAACTTAATGTACTAAAATAATTAAAATTGCTAAAATAAAACTTAAAAAACTTTACTACCAAAACAACACAGGCATATATAAAATGAACAAAAACTACTAAAAATGACAAAAAGACTCAAACAAAATTAAATGTAAATGGAAAATATAAAATTATAAACATAAAAGAAAATATTAATTGAAATGCTATATATAATGCTATTTAATTTGAATTCTAAAATATATAATTGATATAATATACTGTATTAAATCTTTCTATAAAATGAAGTAGATTATAATTTCTAATATACATTTATTTATTAGAAATCAAACAACTAAGTGACCTTAAATTTATAATAATGTAAACTGATGAGTATTAAAATGCCTGTATGCACCTGTTGTGAATCCGGGGGAAATTTGGCTCAAAATTCCTATGCACATCGCTACGCAACTTACATACAATTATTATAATATGAGACCCATTGCTTGTCTGTTAAATTGACTTTTTCAGCGAGTATCTTGTCTTGAATGCACTAGTTATGAATGCAGCGCATGCTTTCTGTGCACGCATTTCTTGAGTCTGTATTGAGTATTTGCTCCCTTATGATTAATTCATGTTTCCTGCTAAATTCTGAGAAATGGGTCATGAGTACCACAGTGTGACCCCCCTGTGGTCTGCCCCGGACAATGTGCTGATTATATTCCGGTCGCGCGTTGGTGTGCTCTTAGGGTTTCCACAACAGCGCCTCGATTTGCAGGGGCGGCATGCTGCTAATACCCTCTCATGGCCCTGATGTCGCAGTCATGCGGTGCGCTTATGACACAATGAACATTACCCACAATGCTTTCTCACATTTTGCAGCCAAGCCAAGAGGTAGAAAGCACGGTAAACTATGATGTCAACGATAAAGCCTATCTCGGAGGCCAGATGGAATGTGGCGTTGCTTTGAGGTTGTTACATTTTTGGATGAACTGCTCCTTTAAGGTTAATTTGTCAGCTCTCTCCGGTTAAATCTGCACTTTGCTGCCAGACAGCCATCATAAGACAGCATCATGCCTCTATACTTAGTATTATCATTAACGCCGCTTCCAGATGTTTTGAACCCAGATGATTCACATTGGTTTGGTGTTGTGTTGAAGGTCTTTTAATAGTAATTGACGCTCTTGCAGGAAGCCGTGCTGGTGTATTTATGTGTGTCTGGTGAATGGATGGCTTTAGCATAATGACAGGGTGTAGAGAGGGAGCGATCTGTTTTTCTCAGTATGTTGTTCTGCAGAGAGGCCTTTGAAAACCATCAAGCGTTTCCCATCACAGTGGCTCCTTTTAACCCTGTGGCTTTACTGAATTTGTAAACACATTTAGCTGTTTCCCGTGGTTTGTCCCTCTGTGCATCTTTCTCTTCTCTCTCTGTGGGGGTGTTACGCCATCCGCTGCATGTATGTTCGTTCGTGTGTCTTTAGTAACATGTTGGGGGATGTTGGGTCTTTTTCTCCAGGTTGATGAAGGCATGCATCTGCTGATCACGGGCCCCAACGGTTGTGGAAAAAGCTCTCTGTTCAGAATCCTGAGTGGTCTCTGGCCCGTCTACAGTGGAGTGCTTTACAAGCCATCACCCGAGCACATGTTTTACATACCTCAAAGGTACTGACTGCACTCTGTGACCTAAAAAGTATGCACTAAACTGGTGAAGAGAAGGTATATGCTTTGGAGTGTGTAGTAAGTAGGGCTAGATTTTATGTCTGGGGTTTATCATATCAAATGATATGTAAAATGAAGTTAATAAATATCCAGAGTTGGGCAAGCTACTTGAAAAATGTAATGAGCTAAGCTAACAGTTGCTCTTCTTTAAATGAAGCTTCACTACACTAAAGCTACAGCCCTGGGAAATGTAGCAAGCTTAGTTATAGCAACATGGCAAAAGTAGTTTACTACATCTAAGCTATTTATTTTTTAATTAATTTTTATATTGAACCAACATCATACCAAGTCAATGCTCTCTCAGTGATCGATAAAACTGTCAGTCAAGCAGATAGACAGGCATAATAGTTCAGGTCATTTGTTTATTCAACAACTGTTCCAAACCAATTTGGCAACAAAAATCAGTATCATGTACAGGGCCGGATTTACCTCAGATTGTGACACAGGCAAAAGACATTTTTGCTGTTGATACCTCCTATTGGTAGTTGGTATTGTGGCTCTATTTTATACAGATACATTTATATAAGTGGTAACACTTCACAATAAGGTTGATTAGTTAACATTAGTTAACTAGTGTATTTAACGTGAACTAAGAATGAACAATGCTTCTGCAGCATTTATTAATGTTAATTTCAACATTTATTAATGCATTATTAAAATCAAAAGTTGTTTGTTAACATTTGTTAATGCACTGTGAACTAACATGAACTACCAATGAACGACTGTATTTTCATTAACTAACATTAACAAAGATGAATAAATACTGTAATAAATGTATTTTAATGTAATACTGTAATAAATGTATTTTATACATTGTATGTTCATGTTAGTTAATACATTAGCTAACATTAATGAAATCTTATTGTATAGTGTTACCATATATATAGATATATAGGCCTACAGATAGGCTATGTTTATTTGCATCGTTGCATGTGCCATTATATTTATATTAAAATTTCACCAAAATCAAGTTCAAATACGAAGCTTTTGACCAGCGAATGTTTGTGTTTAGTATTTTTCCTGACTCGTGTCTCGTTTTCCTCAGTTTTCTGTCATTATGAGTTTATTTTCTGTTATTTGGCCAAAGTATCATATTATAAAGGATTCAGCGCTTCGCATGAGCTATTTGGCTGTGACTTGACAACAAATGCTAGACTAAGAAACTCTTCTCCGCTCCTCAAATACGGAAAAAAACAAAACAAAACATGAGCCTTTATAAATAGTGTTTTTTGAGTAAAGAAAAGTACGCTGTACTTATTCAATCAACAGTTCTTTATTTACCTTCAGACTACAAATAAGCTGAGATGCTCCAAAATGCGTGCCGCACTTCAATCACGAGAGAGGCGTGCATTTTGGAGCATCTCAGCTTATTTAAGTCTCTTTAAGACAAGTCATGTCACTCTGCGGCCATCTTTGAAACGCCTCTCGGGCATGCAAGTGGAGCTCCTATCTCTTTGAATGGGGAAACATCAAATTCTCCAAAACTGTTCACTAAGCTTACGATTAAATTTCATATTTGAAATCGCCAAAGAAATCTGACAACAACTGTATCATAAATGTTGTTTCTTTTGCTCAAATAGCATTATAAAAAGCTTATTTTTCAGGCTAGATCAGCCAGTGTGTATGCGCAGTCCTAAATGGACGTCACAGAACGCTTACTGTTTCTATAGCAACCGGGACTTCTAACGGCATCTGCAGTGAGGTGCTGACTTTACCGATTAGTGATTGACTCTTTCATTCAGAAGGCGGGGCTTCCTGCGATTGATTGGCCATATTGAGCGTTGCAATTTTCCCTATTCAAAACTATACAAGTGACACGTCTTGGGTATTCTTTAGTCTTTGTCTAGGATCAGTGATCCTTTAGCTGTTATATTTCTGATTTGAGCATGAGCTTCTGAATGCATTGGATAATGTAGCTTTTGTTGACGCTACCGCGCTACTTGATCAAAAAAAGAGCTTAGCTACTGAAAAGCTATTTGATTCAGAAAACAGTGTCGCTACCACCACGCTACTGAGAAATGTAGTTAAACTAGTAACGTTAGTGTTACTACTTGTAGCAATGCTACTGCCCATCGCTGTATATATCAAAATGATTTTAATGCATTGTCAAGTTGCCGTTAAGTTGAGTTTTGCAATCCCTACTTTTTTTTTATGACTTGCAGCAGTTTATAGCGTTTTATACTTCAGTAGCAAAATTTCAGTGAATTGATTCAAAATCTGATTCAGTGAATTGCTTGCATCATCACTCAGTGTGCATTTTTGTGTATTAAAATGTTTTATATCATTATTTCATTTAATGGTTAGTATTGTTATTTAAATGTAACTTACATTTCATGGTTTTAGCTCAAGGATGTAACCAATTAGACAGTTTAAACATATTTAATAATTCTGTAATTAAATAGATTTGTGAATCAGAATTAGGAGGACCAAATAATTTTGGATAAATAATACCAAATGTCATAATTGCCATGAATAGGGACCAAATGTTAATATCTAGTCATTTGAAAACAATATCCATTTTGGAGCAATTGCATTTAAAAATGTTGAATATAATCAAAAGACAGAAAAACTGCATTTAAAAATATCAATAATTTTTGCTGCGAAAGGGTATGTCAGTATTGGGAAACAGATCTCTTTATCATGTTAAAGTTAACGGCTGGCTAAATTTAGTCCCTTAAAATGAATAATTCAGTTTTTGGTTTCATAAACGCAACATAGCATCTTCATCCTTGCATTTTTTTTGCAAAAGAATCAAACAAACAAACAAACAAAAAAGATTTCAAAAATATTGCATGACCATAGAATTTGAAAACCAATATGTCAGCCAGGTACCTTTTGATGTGTTTTTGTCATTGTAGTATGATTTTGAGATGAGCTTATCTTTATCTTGCATGCCAATAGTGTACAGATCAGGTTATGATTGTAGAAGGCTGTTGATTTTTCTTTGTTGAGGTTCAGGCCCCAGTACTGCGATGCAGTCGGCTGGATTTTGTTTTAGAATTAAGATCAATTAGAAGGCAGAGACGTGGGTGTGCGTGCATGTTTATTTCCATTTCCCACGCCATGCCAGGTTAATTAGCACTGATGAGTGTGCTGATTAAAAAGAGGAGCACAATCCAAAAGCAGTCAGCACATATGGTGCTCCTGTGACTGTGTTACACGTCGGCTTCATTACAAACCCAACAGGAGTACAGCATCGCTCCGTGCTCATGATCACACAACGGGATGTGTCCAACATCATTTTGAACCAACAGCTGCTTGTCATTTGGCCCACTTGCAGCTCACTGAATGTCTCTGTATATCAGGACTGTTAAAGAGAAAAAAGATCTTTCAACTGCTTTTTAGAAGATATGCCTAATGCACAGTGATTTTGAGTAGACTACATTTTTAAACACTTCACCCATTTTGCCTTAGTTTGATGAGAATTATTAATGCAAAATGTGAAACACAGAGGATAGATGGATAAATAGATCAAACGAGACATACAGTGAAAATATCATTACATACACTGTGAGAAATATGAGTGTTATTCAAAAGTAATATCTTTTCATCAACAGAATCCTGCTATTTTAATCCACTAAAAAAACCTGTGGACTCAGGTTTCCTTTGAACTCATCTGGAACAAAGAGAACTAGATGATAAAATCCAAGGATTTTGGATTCATTATTGTTTTTCTTCTCTTTTCAGGCCTTATATGTCGGTGGGAACGCTGAGAGATCAGGTCATCTATCCTCACTCTGTTCAGGAGATGCAGGAGATAGACATCACCGACCAGCAGCTGGAGGACATCCTCAAAACTGTGAACCTCTGTTACATCCTGGAGAGAGAAGGAGGTAAGAGACGTCACAGGAACGTCTTCAGATATTCTCTTCAATCACGGGATGGGAATTTTAACAAACTATATATATATATATATATATATATATATATATATATATAATATATAATATATACTATATACTTTTTCTGTGGTGAGATTGGAAACAACTACTCTAACTATGAACGTTTAGGATGGAGTCAGTAAGATTTGATTTTTGATTTTTTTTTTGGAAAAAATGAATACATTTGTTTGACAGCGTTGCATTAAATTGCTCAGAAGCAACAGTAAAGACATGTATAATGTTACAAAAGATTTCTTTCAAATAAATAGAATACATGTTTTAAGTATCCAGCACAACTGTTTTCAACATTGATAATAATAAGAAAAGTTTCTTTTGCATTATTAGAATGATTTCTGAAGGATCACGTGACACTGAAGACTGGAGTAATGATGCTGAAAATTCAGCTTTGCATCACAGGAATAAATTACAGTTTAAAATATATTCAAATTGAAAAAGTTATAAGAGACTTATTTCAAAAACATGAAAAATCTTATCGACCTCAAACTTTTGAACGGCAGTGCACACAATCTGATAAATGAATGTTTATTTTCACCAGTGTTGCGGGATAAAAGCAAGCACAGCACATTTACTGTACTGGATGTAAAGTGTCGAACTAACAGAATTTTTTAGATCAAATATTAATAGCATGTAATTAATAATGCATGTTTAAATGATTCAGTAATATGGAAGAAGCAAAACTGCATTAAACATACGTTACTGTCAGTATTTAAACATTGTTTAATACTGTCAGGTTGGGATGCAGTGAGCGACTGGAAGGATGTGTTGTCTGGAGGAGAGAAGCAGCGGATGGGCATGGCCAGGATGTTTTACCATAAGTACATCTGTTCTTTTTGACTGACATTTTATTAAACATGACACACGTATCACTTTCAGATGATATTATGAGGCAGAGGCATATATAATGGAAGTACCATTTTTTTTTACCCCATAGTCAATGCTGAACTTGTGTCTATTTGAATCCAATTTAATTTTAGTTAAGAATCAGAGATGTTACTAGGATATTTTGTTTTAGTAATGATCTTTCAGTTGCTTGAGATAGTTGGTAGAATGACTTCCTTTGTCTAAAATAAAAAAATAACACTTTGAAGATGCTGAGTTATGATACAGCTGCTCATGGTTTCCTTAAAGCCACTGAAGTGATAAATATTCAATTACTGAACGTTATTAGCATTTAACTGGATTCAGTGGGTGTTTTTGGAATCTATACAGCTCACTTTGCATTTGAAGCGAGCAGCTGCTTTAGGGGAGATTATTGGAGAACCACTGAGATATTTATTAATGGGGAAGGAAAAGAAAAAAAACCAAGTCAGAATATAAAAAATTAAACAATTCAACTGCCAACTATTGCTTTTAAGTCTGCTTTAAAAGTCCCCAACAACTTGTGTGTTTAAAGCTGATAAATCTTTGGTTTATCTCTAACAGGCCTCAATACGCCCTCCTGGATGAGTGCACGAGTGCTGTGAGTATTGATGTGGAGGGCAAAATCTTTGAAGCTGCAAAGGATGCTGGGATTGCGCTTCTCTCTATTACACACCGTCCTTCTCTCTGGTGGGTTTTCAATCGTATGAAAATGAAGAGCAGTTCTTTTATTGCTAGTGGGAAAATAAAGTGTATTTATGTTCGTTCAGGAACTAAGCCCTGAATCACAAACACATAAGATTAAAGGGTTCATATGATGGAAAACAGGATTTTTCTTGCTTTTTTGATGTTGAAGTTTGATGTGCTATGTAGCCATACTGTAATATTCACACCCAGACCACCCAGACTAGTTATCCAACAAAGCTGCAGTAATGGGTTGTTGAAGGTGCTGAATACTGTAGCATAAAATCACAAATAGGTGGCCTGAGAGAAAACACCTGTCTCTGTGATCGCAATAGGCAAAATAAAGAATCAGGGGAGCGGCCCACGCTGTTTTAGTCAATCGGAAAACTAGCCACAATGAATCATGTTATGCCTTTGGGTCATGGAGAAAGGGTGTGTGGAAGTTAGCAAGTGAATCGTTCCAGCGATCATCGTGACGTTGCATTCATGAACACATTAACACATTTATTTAAGAAAATAATACTTCTGTTCAGCAAGGACACATTAAATTGATCAAATATGACAGTAAAGACTTTTATAATGTATTGAAATAAATGCCTTTTTTAAATTTTCTGTTCATCAAAGAACCCTGAAAGAAATGTATCACGGTTTCCAGAAAAATATATGAACTGTTATCAACATGATACTTAGAAGAAATGTTTCTTATGCACCGATTCTGAATCACATTAGAATGATTTCGATAGGATCATGTGACACTAAAGACTGGAGTAATTGCTACCGAAAATCCAGCTTTGCATCACAGGAATAAATTGCATTTTAAAATATATTCCAATGAAAAATGAATTACTTTCATTTGTAATAATATTTCACAATTTTACTGCTTTTACTGTATTTTTGATCAAATAAATGCAGCCTCGGTGAGCAGAAGAGTCAAAAACCTGAATAGTAATGTATATCTATATCAAAATCAGTTTTTGACCAGTTGGTTTTACCCAGATAAATGAAGATGTGAATTATGCTGTTGTCCAGATGTTTGCATGGACTTCTTAAAAATATTAATATAAACAGCATGTTTAATTTCAAGAGATTACAAAAGAGGGTGCAAAACAACTAAATTATGATTGCGAGAAACATGGATTATCCTTATAAGTGGACTTATTAAATAGAAATAAATAACAATAAACTTTAGAAGTGCAAAACTTTCCAGAAATTCAGGGAGAAGCCCATATGAGGACACAGCACAGCTTTAAACATGGTTTTATCCTGAGGTTTCTCTTGTAGTGTCTCTGTGTTACTTTCAAATCAGTCAGAATGACACACCTTGTCCTGAACTTCCTCTGTTGACAGGAAGTACCACTCCCACCTGCTGCAGTTTGATGGCGAGGGCGGCTGGCGCTTTGAAAAGCTGGACGCCTCCACACGTATTTCCCTGCAGGACGAGAAGCTCCGGCTTGAGACCCAGCTCTCGGGAATTCCCAAGATGCAGCAGCGGCTGGCAGAGCTGTGCCGCATTCTGGGGGAGGACAGCAGTCTGCCGAACCCAGGGGAAGTGGAGGAGGACGACGGGATGGAGGGAGAGAGGGAGCAACAGAAGGAGGGGGAGGAGAAGGAGAGAGATGTGCTATCTGCTGGAAAAGGGAAAGACCTTATGGAGTGATTTTGCAGACAGATGAATGGATGCATTCAAGGATGCAGGTGTGAGTGTATGTGTGTGTGTGCATATATCTGCCCACATATGTTTTCGATGCATGCATTGACTTAATGTGTCTCTAATAGGGTTGGGAATCAAGACCTTAATCAGGACCAGTTCCTTTTTAAAGAAATAGCACAGCGGGAATCGTTTTAAGGATGTTTGGTTCTGTTAACGGTTCTAGAACGTTTGCATTCCACCAAGGATTCAGAAGAAACACTGCAATAAAATATGCATAACAGATGAACATATCAGGGCCACCTTGAACCACCTTTGCCGTTGTTATGATGATCAACTCGCATCTTATTTTTTGTTAACTTGCGTGAGAATCAGCAATCAACGGTTGAGTGTGTAATTGTCGATTTCCATGATTTAAAAAGACAGCAATAACCTTTTCTTTTTCACAGACTTTGATTACATTTAGTGAGTCATTCAAAACTGAATTCAGGATGTTAACCCTTCTGCTGTAAAATCCTTTACCTAATTTGCTGTTCCTGGTCAAAAATGATTAGCCTTTTTAAAAAATTTCACCAGATCTTGGATTTAATCTTTTTGTTTTCTTTCAATCAGCACAGATTTTGTATATCTTTTTGGAACTGATTGATATGAACTCAGTTAAAAGCATTATTTGTGGATAATTTTAGAAACTGAGGTGCATAAACTCAGATCAAGAAGGCCTATAATCAATCATTTCCTAAAACAAATATAAAACCTGTGCTACTTGAAAGAAATCAAGTTGATTATATTGAATCCAATATTTGGTGATAATGTAGCATAATGAGAAATTTATGTATGAACAATTTTTTTGTAGGCTGGTGATTTTTGACTGGGAACACCACAAGTGTAACAAGGTGGAGAAAAAGTCATTATAGTTTTGGGAGTTGTTATAACATTTTTTGGCAATAGAAAATGACCAGAACACAACAAGAGGATTCAGTTTGGATGCAGAATGAAATTCCGATTTGAATGTAAGGAAGTTGCATTAAAATGATTTGAAATTTAGAATTTCAAGAAATAAGCTGTCGTTTTTGCCTAGGAATTGTGAAGAAAGTTTTGAAAAAACTTTTATTTTTGGAGGTTTAAAACCCTTGCGGACAGAAAATGAATGATTTAAGTTGTTTTGAAATACATGGTACAAATTTAGGTGAGATAAAGGAGCAGATCAAATGAAAACAGTTGAACCTGTTGTTTTTTATCCAAAAATTGCATAAAATAAATGATTTCGGATTTGTCACTATTGAAATCTCATTTCATAATTTAACAACAGGTTCAATTATGTGGGTAGTGAATGCAGTACAGTTGTTTTCTAATCATTATCCATCCTGTTTCAAAATGACTAAAAGAACCATTAACAGAAGCATTGAGGAATCAGATTCCCATCTTTAGTCTCTAGAGAGAAAACGCACGGTGAACACTTCAAAGCTTTTGTTAGCTGTACAAAGACAATGCAGTTAGTGCGTGTGTGTGTGTGTGAGTGTGTGTGTGTGTGTGTGTGTGTTTGTTTATGTAGTACTCAAGACTGGGTGTGTTTTGGAGGGGGTGGGAGACAGCTGCCAACTCCACCAGGTGCGGTCGTTGATGAAAGCACCTATGAAAGCTGTTCCTCGTTGCTCGTTATCGCTGTTCTCTGAAGAATTCTCTGGAAATCTGCGGGACCCAGGCGGTGTGCGTCTGTGCGTTTGTCTTTAGGGAAAGGGTGACAAGTCGAGTTTGGGCTCTGCTGTTTTGTATCAGTTCAGCGGTGGTATTTTCAAACTTCTAAGGAGTTGCCATGAATGCTGTAGTTCAAATTCGTGCCATGTTTTAACGTAAAATCAAAAAGGAGATATTTGTCCACACTGTAGATGATAAGTGTCTTTGTTTTTATCCAGTACTAATAGATATTTGAACGCACATGAATGCTGTGTACATGTCTACGGGAATATCCCAATAGGATGTTGTAAACATCTTTTCCGTGATAATGTGCAAGTAATTGTGTACAATAAGAAATGGCAAATTGTAAAATGTAGCTTTTATTCTTTAAACAATCACCAAGAAGCTGTGGAAGCTTGTTTACACCACAGGATAACTTTTTTTTTTTTTTTTTTTTTTTTTTAAATGCAAATTTTTATTTTACAATTCTGATTTGTTTTCTTGCAGTTCTGAGAAAAAAGTTAGACATGCAAGATAGAAACAATTCTAGAAAGAAAAGTCTGAATTGTGGGATATAAACTCAATTCTGAAAAGTGAGATACACTCGCAATCGTGAAAAGAATTCAAAATTGGGAGTTGCAAACTCAGAATTGAAAGAAAATGTCTGAACTGTAAGATGTAAACTCGCAGGAAAAAATGTGAAATCGCAATTAATTAACTTTTAATAAACTTATTTCTGAAATGATAAATCTGAATTGTGAGAAATAAGCTTGCAATTGTCAGATTTATGAGTTGTAAACTCCAATTCCAGAGGAAAAAAAGCCAGAATTGAGATTATTATGAGATATTGTAAATCCATAATTCTAAGAAAAAAGCCTGATATGTGAAATAACAGTTATACTTGTATTTTTTTTTTTTTATTCTGTGGTGGAAACGAGCTTCCATGAGAAGCACCTTAGAAGGAAAATTTTTCCATTCAAATGAAACTTTTCTTTTATCTTCATAAGACAGACTTCATCTCTAATTACGTCCATTAGAGGACATAATGTTTTCTATTAATTAAACTTTCATGCTCTAATTTTGTACAAAAAGCCGGAGGGTAGATCTGATATGACTTTTAGAAATGAAAAACAAGGGCTTGATTCTGTTGGTATGAGCGCAGGGCCTGAAGGAGCGCCCACAGACACATGATGATTAAATCAGTTCTGATTTAGCCCAAGGTGATGCCGTCTGATACGTGCATTGTGTTAGTTGTAGGGTGATGACCACTAGAGTTAATCTGAACATTAACGAGACTTCTTCCAGCGGAGACATTTCTTTAAAGTGTCCTTAGAATTTCAATCTTTTATGTAACATTTCAAAGTGCTTTTGTTCTCTTGTCGTGTGTTGACTTCAGAAGGTCAGTCACTTGAAAGATGTTTGACAATTGTAACATTTAATTACTGCTTTAAAAGAAATTTCCATTCAAAAGAAAAATCTGTCCACAATATTTGTATGACATTGAATTTCATAATGTCTGTATTTCTTACTAAAATATTTTATGTGAGATTTTTGCACATATAATGCACATATGATTTTGTATCTTGAATCACAAATTGATTATATTTTCATTGCAATGATTATTTGTAAGACATTTCAAACTAATATTTTACCTTTGCTAACGCAAACTATTTTGTATTGTGTTTTGTTTAGGTATGACTATGATAAAAGAGATTGCAATGTAATTGATTTGATATTGGACCCTTTGCACGTTTGCCTGAATTATTAAAAAATGTTTATCTCTGCAGTCTAATAAAACATTTCCTCTCGAAAACATCTCTCCATTCATGTGCCTTCTTTTATAGCATATGCATTCAGAAGGAAATTGCTAAGTTGGTTCAGATGGATTTTGTGCTTTCTCTGAACATAAACTGTCCGCTGCACTCTAATACATTTTAGAGTGAATCTCAAATCCTCATTGCATAATATTTATATTTGGGCTTAGGAAGCTTCTTTTTCTATTATACAGACAGAGACAGATAAATGGACAGATAGTGGGACAGATTGGTGACTTGTATGGTTTTCTATCCATGTGTAGACGGACGGAGGGACAGATAGACAGACAGACAGACAACTGGATAGACAATTGGATGGGTAGGTAGGTAGGTAGATAGACAGACAACTGGATAGAAAGACAGACGGACAACTGGATAGATGGATAGATATAGGTAATTTTAGATCAATAGACACAATTGGCGATATAGACAGATAAGTATATGATTTAAGAGATGTTCAATAGAGATGATGGATGGACGGACGGACAGAGACAGACAACTAGACACAGACAGATAGATAGCTAGACAGGCAGACAGACAACTGGATAGACAATTGGATGGATAAATAGGTAGATAGATAGATAGACAGACAGACAACTGGATAGACAATTAGATAGATAGATAGGCAATTTGAGATCGATAAACACAATTGGGGATATAGACGGATAAGTATATGATTTAAGAGATGTTCAGTAGAGATGATGGATGGACGGACGGACAGAGACAGACAACTAGACATAGACAGATAGATAGCTAGACAGGCAGACAGACAACTGGATAGACAATTGGATGGATAAATAGGTAGGCAGATAGATATCTATAGATAGATAGATAGATAGATAGAGGCAATTTGAGATCAATAGACACAATTGGCGATATAGACAGACAGATAAGTATATGATTTAAGAGATGTTCAATAGAGATGATGGATGGATGGATATTAATCTCATGACTGAACTAGCAGACGTGTGTCCATCTCTGACCGAAGGGTGTCGCTGTGGCTCTGTATAAGGTGTCACCGCACCGCTCCCTGCCTCAGCTTCATTCCCGTGAGAAATGACTTTCGGCTTCAGTGTTTCAGTGTCTGTCTGTCTGTCAGTCAGTCATCCACGTGTTGCGCTGCGCGTCTGGCGTCCTGGCGGTTGATTCCCGGGAAGTTTCGGTGCTCCCGGAATAACAGCACAAACCAGAGCCCTGACAGGAGCCGCGAGCGGACCGGACTTTTCCATGTTTGACACACAGTAACCAACAGCAGACTGTGCTGAAGTGTTTGTGAGGCAGGTAGAGTGACGGAACGCTGTAAACTGCGGAAGGTAAGACGCGTATATGGTTGTGACGTCACGGCGATACATTCAGCGTTTGATGTTACATTTGTTGTTTGATGTTTGTTGCGTTTGTGCACAGTTGAGCGCTCACAGCGAACCAGTTCAACACCGATTAACCAACCAAAGAGAGCACAACACAAAAGACTGCAGGTCATTTAGGATGCGAGCAGTTATTCCTTATGTGCTTTTGCGCCGAGCAGACTTGTTACTTTTCTGTTAAAACTTGCAATACATTTAAAAATACTTTAAACTACTGTTATACGGAGATTTACACACACAGACACACACAGACACACAGATAGATAGATAGATAGATAGATAGATAGATAGATAGATAGATAGATAGATAGATAGATAGATAGATATGCCCAGTCATTGCTACACCTCTATGACAAATGTGTCCCAATTTACCTGAATTAACCGGTAGATAGATAGATAGACAGACAACTGGGTAGATCGATAGATGGATAGATAGATAGATACATAGACAGACAGACAGACAGACAGACAACTAGATAGATAGATAGATAGATAGATAGATAGATAGATAGATAGATAGATAGATAGATAGATAGATAGATAGATAGATATTCAAATTGATGTATTTTGAGATGCTTATGTAAAATAGATTAAAATAGAGACACCGAAGAGTAAATATTCCACAAGTACATAGTGATTTGCCATTTTCATCCATTTGTGAGTATAAAAAAACTCAGAAAAAGACTCTCAAATAAAATTATGGTCAAGGGTCATCACCCATGGTGGTTAAGTTGTAATATCACACCCTGAATGATTAAAATAGCTGTCTACTGTAGTGGAAACCACATTAGACTGTTTAAAATGATCATAAGACTGACTAAGAACCGCATTGCGTCTTTAAAACACAATTAAAAGTGAGTTGCAATATAGACTTTCATTTATATGTCCATGTGCATGTTAGTTCATGTCCGTGTTACATGTACAGCCTCTCAGATGAAGAGCTGTATTGAATATGTCATGCTCGATCGGCTGCTCTCTAAAGCTCCTGTATTAGGAATAGTTTTCATTCTTACATGGCCGGTGGCTCCAAGTGTTTTTTCAAGCTCTGGTTCATTCGTTCATGATAAAATGGCATTTCTCGTGGAAGTAATTAGGCAGCATCAAAGCCAAAGAGATCTTGTTATTTCAAACCTCTGAATCAAGTTGAGCCAGACGTGAGCTTTGGTGTGTCAGCGTTTGACTCGCTCCACCTGTGTGCGTGTGCAGCAGATGTGTGTTACTGCAGTTAAAAAAGTTGAATCCCTTATAAGGAAAGAGTCATTTAGTTGAGTGAGACTGCAAAAATGGATCTGTCTGAGTGGGAGATATGTGCAGTTGTCACACTGATGTGGTCTGTTAGCTACCCTACAAAATAAAACACATTTTTCCATATTTAGGGGGAAATTTACCAGTGCAGAACTCATGATGCTAGAGGGTTGCCAGGTTGGTAAACTCTGTGTTTTTGCCGTTTCTTTTTGTGAAATTTACTAGCAGTTTCTCTGTTGTTTCAACACCAGATTTTTTTTGTTGTAATAAAACTGATGTACCCTGGTTTTTATGGTACTTCATACTACTTCCAAGAACACCATTGCACCAATGATGCACCAAAATTATTATTCATTTAGCAAATGCTGAAACTGAAAATAAGGTTTATTTAATAATCAATATATTAATCAAATTTAACACTAAAAAAATAAATATTTGAAATGCACATTAGGCGGATTTGATATCAGGTTTTTAATAGTAAAATTGAGTTTCTACTCTAGTTTGTTGTTATATAAACATTTAAACAGGGCTAATATAAAAATGAGTTTTCATGACATTCATTATAGCATGAAGAAATCACGAACAACTTAAGAATAAGTTTTGTTGACACATCAACAGTTTACCGTTTCCATCAATGATTTCGGCTTTCCAAAACCATTTCCAAAATTTCAGTGCTTCACTGTAGTTCAGACTGTCAATGTTTGGGATTGACAGCCACGTTTATTTAGAAATTTGAGTCTCGAAATGTCCTTATCACACAGCAGCTTACAAAAAGAAAAGGCTTTGATACCGTCTGTACGATCGTGCAAATGAAGTCAAGCCCGTATTCTGTTTTTGACAGTTACCTGTAACCATAGAAGTAGTGACTAAAGTAAATATAATAGATGGCATCATCCAAAACCGCAAAGTCTTGTCACCTTTGACACAGCAAAAGTTCAACTGAGGTGTGATTTTCCTCAATTTCAGCAACTTTTATCAACACCAGAGTAAAGAGCAGAGCATTTGAGTCACATGCAGACCACAAAACTGACCGACGACTGAATTTAAACCTTCAGATGACACTTGGCTCATATCTGGGTTTCTGAAAGTTACCGAAACTACACATGTATGTCACTGCCATAAGTAACCGAAATGTGTGTGAACGTGACCATTTTTAATGACTCAAATACAGGACTGACAGCTGTATGCTGTTTGAGTACCATGTCCTAAACTTGGAACTTTTTCTAACTGTACCATGATTTTCTTTGAAGTAGTTGACTGATGTAAATACAATGGAATATTGTAATCATTCAGTACCGTGGTAAATATTAAAGTGCTATAGCATTACCGCTTGAGTACTTTATATAAGAGAAGCAGGTCTAAAGGTTAATGCATACATTATGAGTGGGATTGAACCTGTAATAAGTGCACTGTCACTTTAAATAAAAGCGTCTGCTGAATGACTAGGTTAGTAGTAGCCTGTAATCTGTGAGGTTTTAATAGTCTTCATCTCAGACAAAAGATATTAATGATAGTGTCTTGGTTCAGCAGACTCGGGGATGATTTCAGCAGGCTTTGTGATCGCTGAGCAGATGTGCTGCTGTATCAAGCAGGGATGTCTTGAAGCATTTTGGCTCATTTTCACCAAATCAACACCGTGGTCGGTCCTTCACACTCCGCAAGCGTGCATGAACACGGGTAGAGTTCATCAATGCCAGAAACACTCCCTCTCGCTCTCTTTTGCGTTGCCTTCTTCAGCACATTATGCATCCACACATCACTGCCTATGAAAACTGTCAACGGCATAACAACAGAATAATTGCTGTTTTGTTCCACTGAAATGATTCTCTTTTTGTCTCAATAGCTGCCTAGCTTTTTTTCTTTCTTTCTTTGCTTTTTTTCTTTCTTTCTTTGCTTTTTTCTTTCTTTCTTTGCTTCTTTCTTTCTTTTTCTCTCTTTCTTTTCTCTTTGCAAACATTCTGTTCTTCAAATAATCTCTCTCCTTCTGTCGTTTCTCTTTCGTCTTCTCATTTCCGTGGTTCTTCTGGTGGTTTAGGGGATTTTCTGTTGAACTGATTAGTCTGTGTTTCGTGTTAATAATCTCTAATCTACGTCCCTCTGCCCCTCTCTCATGTGCTTAGCACTGCAATACTGAGTAATGAGGCTGGCGTGTCCCATGTGTACTATATACTAGTGGTCGACCAATATAGGTTTTTTTTTAATGGCCGATATCTACAGGGCAGGGTCAGCCGTGGCCGTAATGCTGATCCGTACATTTTAACAGTTTAATAATGGCAAATGAAATTAACGCTTATTCATCCAAGCATTATTCACAGTGTACATGCTGTCTGCAGTAATTTTGAAATTTTAATGTATGTACATCTCAGTGTCCCCCAACAAGTCAAGTTAAAACTTCACATTCACATTAATGCATTTAGCAGATGCTTTTATCCAAAATGGCTTACAAAACAGGAACAAAAGTGTTTTCAACTTTGACCCCTCTATTGTGTTTCATTCTGTTGTGCTGTTGTTAAAAACTGTTGATCGGGGGGCATGATTAAATTCTTTTTTTGATTATTAAACTAAGTGAATGTGTTAAATGGAGCGCTGCAGGGATGAATAGCCTCATATTTAGGCTTACCTGAAATCACCCTGATTTCATTTACAAAAACCCAATGGGATTTTTCCACTGGCTTTTGGATTATTGCTGAAAACAAGCTCTGTGACCAACAAAAGTTTATGATTCGAACATGTTTTGTTCATCGTGATTTGGAAGCCTAAATATAATCGTCATAAGTACACATCTAATATTAGGCTATAAGTGAACTACACCACGGTCATGTGACTTCAACATCACCACCATTAAGCTTCCAAAAACTCTTAAATTCTAAAATTTAATTGGAAAGTATAAGTCAAAAAAGGTTAGTGATGACATGACAATGTTTATTGTCCCCAACAAACTCTGTAGTCCCTTTTAGCCACTTGTTAACAATTGCCTCTTTCTAGACGTATAAAATCACAAGCATTACTGGTGTATTTTATGTCATAGAAGCTCAAGATATTTTCACATTTTATTCTATTTCAGACATTTCAACAAAAACCCACTCGCTTATAGGGAGAATGAACCAGAAGTTTAAAAATGCTAACTTGTTTACGGGTTTTAGGACACATTCATGCAGTGCTCTATACAGTACTTTTTTATTATTAGTCGACAAGGCTGTCATATTTTGCAAATGATACAGGAAATAACATTTTTGTTAATCAAAAATGTGGACTGAGTTATTGACTAAGTATCAGCTGGTTTAATGGCACGGATATTATATTGCTTGGTCTTTTGTTGGTATTAAAAGGCTTCCAGAGAGCATTTCATTTCTGACGTGTGTAATTTAGTAACTGTAAAAAAAAAAATCATTTTAATCCATAAGCTGTTTTATAAGCACATGGGAAGGGTAATTCTTGCAGCGTTATTCTGTGGAGTTTTGATGAGATACAATCAATTTTTTTTTTTTTTTTACTTCATGCAGATTCTATCATAGTTCAGGCCCATGTGTGTGTTACATAAGCACTGAAATCCTTTTGTTCCCCCCATCCTGCATGTAGAAACCCCCATGTGTCTGTGCTGATGGATTAGCCTGGTTGCTCTTGCCATTGTCCCTCCTTTAATCAATACAAGAAATTCACACAATTTACAGGGAAAGATTCTAAAACAATTGCCAAAGCATTGTTATTCAACACAAAATTAACTTACAGATCAGTTGAGTGATGTATCTCTGCTACGGCCCTAACTGAATTTATAGATCTACACAAAGTCGTAACAAGATACTCAAGTAAGAAAAGACTTGGAATATAATTGCGCTAATCACTGCAATGATTTAAAAAACAAAATTAGTGATTATGATGTGCTAAATGAATTACACCCATTTGGAGTGTGATGTATTTGAACTACATCCAATTAAGCCACTATTGTGTCCTTAGCCTTGATTTTGCTTTCAGATTTGGCTTTACTTTCATTCAAAATGCCCAAACTTGGAGATTCTGAAGAGGTTACGAGTTTGACATTGACTGCCCTCAGCATTCAATCTGGATTATAATGGGATTTCCTTTCAAAAGGATGAGATGAACACACTCTCACGCTCACACACACTCACTCACACCAGTGTACCTACCAACCCCCCGCTTGAACGCATACATATACACACACACACACACTCATCGTATCGACACAAAGAAGACATCTGTTAGTGCATTGTTAATCAGTCATGTACAAACTCAGGGTTATCCCGAGGATCACAGGCGCAGAAATTGACTCCGTGAAATTAAATTAAGAAAGACCCATATGATATGGGGTGTTTATTGACTATAACTTGATTTTCCAATGAGCTAAATGAGTCTTTAACTGCCATTGTTGTCTTTTTGCGCCACTTTTAACATTAGGTTACTGTGTTTGTTTGGGAAGTATTCGACTACGCATTCATACAGGTATGCAAAATCCCATCGTAAGGATAAAGAATGTAAATTAGGAGAGGTAGTAGGAATACAGGTCTGACCAGCCAAACGGTGCGTGTTTGTCAGTGTTTATGTTGCGTGTGTGTGTGTGTGTGCTAAGAGAGGTCGGGAATGACAGGCGAGGAAGGGGGATGGGGTCGCATGCATCAAACACAAGAGAAAACGCATGGCCGAGACTCAGCAAGCGGCCAAAGGGCAAGAGGAGGGAGGAGAGGGCAGATTTTGGCATGCTTGTGTTGCTACACCTGCTCCAGAACAAGATTAACTCACCCTCACTATTGAGTGTCTTATCCCTAGAAACACGCTAGCATATGTGAGCCGTTTTGTTTTTGTTTCTGTCCATTTAGAGATTAGCGCTACTGGAAACCATGTGTTGTGTGTGTGCGCACCAATGTCACGTGTTTGAAACTTCCCAGGGCACCCTCGCAAAAACAAAACCCTTCTTGCAGCCACCAGACAGGAGTTTAAAATCCTTTTTGAGTCTAGCAGGTTAAGCGCTGAAGGAGCTGCTTTTGATGTTATCATCTGCTGGAGCTTTGAGAATCGATTCGCTGGAAGATGCAAATTCTGTCATCGTCTGCTCGCACTCAAGTTGCTCAATATTTTCTTGTCCATTGCATTAAGAAAAGTCATTTTGCATAATATAGGCCTATACACTGTGCTTTTATATATTTATAGAAAACATATATATTCATGATTTATCTATACCTGTGTGTGTATATATGTGTGTGTGTGTGTGTATATATATATATATATATATATATATATGAATTTTTTTTTATCAAAATTGTGTGAAAATATAACTTTTTTTTATTTTAAAATGCAAATTTTTATATAATGTATTTTATAATATATACATGTATAATAAAATGATATAAAATATCTAATTAAATATAAAATATATGATAATTAATAAAACAAAAAAATATATACATATATAATTATATAAAGTTAAATTGTATAAAATACAGAATTATTTACATTAGTATGTAATATTAGTAATTATATACTAAATATTAATATATTGTGTGGATAGAGAGAGAGAGAGAGAGAAATACATGCATATCTAAATATAATATTATATATTATTATTTTATAATATCACTAGAATATCGCACCACTGGAAGAGGCTCTCAGATACACACACACTCACATGTATACATATACGTGTACACACACACACACACACACACACACACACACACACACACACACACCTACCTCGAATCTGAAAGCTGAGAGCCTTTTCCAGTGGTGTGATAATATTATATATTATTATTTTATAATATATTTAGATATGCATGTATTTAAAGCTCTCTCATATATATATATATATATATATATATATATATATATATATATATATATATATATGTATGTATGTGTATACTCATTTTCTTAAATATAATATATGTTACTAAACTATATTAAATGTATAATATAAAAAAGTATAGATAAATCGCATGTATAGATGCAATCTAAAGCTCCATTGTTGCTCTGAGATGTCATTGATAATCATATTCAAACCTGGCAAGTTTACAAATATGAGTGAGAACCAGTAAATCTGTTTTTTTTCTCCTTCTGTCTAGGCAGAGGTCGACACAAAGCACCTTTTGTCATTTTTCACTGTGCCAAATCAAACCCCTTAAAACAATTATTATATGCACAATTCCCTTTTCAAATCATTGTTTGCAGTAATGTCCCCTCATTTTCACAAAGTATTGCTCTGAGAGCAAAAAGCACCATAACAGCAGACCAAACTGCATCATTGCATTGAGCATGAGTGCAACCGCACAGCATGACCCGCTGAAAGTGCACATTGATCACTGCACATGCAGTCGAAATTCTTCTGCACCGCACTATCACTTGGTTTCGCAAATAAGCCAATCTTCTCTGTGATGTCCAGAGAGTTTCACGGATAATCGGTCACAGTTTAGTTAAGCAGCACAGTTACGCCCTGCTTTTGTAGTGGTTAACTTCCCATGCAGCTGGTAACTAGGCCCAGATGTAATCAGCAGTAATTTAGGTGGTAAATGTGCAATGGTGCATGGTAGAGTGTGTTAAATTGAGAAAAGATTACTGCACTTTTGTTGGTAGCTGAATGCATTATCAGATTAGCCAAAATGTTTCATAAACTAACATGCAAGTGTTGTGGAAGGTATGCAATTTGCACATTTTTCATGTGGACTCCTATCTAAATAAAACATTCATCATCATTGCATATCCTCGTGTATATTGTGAACTTCACGTTTGAATATCAGCATGAATCAGAAGTGCGACGTACATGATTTACACTTTCAGTCTGTTCCTTACGCCAAGTTTCATGTATAACTTTAACAGATTTAGTATATAGAAAATTAGTCATACAGACTACTTTTATGGTACTTTTAGGAGCCTGGGCTTTCTCCAATAGAGTGACACTCAAAAGTTTTGGGCTGTTAAGAATTTTTTGAATGATTTATTTTTAAATAAGAAGCCTTTTATGCATTTATCTGCTAAAAATACAGTAAAAGCTGTAATATTGTGAAATATTATTAACATTTATATGAAGTATTTTCTATTTTAATATGTTGTAAAATGTAATTTATTCCTGTGATGCAAAGCTGAATTTTCAGCATCATTACTCCAGTCTTCACTGTCACATGATCCAATGTCTAACATGCTGATTTGTTGCTCTGTAGTTATGAAAACGGTCGCTCGAGTATTTTGTTGGAAACCTTGATACTTTTTTTTTTTTTCAGGATTCTTTGAGTAGAATGTTCAAAAGAACATTTATTTGAAATGGAAGTCTTTTTGTAACATTTGTAGAATTCTTGACCATCACTTTTGATCAATTTAGTGCATCCTTGCTGAATAAATGTATTACTTTCCTTAAATGGTAGTGTAAGTACTTTTGTGTCCCATTGTGTTTTAGGTTACATAAGGGTGAACAGACAACAGATAACATCCTCTCTATCCCCTTAAATCTGTTTCTTCGCAAAACACATTCATTTGATGGGAATTCGACAACAAACAAAACCCCTGTGAACAAGTCGGCACTCGACGGCTCATGAATTTCAGATGAAGATCCTCTGAATCATATTTACAGACCCCTCTCTGATAACACCGCGTCGGGTCATTGTGGTGGCTCTCGGGTCTTAGTTTGTTTTGCCACCAGTTTTTGTGATGTCATAATGGGTCATTTGCTATTTTCACGGATCAACTGTGCGCTGATCAAAGCGCGCTGTGTGTGTGTGTCGGTGCGTTTGAGGTGTGGCTGTGCGGTGGGAGTGTCTTTCAGGGGCAAAGGGACACCCGGATTTTCTCCCTGAGAGATTAAGGCAGAGGCCGGGCCTCCTCGCTGGGTGCAGACAGATTAGGAAGCTCCCGGCTCAGACACGGATCGCGTCAAGTGTGGTGACAGAGTGTGTACTTGTGTGTGTGTGTGTGTTTGCGGGAAGGGCTCTTGATCATGTCAACCGCTGTGTTACTTTCCCAATTGCCTGTCATCATGCACCCAGCACAATCGCAGAACTTCTGTCGAGGATGTGCTGAAGGTGCCATTAAAAATGCATGACTTTTTTTGATATCCCGTGCATTTTCCCAACAGGGTTTCCGGGAGGGCACCTCTTCCTTTCCAAACAATAGCAAAATCTCCATATAAGCTGTAATTAATTTTTTTGTTCTAGAATCAGGAATCTCTATTTCTTTGAAGCACAGCAGCTACGCTATTCTTTTTTGTTTATTGTTATGTAAAAAGAATACAGATTCTTTTTTATAAATTATTTGTAATTTTTATAAGGTTTATAGCATGGAGGAAGTGGAAAGAACAACAAAATGAATGAATAAATAAATAATGAACAATAGGAGGTAATGATAAAATAATTTTAAATGAATAATGAATAAATAAATAAATAATCAATCTGTTAATACTGAAATTAATTTTCTTATTTAGGATTTATTTATTTTTGTTATTTTTAAAATTTTTCCTCCATGAAACAAATCATATAAAAATATAAGTAAGTTAATATATACACTGTAAATATTTACATTTAAATTTTTAACAAAAGTGAGGTAATGATTAAACAAAGAAATGATAAAAAATACATAGATATAAATTATCAGTTAATAAATTATTTAAAAAAAAATTATTTATGATTTATTAATCATTTTTAAGAGGTATTCAAGGTGGATAAAAATAAACAAATAATACGTTTATTTAAATATGTATTTTGAACAAAAAGGAGGAAATCAATCAATCTGTTCATGCATGAAAGTAAACCACTAAAATGTACAAACATTGGTAAACAAAGTTTTGCAGGAAAATAACTCTTTATTCTCCATTAACCATACAAACACTATATTTTAGACAACATTCACAATCGTTATGTAATTATGATGAATACCAGTTTTTCTTTGTTTGAGTAGGGCACTAGTTTTATTTAGGTTCTATTCATAACAAACAGCTTTGTGTTTTTGTTTTTATGCTTTATACATAAGAAACAGTCGCATTGACCCATGGCTGCTTTGTCCTAAATCTCTCATGCATCTGAGGATGGCAGATACCACACCGTTTGAGGATTTAGTCAGAAATAATCTAGCGTGCATTTAAGCGAAAACGAGGTACTTATCCCCCCTGATGGGCTTCTGGATCGTTGCTGTTTCCTGACTGTCGCCAAAATAGCTGCGATGTGGTTACAGTAGAAGTCGGCGGAGGCGTTCGGCTCTTCTCTTTCTCTCCGTCTCTCTGTGTGCTTTTGAAATATGGCAGCGCTCTTCACATGAAAAGAGCTCTTCAAACTTAAACCGCTTTAAATGCTCTCCAGTCCTGCTGTAACATCACATTACCGACTGCGGCTCTTTATTTACTCTCATTGACTCACCAAAGGCACACAGACACATTTTCCTCCATTTGGGAAGTGCGCTAACTGAGTTTCTTGGTTTTGCAGTGGGGGGCTTTTGCTCCCTTCAGGTCCTCCTGAGGAGTTTCTGCATGGGAGTAATTACGACATGATGGGTGTTCGAGTGGTTTTAGTTGGAACAAAATGAATGTGTTGGGTGAGTTCATTTTTCACGCTCTTTCATGCTTCCTGAAAAAGACAGGATGCTTTTGTGGCCTAAATCGAAGAGCACAGGAGCATCTTTTTTGTGATGCCCCAAAGAATCATGGGAAATGTAGTTTGGTCACACGTCATAAACTGGCTAAAATAATAGCATGTAATATTATGGTCTGATCAGAGGTTTACAGGGTAGATAAAAAGAGAAAACGACAAAAACAAACAGTAAATAAGCTAATAAATAAATAAACAATCAGTTAAAGCACTAGGTTACCTAAAAATGTAAATTTGCTGAAAATGTATCCTCAGGCCATCCGAGATGTAGATGAGTTTAACATTACATCACTTGCTCACCAATGGATCCTCTGCAGTGAATGGGTGCCGTCAGAATGAGAGTCCAAACAGCTGATAAAAACATCACAATAATCCACAAGTAATCCACTCCACTCCATCAATTAACATCTTAAGCCAAAAGCTGCATGTTTGTAAGAAACAAATCCATCATTAAGACATTCTTAACTTCAAACTCTTGCTTCTGGCTAAAGTACGAGTCCTACGGTGGCTGAGAGAGCTCAACGTGCTGAAAATTGTAAAAAAAACCCCTGCAAATTAAGAAAACAACTTCGTAAATTTTACAACACACGCACTGCAAATACTCACAACACAACCGAACAAAGAAACGCGCTGCAAATAAAAATTCTTTATTTGGTTGTGTTGTGAGCATTTGCCGCACGTTTCTTTATTTGTTTGCGTTGTGAACATTTGCACCACCTGCTGTCAAACTGATGAAGATGCTTTCTTGATTTGCTGGTGCTTTTTCTATTTGCATGTGTTTTCTGAAGTTGCAGCACGTTGCACTTTCTCGGCCACCGTAGAGTCCTCTTTCCATAATATGTAAGACGTCAACTGGTTTAAATCAGAACAAAAATATGCATCATTTACAAACAAAAGCACTTCTAAGCAAATATGTTGGTGGATTTTGATGTGAGAGAACAACAGGAGATGGACTTTTTTTTTTTTTTATTGGATTATATATTTTATTGATGTTATGAATTATGGACTAGTATTTTGGCCATAAGCGACGATTTAATGTTAAAGGTGCACTAAGCGATTTTTACCAAACGATGCTGATATTTGAAAACACCAAAACAAACACGCCCATACCCCAACAGGACCTCGCCCCTATTTTGAAATCTCCGCCCCACACGTACGTACGCAACCATGGCAACGACGATCGTGGAAACAAGTGAAGATGACACACAAGCATATTCAAACAAAAGCCAACACGGATAAGTTGTGTGAAACGAAGCAAAATCAATGTCACTCGCCTATCAAGAAGAAACAACGCAACCTCAGGAGCCTTCCCGCTCCTTGAGTCCTCTTCACCACTAGAAAGCTGCTCCGATATTTACACGGGTCCTACCTCTTTCCTGATTGTAACCCTTCTTTTTAACGTTTTGTTTCGTTGATATTTTCCTCGTTTTTTTTTATCTGCCCTTTCTCTCCATCTATAGTTGATCTGCTAATATCCATCCTGTCCACTCAGATTGAGCGCTTTCTTCTCTCCATCATTACAAGACACACCCCCTTAATGCTGATTGGCTACAAGTGTTTTGTGACTCGGTCCGACGCTTCAAAAATCACTTAGTGCACCTTTTACATGCTTTGATGAACTTGTTTCTTACAAACACGCAGCTTTTCACTTCACAAGATGTTAACTGATGGACTGGAGAGGTGTGGATTATTGTGATGTTTTTATCAGCTCTGATGGCACCCATTCACCACTGAGGATCCATTGGTGAGCAAGAGATGTTTTAATAATTTCTCCATGGTGTATTATCATCCTACGAGCAGTCTTCATAAATCTCACACGTCGTCTCTTTCAGTTTCAGATGAGATCTCAGCAGTGTCTCAACCTGTGCTCAGACTTACCAAGATACTAAAGTCTGTAATCAAAAGTCAGAGCTTTCAATATAAACTCAAACATTTCACACCAAATACCTGCTATCCACATTCATTTTATAGCTCTATACTCTTCTATATGTCAAACGTGTCATACAACATGTCTATATTCAATTCTCCAAACAGATTTAATGAGATGCATCTGAGATCAAATTCATAATATTCAAAGTCAAAAGACCCCATTTTCCTCTGACATCAGCTAGGCTGTGTGGCCAAGAGATTAATGTTAATCAATAGCCATATAGATGTTTATATATGGTTTCAGGCTACTGTCAGTCTCCTCAAAAGTAGGTGCAGAATGGGATGGTACATTTAGGTGACCCGTCTGACTCCATTCTAGTATATAATGCCCGCTTTTCACTATCCAATCAATTCCTGATGGGTAGAATCATAAAAATGTCACATTTATGAAATGCTGTTTCCCATGACTTTAGCCAAGAAGTCACTGAAGTCTCCTGAGTTATATAAGGTCATCTCAGAGCAATTAAAAAGCCCTTTGGGTGGTGATTCAATCTGATTGGCATACTTATACTAACACACAACATACTGTATACTGTCTGTTTCTCTTTCTTCCCACCCCATGTTATTATCTGATGGTAAGGCAGGGCTTTTCCACTCTGAATGTTTAACAAAGCTCCGTCTCCCATAACGGCACGGCAGTCTAATCCCAGAGCTGTTTTTATCACACAGAAATGCATTCGAATCCACACGCCCATAATCTCCGTCTCTCCCACACTCGTTTAGCCACCGTTTATGGACACGGACTCTGGCGAATAGATTTCGCAGCTGTTTTGAAGTGTTTTTATTTGTTTGGGTTACAGCAGCCACATGAACGCTTACAATGAAACCGCTGTGTAAAACGGGAAAGGTCGGCGGCTGGGTGTGTGTGTGTGTGTGTGTGTGTGTGTGCGCCACGCAGAACTCTGTCCTTCATCGTGCTCTCTCTCTCTCTCTCTCTCTCTCTCTCTCTATGTATGTCTGTCTGTCTGTCTTTTGTTTGTCTCCCGGTCTCTTCCTCTCTGGGCCTCTGAGTTGTTTTCCTGCAATTGTCTGCTCCTGTTTTCCCTCCGTTCTGTCTGTGTCTCACTCGTTCTCTCTCTCCATCCTGCTTTCGAGCATGTGGTTAGGGCTGTTTGTCTTTGAGGTGTGAAATGCAATTTGGCTTGTTAACTACAAAACGAGGGTCAAGGGGGCACATGGTTGCAAAACCAATTTGCCTTTTGTGTTTCTGTCTATAAAGTTCAAGTGAACCCCTTTAACAACTCACTCAACATTTCTATTGTACAGCCTAGTGAGCTGCCCTGCTGTCTGCTGCCCACGTAGGGAGCATCCTAACACGAATGGAATGTCATAAGTGACTGCTTTGGCTCGGAAAGTCTGAGCTGCCAACTTCCTTTTTTGGGAAGCGCAATTGAATGACACTTTAAATGCAGTGTAGTTGATTTGGTTCAAAAACATTTTTGTTATGCTGGTTGAAAGTCTATTTTTATATTTTTTTATATCACTTTATATGTTATATTAATCTACTATTATATTAGAATTTATAAATAAAATAAAAAAACATTTGAAAGCAGTATATTGTAATGTGGTTGTATTTATTTTTTACATATTATCATTCAAAGGTTTGGGGTCAGTAAGATTTTGTTTTTAACAATTTTATTCTGCAGGATTGTTAAATTGATCAAATGTGACTGTAAAGACTAATTTTTTAACAATATATTTTAAATAAATATTGTTTAAATAAAAATTAAGCAGCACAACTGTTTTCAACATTGTTAATAATAATAATAATAATAATAATAAATGTTTCTTGAGCAGCAAATCAGCATATTAAAATGATTTCTGACACTGAAGACTGGAGCAATGATGCTGAAAATTCAACTTTGTATCACAGGAATAAATTACATTTTAAAATATATTTGAATAGAAAACAATTATTTTAAATTGTAATAATATTTCTGTTTTTACTGTATTTTTTATTAAATAAATGCAGCCTTGGAGAGCATAATATCCCATAAAAGTTGCAGTTTGGTTTTTCATCTGCAGAAAAAAAAAGTTATATTGACATTTTGCATGTGCTTTAAGAAAACAAATGTGTGATAAAACA
Organism: Acrossocheilus fasciatus; assembly: GCA_036784905.1. Lineage (NCBI taxonomy): Eukaryota > Metazoa > Chordata > Actinopteri > Cypriniformes > Cyprinidae > Acrossocheilus > Acrossocheilus fasciatus. The sequence goes on from CM071945.1 coordinate 5,005,885, forward strand.
TCTCCAAAACTTTATAAAAAATCAGACATTTTTGTAAATACAATGTAACTTTTCATTAAAGTTGCTCTTTGCTACTAATAATTTTTGGTCCTTCAAGTCCATAAACTGCACATTGTTTAATGTTGTATTTTTTTTTTTTTTTTTTTTCCAATTCTAAGTTTCCAGAAGGTTTTTAAAATGCTCTAATGCACCGAATAACAGCAACCGAAATGCAGTGTAAAAGCATTTTGTACTTGCTGGGTCACTAGCTTTTGGAACAGAACTACCATAGTGTGTAGACAAGAGTCATTTAGATTGTAAAATTAGCACCCGTGACAGCTCCCTCTCTCTCTCTCTCTCCCTGGAGATCTCCAGTCTCTCTGCGCTGATTTACTCTTCTAGCTAATAAGGAGGCGTGCCTGCGGCTGGTTGGCGAGGGAGTGTTCACTAGAGCTGTGTGTGTGCATCTGTGTTGGGTTCGGTTTACAGCAGAGGGTCTTCCCTGGCCGGTTTTGGGAGGATGTAGCCCATTCTCTCTCTCTCTCTCTCTCTCTCTCTCTCTCTCCAGGCCTCTGTGCACACATCCTAAGCGTCTTCTCATGTAGCGCTTTAATGACAGTGATCTCTGCCGAGAGGGACGCCCAGACGGGATCGCTTATTCAAGCCAAAATCTGCTTCTCCACACGCCGCTATCTTTGTGAACACCCTCTTCCTTTCTCTCTCTCCACAGTTGTCCTTACTTTCTACTCTTCCCTTGTACTTCCTTTAATTCTGTTCTGCTCTCTGTTCTCCACTTCCTGTTTGTCTTGTCATATATTTATTTTTGTGCTTTCATCAACAGAGGGTGAGAAATATGAAGGGTAAAGCAGAAGTCTCTGACATAGAAGTGTGTCTCAAAATCTGCGCTGAAACACTGTTACTCAGTAACATTTTTATTAATATTTTAAAGACATGATGTTTGTCGCGATACATGCGACAAACATCTTCCCAAATTCGTAATGAGAATCATTTATAAATCTGTTGTCAACAAAAAGAAGCACTGAAATCTTCCTGCGGGTTTCTGCCAAAATAAAAGCTGAGAAAAAGCAACTATATTCATACATAGTACATAATGTTTTAAAAAACGTCTCTTCTGCTCAGCAAGGCTGCATTTATTTGTACAGTAAAAAAATAAATGCCTGATTCAAGAAGGGGATCTCAAAAATGGCCAAAAAATATTATTTTACTACCTTATTAATTTTAAGTTAAATTGTGCTTTGTTGGTATACTGTCTGCTAGAATGTTACAAAATGTTCAGTGTTAAGTAAATATTTTTAAATTGTTGTTTTGTAATTGATTTTTTATTTGAAAGCAGGAAAAAACAGTAAAAAGCACATTTTTTGCTATTTAATTTATGCAATTATAAAAAATATAAATAATTTTTTTATTTTTTTCATTTTTGCTCCGCTTCGCCCAAGAATTTTCATTTCGGTGCATCCCTAATACAAAAAAATAAACTATTTTTTATATCTAGTTTTGAACCTGCACAATTAAATGTAACCATTTAAAAAAAAAAAAAAAAAATTAGTCCAAGAATTTTTATTTTTATTGTTTTTAAATTGGTGACCTCAGAAATAAAACCATTGTTCCACCCGAACCTTTTGTACCTGAACAATGTGGGCTTAATTTTTTCTGCTCCCGCTGTTCTAGAGTCAGCTTTTCCTTTCTGACCAGTAAGTAATTACGGGCTGGATTTGAGAAGAAGAAACTGATCCTAGTGCAGCGATTATGGGCAGTGTTTTCCCAGCCCAGCGATCTGACTTCCCTATCAGTGTATGTTCAAATATGACTTGCCATCATCTTACACACACATTCATTCTCCTGTCCTTCAGCCCTCTTCTGTCCATCGTTTCTCTCATTTACTCTCTGCATGTCTCTAAGCTTCCCCCCTCTCGCTCTCTATGCCTGTTTTTCTCTTCTCTTCGCTTCGCGCTCTCTCTCGTTCCCCTTTGACACTGTGTGGGAGTGAGATTTGCAGGGTAGATTATAGAGTGTGTAATAGTGTGTGTCAGAGGCAGGGCTGCCACTGTAATTGGTGCCTTTACTCCACAGCTGTCTGAGCCCAGCAGCATCTGTTTCACTGATCACGCACATACATGCGACTCGTCGAGCGGGTAAACCCACCAGAGCATCTATAGCGTGCTTTGGGTTATTGATTTTTCTTAAGTGGAAGAATCTCAGCTATGTGTGCCACTGAAGTCCTAAGGATGGACAGCATCACTGGCATGCCATCAACTACTACAGTAAACAATTTTGGCCTCCTTTTGAAAAAAATAAAATAAACACGGAAACTTGTTTACAGTAATGCACTTGCAAAGCAGGCATGCATAGAGCACCGCAAATAATATTTAAAAAGGTGCAGCTGTAACTTTATAACCCTCAAGAGTTAACAAAAATATCATTTCCTTAACAAAAACATTTGTTCACTCTCATACCTTTCTAAATTCATTACTTTTTTCTTTAGCAGATTTGTCTCAGATGCTTCTTGAATGGGGAAGATGCTGTCAAGCTCCATATATGATAAGAAAAATCATCATAAAGAGTGTGTATGACTTGTGAACCATATCATTCGTGCACTTTTTAAAGGGTCATGAAACTCTAAAATAATCGAAATGCACAGGTTGGATATCACTGAAAACAATGATATCACTCATTTAGTCTATTATTAAAAGTTGTTATTTTTGTTCTTCTGGTTATAAAGCAAAGTTCACAAAACATGAGGCGTCATCTCCAAATTGTGCTTGGCTGGAGCATTTGTGTCTACATTATCAGTTTCTATAAGCTTTTCCCCACATTTGTTGAACTCAAACATACTGTACAATTGGACAGAAAAACTTAGCGAATGTTTGGTAACACTTTGGTTAAGTAACACTATTAACTATTTGCTTATTAGCATGCTGTGTGTAAGTACTTATAAAGCACATATTAATGCCTTATTCTGCATGATCATATTATGAGCAGATCCATTAACCCTACTCAACACCTAAACATAACTACTACAACAACCACCTTACTTACTATCAATATGCAGCCTTTGGAGTTTGAGGGAAAAACTCTTGTGATCTCTAATCTAAAGTGTTACCATTTTTTTCTTACAGTAGATATCTTTTGATCTTTCTGTATGGAAATTATTTATCCTGTTTTCTTGTTCACTGTTTTGTCAGTATCTCATTTTAAATATTTTTTTTAGACATTGTTTATTTTCCTATTATTTATTTATTTTATTTTTTTTTTTACCTGATTTTGCCCTATTATTGACATGGTAAATAGCTTTAGATAGTGGCATGGCATAAATTATTTAAAAAAAAATAATAATAATAAAATCACGAGCCACAATTATTAGTCCAAACACCAATAGCTAGACAAGTAGGTGATACAAAAGTTTTTACCACAAAGTCATCAGTCTTGAATGTGATTAGTATAAATTAAGGAAGTTAGCTTAGAAAAATACATGCAATTACCAGAAGAAACCACTGACTTCAAAAAGTAAATCAGGAAGTATGAGCCATGCAAAGTAATTAAAAAAAGATTAGACCAAAAATGATTTCTTATGTGGACAATGTTATCGTTATGGCCCTCATCTGTCATTCACTTCCAGATAAATGGCTGATATCTTTGGTGTTATCAAATGCTGTTAGTCCATCGAGCATCAGAAATTCATGAAATTTGGCATGTTTTCTCAGAATGTCCTGTTTCCCTTGCGTGCCAAGTTTTGTAAAGATTAGACATTGTGCTCAAAAGATATAGGCCAATTTATCATTTTGACCCCGATGTGCTAAACAGTTAAATTAATCAAAAGAGTGAACTTTTTTTAGGATGACTCTCAAATCTCCTTCTCACTTCCACATATTTACACTGGTATGTATGTATGTCACAGGACACATAAGAACCAGTGGCGGTGTTGATGTCAAGCGGTGCTATGCATTTTATCTCCTCAAGTTTAAATGTGTGCATGGATTTTTAAGCCACAAAGGAGATTTTCAGCAATTTATGACTTTATATTTTGGACAGTTCCTCATACAAAGCTATCATATGACTTAAGAGAACTTGAAATAAGTTGTTTGTACTACATTTGGGTTGCTTTTTTGGAGCTTGACAACCCCTGCGTTCTGTCATTGTATGGAAAAGAGCAGCATCAATCAAGAAAATGATACAGCTTTGGATATTTTGCAGTTCATTCATTTGTTTTGTTAACTAAAGTATTAATGTGTTCCAATCAGCTTCAACATTTCTGCATTTCACACTGAGGAACAAGACAAAAGTGTTTTCAGCGGTTGACAGAATAAGCCACAGATGCTGCTGATAGAGCTTAAATAGTGTTTATCCTCAAATATTGCTCAAAAACAGTGGATGATAGATAAATTGGTTATTTGGATATTCTACAAAAGCATTATCTTGTGTGCACACACATCCTTTGAAATCAAAACGTTTTGCTGCTGAATGCAAATGTGACCAGACATCTGCTGGAAGTAGTTGTGCATAAACGAATGTCTCTTTTCTTCTGTCTTGATCACCTCACGTTGAGATGAGTGATTGCTTATTCTTCCCCACTATAAAGCCCAAAAATTGTCTTCTGCTCCCATTTTGCAGTTCTGATACGATTGCGTTCCAATGTGTTTCTCTATAATTGAATCTCTTTTGATTTATGATGATGCTGCCAGGGTCTCATGGCGCACTGTAGGTTGTGGTAATAAAAGATTTTTTTTTTTTTTTTTTTTTAAGAGATGGGGATTGTGGTGCAATAACAGCCGTTTCCAAGTAATTGAGAGTTTTCATGGATCAAATATGTTCTCTTGTTCCACTGCCATGTTGTTTGCCTTCGTTGTCAAACCTGTTTTGCCACATTGATGGGGTTGAGGTGAGCTGTCAGCCGCAGTAACTCACCCGCCCCCCCTGTCATTCTTTCACTGTGTATGGTGCCTCAGGCGTTTGGATACTGTACTGAGGGTCGCAGTAAACATTACAGGGTTTCAGATTCCTTTTTGGATTGAGAGGGGATTGGGGACGGGCCACAACTACTACAGCAAGATAATGGCATTAGATTGTGTGGGTCTGTCCTTCAGGGCTACATCTGCAGAAGTTGAGCTCAAGTGAGCACTAGCATGGCAATGTCGTTGTTTTGGGTAAAGAGAGACACTGATGACCAGCATGGAAAAAGACAGAACCAAACTCATTAGTGGTGCACTCTAGTTTTTTTTTTTGCTGCTTGTTCAGAAATAAATGAGCTACACAATTTTTTTTTTTATCAAGATTTCATTGCGCTGAAAGTCAAGTCACTATTATTTGTATAGCGCTTTTAACACTGCAAATTGAGTCAAAGTAGCTTTACATCAGCTTGATATAAAGCTGGGTGGCTTTACATGAGCTTGAGTATTTAGTTGGGGAAATGGTGTCATTCTCCTCTGGCCAGATGAAGTCAGCAGTTTAAATCTAGGCTGCAGCAGAGTCAGATTGTGCAGAGGACTCATCTGGTTCCTGTGGTCTTGTCCCGATGGCAGTCTAGGAGACAGGGTCTTCAAACGGCTGTTTTCAACACTGATAATAAAAAGAAATGTTTTATCAAAATTAAATTATTTTTATCAAAATCATTGCAAACCCAACATTTTTTAACTTTGTCAATGTTTTTAGTTATATCAGCTCAATTATTTTGAGTAGAATCCAGTATATTCAAATGTTTTTGAGTAAATGTAAACACTCGTTCAGTGTTCAATGTTAAGTTGCAGTGTATTGTAAACAGTTTCCAGAGGTTCTCATTGTGGTGAAGAGTGAAGCTTGTTCTCAGGTTGTGGGAGGATGTTGCATGCAAGTGTTTTTTGACAAGGAGGATGAGCCGATGACCGTATACAATTTGCAGACTCTTCTATATATAGGAAGTGGTGGCCCTGACAGTAATTCATCTTATCTAGTTAAGACGCAGTTAGCAGAGCATGTTTTGCATGCAAATGCAATGAAAAAGTAAGAAGCGACAAGCTATTGTTGATTGCATAAAGCATCATGCATCTGTGTCTTCATCCCACAAACTAAGCTCAAACAAACAAGCTCTCTATGACAACCACAGAAGGTCAACTGAAACTCTTAGAAATCGAACACAACTTGGCAGTAAACACTAACAGGTATTCCTACTTAAAAATGCATAAAAGAATACATTTACTCTCTTGATTCAGTTCCAATTCAGGTCTAGTTTTAGTTAATAAAAGAACAGTGATTCTCATATTGTCAACCCCAAATTTGACAAATTTAAGTGGGTTGCATGTAAAGAAATTGAATGCAAATGTCATGAAAACAGAATTGCTGCTTCAAGTCGCTTAATAAATTAAACTGAACAAGCAAAATGAAAAATCATATTTTTAAATGTATATGAGGCCTGTACAAAACAATACATTCACCAGTCTCTTGCATCTTGTTTATCGCTACATAAAAAAAGAAGTAAAAAGCTTGCTATCTTGCCAATATGCATTATTGGTAGCCAGCAGTGTTAACCTGAGGCTTATTCAGTGTTTTTTTTTTGTTTTTTTTTGACACATCTAATTTTGTTTTGAGATGTTTGGAATCAATTCAGTTTAGTTCTCAGTTCATGCAACATGCAAAGTATTTGAGTTTGGTCTACATGCTAATTTTATTTTAAGAGAACCCATTTCTAAAATGTGAAACTGTAGTCAAGTGAATCAGGTTAAGCCAAGTTATTATTGGATAATAGCATGTGCTTGCTAAGGCTAACATCATTTGTTTAAATCCCTAAAAATTGGTGCCGTTTGTCCCACACAGTTTGTGCTGCAGACATGATTGATACTTCAAATCATTCATTGCGTTGAGGAAAGGTGTGCCAGTACTTTCCTAAGCAATAAAACTTTGATTTTTGCCTGGTGAACAATAAAACTGTGAAGAAGGAAAAAAAAAAATCCCATAAATCCACCCAAATCATATCTAGAGACCAGAATATCATAGAAACCCGAGGGTGGACTTGCTTAGTAACCACCCTAGCAACCACCCAGAATATCTTTTGCACATGCAAAGCACATATTTTCATCAAAAAGTGTAGTTGCACGTATTCCCCTTGTTTTAATCTGGCTTTTTCAAAGCACTATTGTGTTTCATACTTCACAAAGTCGCCTAATTTATTCTTTTTTTAGTCCCATTTTCTGCTGTTTTTCTCCTACCGCTCAAATTTGCTACAACACATCAATTATTCATATATTCAATTCATAGTCAATTAACGTATCCCAACTGCTGTGACGAAGCGTTCCGAAGAGGACACTTTAATATCGCGTGTGAGGTGCAGGAAAACTTATTTCTCGTCTGCTGTAGCCTCGGGGGCTTCTGGCAATGAAACACAAACGAAACGTCCTCGGGAATCCAGCGACAACTTATTATTCCACTCAGAGCGCAGAGAGAGCTGGATATTTGGCTCGTCATGTAAAAAGGAAACTCTGCAGCAGAAAGAGGTCAGCGGTCATGTCCAGCCACAGAAGCGCCATTCAGGCCATGACGAGAGGCGTCCAACACGCGGGGAGGTCACGCCGCTTCCGTTAACACACACACTGTCATCTTTATCAAGTCTCGCTTTGATATTGTAATAGGCATGCGATTTGCGCATTTAAGCGGCTTTCCGTGACTGGAACGTTCTGTGTCGGGAATGATGGAAAAAGAAGTCAAACCAGAGAGGGAGAGGGAGGAATGTGGACTGAAGTTTGGGTGCCCTTGATTGTAAGAGAGAGACTCTTTTCTGGCAGTGCCAGGCATGCAGCAATAGAGACGGGCACATGCATGCACGCTTTCTTCTGCATTCTTGCTTTCACTCATTTAATCAGTTGTTCGACAGGGTTATTATCAGTAACTAAAGCTGTAAAGAACTTTGTTACTCGACTAGTGGAAAGAAAACATGCAAAATAGACTAAAGTATTTCATTTATTGCATCTGTAGATTTCTATGACAATACATATCTTTTAAAGGCCTTTTTTTTCAGAATGTTTTTTTTTTTTTCTCCTGCACTGAGCCAAAAATCACTTCAGCAGGACTTCCATTCACCAAACTTGACAGTTTTATTCCTATATTCTATATTCTAAAGGTTTTACAGAGTTTTTTTTCCCCCTTTTCTTTTATTTTCCTAATTGTATACAACATTGTATTCCTAAAAACATGTTGACAATGTATTTTTTTCTGGCTTTTGTGGTGCCAGTGTATGCAAATTAGTGCATATTTAATTAGACGATGGCTCATTTGCATATTCAAACATGACATTTGAGAAAACTTGTAATACAAAAATGTTTGTAGTAGCCTACTTTCTGTAATCAATCAGCCGGGGAAATATGGTCAGGTCTATTAGTGTTTTTTTTTTTTTTTTTTTATCCTACGTCTCTTCTAAAACTTATTTTATTTCAGCTAATTGCCAAGACAACGGTTCTCCTTTTTGTATAGTTTAAATTTAAGAACAAAAATAACTTGTTGCTTGTCTTTTCCACTCCGTTTCTCTCTGATGCTCTTCCTATGTGGTTTTGCTTTGCAAGTAAATGTCAGTGTTTTGTTTTTGATTCAGCCACAGGTTCTGCAAAGTGCATGAGGTGTGAACTGAACTCATTTTTTTTGAGTCATTGGCATCACCAGGCAAACCACAAAGTTCACAAACTTGCTTACAAGGCCTTTATTTTGAGAGACAGGATAAACGTGTGTCCGACCAGGTCTGTGTTCTCATCCTGTCCTATTTATCTGCTGTGGATTTCCTCTTTCTAACTTTTCTGAAACCCTGGTGTTCTTAAAAGTGTAGCATATTAAACAATGAAAAGCACATTTGGGGGAATGGGGGAAAAACTGAAACATATGAAAGTCAGTTTTGCTGATATTTTTCTGTGGACAGGAGAAATTTGGAAGTTTCACTCCACACATAAACAGTTGCATTTCTGAAAAGGGCAAAAAAAGAAAAGTTGTCCATATGACTTTGTGAATAAGGGGGAAACCTTTATTCATTCATCCATTCATTCATAATTGCATTTCTGTATCTCAAACAGTGTAGCATGATGCTAGCAACACCAAGGTCAAGGGTTCAGTTCAGCATGAACTTAAAATGTATACTTTGGATAAAAGTATCTGCCAAATGCATAAATGTAAATAAAATTGCCCTCCACTGCAGCTGTCTAATGTCATCGCCCTTCAGAAGATGGTTAACTCGCCTTTTATGAGTAATTTGAGTATTTTCTTTTACAAATAATTCTGAGATATCTGCCTGTAGTACCTCAAACAAACCCACTGCATGACTTTACGAGTCGTATGATCTACTTTTATTAGGTTTTCCAGTGTTTTCTCTGGTCCTTTTTGGAGTTTGTATGATGTGCTCACTATAAAAAAGGTTAGTCATATTTTTAACACATCTGCTGTGTTAAAAATATCATCATACGGGATCGGGCCGACATGAGGGTGAGTAAACGATGACAGAAGTTTTATTTTTAGGTAACCTAATCCTTTAATCAGAGCATAACCAGCGCATTAGATCATCCGTTTCTGGATGAACCTTGTTTGTTTGCTCTAGCCATTGGCCTCTCTTTTAACTTTAAACGCCGTCCCTAGTGTGACACGCATCCCACAGGCAGCTATCTGAATAAAATTGATTATTGCTTTCAGGCATCCCTAAGAGCTCTGCCCTCTGTTCCGGAATATTAACACACTGGATATGTATTGATGTCTGATCCGGTGTGGATGCGCATGTGTGCGTGTCTGGAAGTGTGCGTGCTCTCTATTCACCGTCTGTCCTTGTGTGCCAGCGTGTATATTTGGACATGAAGAGCCGCTTAGAGTCCTCCTAACAAATCAGCATTGTTCTGTTGTGGGCCCAGTCCTTGGCTCCAGGAGTGTAAACAGACAACTGTTGGGCGCTGCGCTTCCTGCCAAAACTTCTTATGTGAACATACGCTCCGAGCCCATTCCTCCAAACTCGGCCCTCCTCACTCGGAAGCGTGCCGCTATTTCTAATTCCGTGCCATTGTCATGAGAACCGTTTTATTTTAAAGCAATTGTAATTAAATGAGTGCCAATTCTCATCTTATTGCTCGCCGCATCTCCTCCTTGCTCTCCTCCCCCTCGCTTCGTTATTTCAGGGATGCGTCCATTTTTGTTCCACCTGCCAATAATGGTTTCCACCCACCGCCGCGCAGATTTCCCCCCAATTACTGCATGTCACCCTTTCACCCCACGGCCCCCTCCCTCCCTCTCAGTCCATTCATTACGCTCAGCCTGCATCAGTCTCTCTCCCTCTCGCTCCGTCTTTCTCTGGTCACTCTGTCCGTCTTCTTCCCGTCTTTGTGTGCTGGATTAATATTTTATGAGCTCCTTGATGACGGGTGTTCACTGCTGGGCAAACAGCCCCAGCTGAGCCCCCCCAGTCTCCCCGCATGCCTGCTCATCAGTAAACCCGCTGGGGAGCCCTTCTCTCTCAACTCTCTCCCCTTCACTGACTCTCTCGCTCTTTCTATCGCTTTCTTCTCCGGCTCTGACTAAATACAATGAGCCGTCATCATTTCTTTGCTGTGTCAAGGAGATTTTGTGCTTTTGTGTGAGGCAGGGTTGTTATAGTTAACAAAAACTAAAACCATAAATACAAAAAAACACACAAAATAAACCGATTGAAATAAAATCAAATGTAAATAATTTATTTTATTTGAGCCGGTTGCCATGGCAACATTTATGTTCATTTATTTTAACTTGTGCTTAAAAAACTAAAACTAATTAATAAAAACTAACTATATAGACATAAAAAATAATAAAAAAAGACAGACACAAGATATAAAAAATGTAAACGTATTACATTTCTTTAGTTTAACTCTATGTACTAAAATAACTAAAGCAGAAATTAAAAAAACAGAGATGTTTAGATTAAAAAATAATAATAATATAAATGACAAAGTTTGTAAAACTTTAAAATTGTAATGAAAGCAAAATGTAAATGCATAAATAAAAGAATATTTAATTTTATCAGACATTTCTCTTTTTTTAGTTTACTAAATTGACGTACTAAAATAAACTAAATCTTAGATAAAAATGAATTAAAACTATGTAGACATTAAAAAATAATAAAAACTAATAAAAATATAAAAAAATGGCTAAAACGTGAATTTTAATTGAATCAGAAAATATAAAAATTAAAAATATTAATAAAGACTTTGTAAATCAGTAATACAAAATAACAGTGGTAAGTCAACTTTATTGTAATTTTAGCACATTTCATAGCAATGGATAAAGACAAAACCCAGTTCTTTCAGGGAATTACAGTGACACATGTTGTAGACAGTCACAAAGACTAAAAAGACAACAGTAAATATGGACAAAGTTTGTAAATACTAGATTAAAAAATCTATACAGACACACGCGCGCATTTGTTTTTGTGAAAAGTGGGGACATCCCATAGGTGTAATGGTTTTTATACTGTACAAACTGTATATACTATTGCCCTACACCAACCCTACACCTAAACCTACCCCTTACAGGAAACTTTGTGCTATTTCAGATTTTCAGTACACTCCATTCTGTGTGATTTTTATAAGCGTTTTGAAAAAACGCATCATACGGTATGTATACATGCATACATACTTACAGTATTGCAATAAAGTTATGTAATGCAAAATTATACAAGGCCCGGTTTCGATTCACAGCTGATTCTAGTTGATTTCTTCTAGATGGAAAGAAGGTACTAAAGCAATTTGTAGAAAGGTGCATGTGTTTATGTTGCACTTATGATTTTCCCCTTGGTATCATTAAAATACATCCCTTTTTTAATGCACTTGCAGGTTGACACCGTGGGAAATGTCACAGCCGGGTGACATTTGACAAATGAAGCCCAGCGGATGGCGTAGAATCTATTAAAGGCGGTGTGTTTGAGAGATCTGCATTCGTTTCAATTGGTATTGTGTGAACCCGACAGTATCTGTGTCAAAACCTGGTGCAACAGAAACACACTGGTGTCAAACCCCATCTGCCCTCTCCAGCTGCGGCGCGGAGAGGCGTGCCTCTGCCTCCCCCCACAACACCCCAAATCCACCCGACATGCGGCTTTAAATGCAGCGTGCTTCAGTTCATGCCCGAATGCCAGCATTAAATATTAAGGGGAGGTACTGCAGGCTTAAGTGATGATTTTGGGTGGATTAAAAATTTTAGTTGGATTTAATTTTGATTCTCTACAACATGTTACTTAAGCTAAAATGGCACAAAAATTAATTACATTTAGAATTGGTTAGCAGCCTACACTAAAAAAAAAAAGATTCATTAAATTTTACAATTTTTTTTTTTTAAGGTAAGTGGTTGCAATCAATTTATTTTAGCTACATTTAAATAAACAAATTTACTTGACTAACTTTCAACATTTATTTTTTTTATTTAAATGTAGCTAAAATAAATAGTTTGCAACCACTTAAACTTACTTTTGTATTATCTTTTTTTTTTTTTCAGTGTGTATATAAGAAACGGTTAGTAATGTTATGAAATATACTGATGTTCCATATATTTTCACACGCACAGACAACTAATTTTTAAATATTGCTTCTTAAAAGATAATTCTCATAATTCTTAAATGGGTTTTTGTAAAAATGCATGTTCATATGCAAATGTTTTACTAAATAAATGCAGATTTGTATTATTATTTACTTATTCCAATTTGCATATTTTAAGATTAAATACGAATGCGCAAAAAAAAGTTCTGTTTGCACTTTCTTAAGTTAAATTTTTATTAAAGGAGCTGTTAATGATTTAATTTCAGCCATTTTGCTAACATCAGACAAAAGCCCTCCTGCCCTCGAATTGATTGACAGGCACAGTGTTTTTTTGATTGATTACATTTTCTAATTGGCTAAATATCACTCATCATTATAATCATTTCAGTGATATCTGTCAGATAATAAGGTGTCATTGTGTGTGATACTCCTAAAAAAATCAATTAGAGCACCTTTAATGAAAAGGAAAACACATTAATACCGAATATCAATAAGCACAATTAAAAACTGAGGGGAAAAAGTCAGTAATATTGATGCAAATAATAATTATATGTATTAATCATAAATAAGATAATAAAATGTTTTTTATTGTTTCATCAACAAAAAGGCAGTCATGTCTGAAAACTAAAATGCTAATATAAAAGCAAAATGTTTTGTCTATCTGTTCACCTGCAGTACCTCCCCTACGTAAGGTCAAGCCCCGCCCACTCCACATGCGCTTCATTGAAACTGTTTCATGACGTTCGGAAAGCCCCGCCCACTCCCCCCAGAGCTGCTCGTGCTGCTCGCTGGAGTCTGAGCCGCTTCACAACAATGTAGCACACGCATAATGGGATTTACCGGGTTCACTTTCAAACGCTTGTGTTGTTGTTTTAAAAATTAACAAGACTTTCGCTTTGACTTCAAAGGGGATGAAACGCAGTGCCGCTGAATGAAGTGAGTAGCACAGTTCGCTGAGAAACTTTTGGGTGTTTTTGCGTTTTTGGATAGACTACCGAGCGCTGAATTTGTGCATCTGTAGATGCTTTCAGAAACACGCGGTGTTCATCTTTTGCTGTTTAAAGATTCAAACAAGTGCATAAAAATTACTTTGTTTTTGAGGGAAATGTTTAGGGTTATGTTACATTAAGTTATTGTGAATGTCACTGGAGAAGTTCTTTTTCGTTAAATTAAGTAATGTGATTAGGGAATAATGTATTGTTTTCATTTACCTGACAGGAATCTCATTTAGTATTTCATAACTTACCATCAGAGCACTGAACATAATGCATCTTTGTGTTCAGCTCGTTGGTCAGTATGTTCTGTTTATATTTTATAACCCTTCAGAAGGTTTCCTGCAGACTGGGACAGACCTCTGAGAGTATTCATTGATTTTTGCTTTTGCATTCTATTTCAAGCTCTAACAAGCTTTACTTTGATAGAAAAGAAAAAAGAAACATGAAAAGCAAAATGGTTTTCATCATTTTTTTTTCTTTTTTTAGTGTCTGCTATTGAAATGTAGTTTGCAAACATTTTTAAACTACCTGAGAATTGCTATCTAAATTACATTTGTTCTTTTAATGCTTTTCTTTTTTGAATCCTTTTCATTCAGCTCCGTTAATAAAACTTTAATGGGACTGATTTAGTCTATCACTGTAGATAAATAACATCACAGGAATGTCAATGCATCTGAAATAACATTATCAGACAGCTGCGTTGACATCCTATTCTCAAGACTCCAATTAGTCCAAGGTGACTAGTCAAAGACCTCGAATGCCACACTAACCTGTTGTGGAGTGGATCTAATGTATTCAGGCTTAATTGGAAGATAACTAGATGTTTAATCACACATTTACTCAGTGGTTTTCCAGCCTCTGTATCAGCAGCTTGCGGTTATTGTACTATTCCTCCGGGAGGTGTGGCGTGCCACTCTAGGAGTCGCGTTTGGGATTGTGTCTTTTCAGCGAGCCGTACCAAGTTTCATGAAACCCGAACATCTCTTTTCACCCTCTCTTTCTTTTTTCACGCGCTCCCCCCGTTGTTATGACTCCATTGTCTCCTTTCTAAACGCCTCCTCCCTTTTAGTCCCTGAGGAGTGGTGGGTTTTCACCTTGCGTTCAGCATATGGGGGGCGTAATTTGCTGCTCGTGTTGACATTCTTTTATTGTTTCGTGCACCCGGCACCCACAAACAAGTTTTTCCTCCCTTTAGTCTCTAATTTGAAATTGCACTCCTGCGAATTTGCATTTTCTTTCCCTCTTCAAAGACGGCCCTTATCTTGTAAAATGTTTGGCTTGTAAACGCTTTAGGGAACCTTCGTTCAAAGTCATTATTATGCTCCCTGAGCTGGGCAGACAAAACATACAGCTTTGTTTTTTTTTTTGTTGTTGTTGTTGTTTTCAGCCTCTAAAACAGCTATTAAATAGGGTGTGTAATGTATGAAGTAGCCCATGAATTTAGTGGCAGCTCCCTTCCTGCCGGTTTCACTGGAGTGAGCATGTTTATCTGCCCCCATCAAATAATTAATGTTGCATTTTTATGCACGCAGATGCTTGTCAAGGTGGTGATGAAAGCAGTGTGGGCCGCTCACGAAGTGAGAGTCTGCCAGTGTGAAAATGAGAGCCGAGGGTGAAACCTAATAATCATCATCATACGGTTGATGGTTCCAGAACTGTTTTTAAAATTCACAGAGAGTAGACGCACTTCTCACACTCATCCAGCTTATGAATATAGATGTGCACCTTTCTAACCTGCCAGAACTGTTGAATTCAATCAGCGTAAAATTGAAATGGCACTTTTTTAAAAAAAGGTTTACTGTGATTACCTGTAGGTTGCATTCAAAAGAGCCACTCCGTGTCATTTTCCTGTGGATTCACAGAGTTCGTCTGTGATAAAAGCTTGCTTGAGCATCATTATATCTCCCATTGTGGCCATTACGGCTCATTACCATCAAAATAAGATGTCATCATATTTGTTTGTTCAGAGAGGTGATAATTACAGGGAGCCTTAGATGATTGGTTGCCTGACTCACTCAGTTCGACCGCAACCGTGTTTTCTCCAGCAAAAATTCCTGCAGGACCTAAACCGCACCGCTAACCTCTTGCTCTCCTTGCCGAAACGCCCTGATGATATCAGATATCTAGCAGCGTGCGTGAAATATGCGCGAAATATTCATGAGCTCAGTTGGAGAGTATAAAGCAGCGATGAGGAGAGGAGGCTTTGCTGGAAACAGAGGACAGATTGCAACAGAGATATAAAGATAGTTGAGTTGGCACGGCGGGAGGGAGAAAAGATTGAGTAAATACAAAGTGGCGAGTCTTTTCTATAAAATATTAGGAGCCTCAGTTGCATACAACTGTCAGCGATGAAATATGCACGAGGTTACTTTACTAATCGGTGTATTTTATCACACTCCCGCTTTGTGTTCTTCAAACAGCCAGACGCGTTCTCTGTTGTTTTTTGCCTTTCTCTTCTTTTTTTCAATTTTCCCCACCTTCTCTCCCTCTCTAGTTCCATATTTCCCAAAGTATCACCCCCTCCTGCTTGGGCGTAGAGTATGGAAATGAGAACTTGCCCACCCTCCCTCCGCACAGTGGTGGTGATTAACCACTGCACACCCCAGGCACACACACACACTCACAAACTCTCTCTCTTGCACGCTCTCACACACACTTGGTGTGCTGACACTTTCATGCCTGGCATCAAAGAGACTTGTAAATCCCAGTCACTCTCACTCTCGGTACGCATTCAAAGAGCCAACGCTGTAATAATCAGCGGCAGCTCCGCGATGTGCCCATCTCCACCAGACATGATGCGTGTTGCGGGATGCTTTGTCTTTGTCTCGCACTGAATTTCCAGGTTTATTTCCACCCTGACACCTGCGTTAGCATGGCACAGTCTCACCTGCTGCGACAACCCCACCAATCTGCGCCCGATCTGCTTTGTGTGATGTGACGCAAATGTGAATCTTACCTTATGAGAACTTGTCAAAAATGACTTGCTTTTTTAATCAAGCTTTTGCAAGGATGTGGTAATTAAAGGGATACATGATAATTCCGTCCGCATTTAATAGCTCATGACTTTCTATCATCTGTAGAACATGGAAGATATTTTAAAAAGTGTAATTTTTGGTTCATATAGTATGCGCAGACAAAAGGTATAAAAGCTGTTGAAGCGGTAACCTTTCAAAAGGTCTACCTTTTGTACCTTATTTACCCCTAAATGGAGCATATTAGTACCTTAAAGGAACATATCAGTAACTAAGGTTTAAATATTAGTACCTACATGGTACATATTAGTAACTTTTGAAAGGATACCACCCCAGTTCTTGTACCTTTTTTCTTAGAGTGTACAATGAAAGTCAGTATACTGGCTCCAGTTTTATTGGTTTTCAAAATATCTTTGATAACACTTACAATGAGGTTCCATTTATTAACATAAGTTAGCTACGTTAATTAACATGAACTAGTAACAATAGTTCTAAAGCATTTATTAGTATTAGTTACTCTTGATTTCAACATTTACTAATACAGTATTCAAATCAAAAGTTGTATCTGTTAATATTAAGTAATGGACTTGAGCTGACGTGAACTGCTGTGGCTAAATACAGTAGCAAATGTACTGATCATTGTTAGTTCATGTTAGTTACACATTAACTAATGAGACCTTATTGTGAAGTGTTACCTTGTCGTCTTTTGTGTTCCGCAATATAAAATCAGTCATGCAGGTTTAGTGCGACATAAAGGTGAGTAAATGCTGACAGAATTTATATTTTTGGGTGGGCTATCCAATTAATTTACTACACGCTGGGTCTTGCATTGTCTTATGAATTCAGACACTTTTCAGATGCTTTATAAATTCAGATGCATTTAAATGACGAGCGACGTTCTGACGAGACGCAGTGGTGCATGTCGCAAGATGCTTTGTGTCACATCAGATTTCCAGGTTAATTTCCACTCAAAATCTTGCTGCCCTTGCCACCTGCTGTGACCGCTCACCCGACCTACGCCCTCTTTGTGTGTCACATACAGACTCCAATGTGAAGCAAACATCTCATCTGAGAAGTTCACACCTTGAGAAGGTGATCCAATTAGGCAAAAATGTCATGACTTGCTTATTTTTATCGAGCTTTTACTAGAAGGGCGTCATTAGCATTCATGAATTTACATGCATCTGCTTGTACATGCAGAATTTTGCATTAAAGCTCCATTAGATTGAAGGATGGAACCAAGAATTAGGTTTTGGGGGGGAAATTGTGAAGTCATTTAAAAATCAATATTGATCAGTCGACATTTCTGAATACTTTAGGGATGCATCCGTAAGGTCGATGGTAGTTACGCCCACCAGAACATAAGAATTGTAGCCAGACTATATTGTTCTGTCAGTTCAGACAGTGCTTTAAATTAGGGGAGACGTTTTGTCAGATGTCAAGCCTGCCGAAGCGATTCCTTCCTCTGATAGCGCAAGCACACAGCATGGGTGGGGTTCGCATGTCTGTCTGTTGGCTCACCCCCATTGAGGAGTCTTGGCCTCTGAAGCTCTTCTCTTTTTTTTTTTTTTTAACACACACAGAGGCTCACTTTTTTTTGAATGTGCCAGTTGCATGCTTTGTGTGATGTCCTTCATTTTTTGTGGGGTTTGCGTGTGTGGAAAGTGTGTCTGTCTGGAAGAATTATGTGTACTAGTAACTAAGCTTTGTGTCTGATATTGTGTTTTGTGTATTATGCACTCGGCAAAGAAATTAGACACACATGCACGCTATAATTACTAGCGTGTCTGTTTCTGGAGGTAATGAGTGTTGAGTGAGCATAGCAACCTAGTAAGTATGTGCTTTGTTTTAATATGCTGCTATGCAAGAGAGGAAGTTTACAGAGATTGTGGATGTACACACACTGAAGAAATGGGCGGCACAAGCGCTTCCAGCAAGGGTCAGAGGTCAGCCTGCAATCGAAATGGCTCTCCCTAAATTGGTTGCACCTTTCAGAGTGATAAACTATGCCACCTCCTATTTAAAACATGTTTACATATTGCAAAAGCTGTTATTAGCGATACGCATTACGTATAATAGCTATTTGTCTGGTTTTACAATAGTTTGCTGCGAAACCAACCTCTATTTTTTTCCTCCCTTTGTTAAGTCCCAGTTCTTTGTGTGTGCGTGTGTAAGGAAGAGCTCGTCTCCAATATATATCCCAAGCTTTTTCCATTGCTCATCACAAAGGCAGTAGCTATTCCTCTTTCCTAGTGAATAGGGAGTGTGTTCTCACTCGCTCCCATGATGCCCCGAAACAGTTATTACCATTTAAGTCAAAAAAATGGAGATGAATGCTGATGCTGCAAAAGCTCGACCTAATTCAAGCTGTGAAATTGCCTGTTTTGACAGTATAAGAGACCTCCTGCATGCTCCATTTTAGCACACTTTTGTTCTGTGCCATTCTCACCCTGTCTGCTGCTGTTAGGTGGATCTGTGTAGGAATGGTTGCACCCTGGGTGGGATTCAATCGCAAGCTCTCCATTCCGCTTCTGTTTGCCACTCTTGGTTAGATTTTCGGTGAGGATACGGTGGTGGCGACACACCCTCTTGCTATTAAAACGCTCTAGGGCTGTGAACGCCTCACTGATTTATTCATGTAAGACTGATACATGTAGCATTTACACATGGTCTTTTTGATACCAGTATGATATCCTACTTTTTATCTCCATTTTAAACAAGGTGTGCAAAAATAGTCTGAGCTCATCAGACTGCTTTCGCAACTGTACCTTTAAGACTGCTATATATAAATGACCTCCGTTATGATTTACAGGCGTTCCTGTAGGTCAAACAATGGAGCATGAGTGCTAGCAATGACAACAGCAGGAATTGGATTCCCAGGCAATGCATCAACTACTCCCTTGAATGCAGTGTACATCAGTTTGGAAGAAAGCATCAGCCGTAAATGTAAATATAGAAATTTACTAGACTTTGTTTACTGGCTTTGTTCACGTTCATTCAAAACCGAATAGGTGTTGATATTTATATAGACTGACATCGTTGTCATGATGAATTCTGCACAAGTCAAACTACATTTAGAGGTAGTCAGAAACAAATGTGGAAAACTGCAAAGAACTGTCAATTAACCGACCGTTGAACTAAAACAAGAGTTTTAAACTTGGGTGGTTGTGTGCAGTTTTAGAAAAAAAAAAAATGAGAAAAATAAATCAAAAATGAGGAAAACAACACAAACATGACTTTTCGTAATTACTTTGGTTTGCCTAACATCAAAATGTCATAGCCTATATTGAACTTATTTTTTTAATAAAAGTTCAAGGAAAATTTAAATTTTCATGATATGACCACTTGAAAAAGTGCTCTAGAATCTTTTTTGCTGACTGCGGAATATCTAAAACATGTCAGCTTATTATCAAAGTGTGTTTTCCACCCTGAATGCAAGTCAGCATCATTTAGCTTTTCCAGATCCTGTTGTGCAAGACCTTGACGAAACGGGTCATGACTAAGGATAAGAAAAATCATCTGGCGGTCCGTTGGCTCTCTGAGCTCGTTCCTTTTGATCATGTTCATTAAACGTGGATAGCATGAGTCCTTAAGCTAGGTAGACAAGAGACACCGTACAAAGCGATGTTCAGCTTTCAGCCTTCATAAACAAGGTGGCGCATGAACTCTCCAATCCAAAGCCTAATTGAAAAGAAGTGGCTAATCTCAGCAGCATGTCAAACTGTCCTTTTCTTACCCACCATCCCTTTGAAGGTGGAGACGAGGTAAAATGTTATGCATACTGATAGACTCTAGCTTCTCTGGAATTTTTTTCCCCCTCCTCTCCTTTGCGCCTTCTCTTCATCTCTCATATACTAGGCCCTCAAGACTTCTTGGCTGCTGTGATATGAATTAAAGATGAATCTTTCTTTTCCCTCTATAACTTTCTTGCTCAGATACTCGGTGTCCTCTGATACTTTTTCTCCTTCAAAAATGGAATCGTGTTTGGCGTACTGGCAGAAATTAGTCAAGCCTCTATCTAGACTTGACTTGAAGGCAAGCATAACTATTACTATTGCTCATACTTGGGCTTAGGGATTTGAATGAACTCCTAACCCTAAATATTACACCTTGGCGTGTAACTCATCTCGCACTACTTGTGCTACGGATGCGAATGATTGCTCAAATTGTGTCTTGTTGAGCTGTGGAGTTCAATTTAGTTCTGAAAATAGAGCAAATTAATATGTGTACGTTATAGAGGAAGTCATTGCAGAATTGGACCAGCTCAGATCAAACCACAAAACCAAAAAAAGTTTGTTTTTTCTTTTGAAAGATTATAGGTTTGGGGTAGATTTTTGTCTTGGGCCATATAACATTAAGCTAAAAACTTTAGCATTTGCATATTAACACCCTGGCAACCACCCAGAATATACTAGTAACTACATGCCAACAAGTTAAAAAAAACCAAAAAAAAACGTAACTGTAGCAATAGCAACGCATAATGCAATAGTAATGCATCATGGCATTGAGTTCTGCATGGGATGCACCACGCGTTTCCTGAAGAAAATGAAAATCTAGGTGTTATTGCGTCAGATGATTCTTTATTTTCTCTCGGTTTTGTTCAGAGGTTGATAACTGAATGTAACGGCTGACGCTCGTGACTTTCGAGTGGTTGATTAAAGCGGTGTCTGTTTTCTCAGTTTCATCAGTAAAACCAGAAAGGCAACAGCTACAGGCATCATGCATAATTTAGCACCTAACTTCTTCACATCTCTATTACTTTTTATCAGCGCTCTCATAGTTTCACACACACACACACACACACACACACACACACACACTCTCTCTCTCTCTCTCTCTCTCTCTCTCTCTCTCTCTCTCTCTCTCTCTCTCTCTCTCTCTCTCTCTTTCTGTTTCCCCACTTACCCTCTCCCTCTCTTTCCTTCTATCTCTCCATCTCAAATCTTGATAATTCCGAGGAACACTCCATGTGTTCTCATGTCATCTTGCGGCAGTCAGGATTGGCCAGTAAACAGTGAGTCAGACACCCAGAGGCTGACACAAACACCAGCAGAGGATCTTAATGATAACAGGAACCCGCATCTGGCGCACTTTGGTATGTTTTATCAGCCACCGTTCTTGCGTATGCCGCTCGTACACTGGCGTTCTGACTTTTCTGAAGTAAACTCCAGTATTATTGCGTGTTTCTGGGTCTCAGACGCGTGTCTTTTATTGCACTGGACCAAAGCCTGGCAGTCTCACTCAAGCATCCTTCACTGCCTGTGTGAAGGTGGCAGGACTTTGAAGAACAAAAGAATGTGTTTGAAGCCTGTAGTCTTTGTGCTGCATGGTGATGTGCAGCAGTAGGTATTCTCTGTGGTGTTTTTCTGTTAACTTAACATTTGTCTTCTCTCTCTCTCTTTCCCCCCCTCTCTTACTCCCTTTCTTTCTGTGTATCTTTATCTTTCTCTCTCGATCACCCATCTGAATCACCTCCTCTCTCTGGTTTCCGCTAACACTATCTTGCTTTGCCTTCTGACTCTCTTCCTTCCTTTTCATGTGTTACTCAACTTTCCATGCCCTTCTCCCTCTTCCTTACTGTCTTTTCCCGGATCTTCGCTTCCTTTCCATAACTCTCCTCATGCACATTGCCTCCACTTCTCTGACTTTGCTGACTAACTTTTTTCCGTTGTTTACGTTCTCACCCTGTCCCTCCATTCTGAATTCTCTTTCTTCATGCATATGCTTCTTTTCAACCTGCACTCTCTCTCTTTTCCTCTCTTCTTCTTCTCTATCTCTTTCAGCAGGTGAGGGGGTGCCATGCCAGCTGCTGCTCCCCTGTTGCTGCTCCTCGCCATCTTGTGGTGGCCTCTGGTACTGCCTCTGGCCCCCAGTCATCTTCAGAGCCCCCCTACATTCATCACCCTTAATGGCTCCCGCCTCAATCACCTCCTGCTCGACACCCATTCGGGCCACGTCTACGTGGGGGCGGTAAATGTGCTCTATCACCTCTCCCCAGACTTGCAGCTGCTCTCCTGGGGCAAAACAGGGCCTAAACTGGACAGCCCGGACTGCCTACCCCCCATTGACCCCACCGATTGCACCCAGGCGGAAACCACAGACAACACCAACAAGCTTCTGTTGCTGGAAGAGGTCAAAGAAAGGGAACCACGCAGCCTGATCGTGTGTGGGACGGTCCTGCAGGGCATCTGCGAGAAGCGAAGCTTGAAGAACGTCTCTCAGGTGCTATACAAGACCGACAACCCCGTGGACACGCAGTATGTGGCAGCAAATGACCCTCGAGTGTCCACGGTTGGTGTGGTGGTGGAGCAGAAAAATGTTCTGCTTATGCTTGTTGGGCGTGGCTACACCAGTAAAGGACCTGGTGGGATCCCGCCAATCACGATGCGACGCTTAACCTCAGTCGCCCGGCACTCTGCACCAGCATTTTCCCATGAAGAACTTGGAAAGCTGGTTGTCGGTAGCTACTCTGAATACAACAACCACTTTGTGAAGGCTTTTCCCCACAATAACTATGTCTATTTTGTGTTCTCTCGGCGTGATGTGTGGGGCAAACGAGAATATCGGACGTATGTTTCAAGACTCTGTGCAGGCGACCCCAATTTCTACTCTTATGTGGAGGTGCCGCTTTCCTGCGGTGGAGGATACAATCTGGCACAGGCGGCCGTACTTGGCTATCATCGCGAACAACCCACGCTGTTTGTGGCTATGGCCATGGGGCAGGCATCGACTCCCACGCCCACAGATCGGTCGGCTCTTTGTGTGTACAAGGTGGAGGAGCTGGATAAAGCTCTGCATGGCGCCCAGCTACTGTGTTATACACAGGAGGGCAAAGATGCCAATAACAAGGAGAAGGCGTATATAGAGTACGAAGTGTCCTCCAATTGTCTGAAGCTCCCGCAGGTAAGTTGTTGGCCTGTGTTTGTAGTCATTCCTTAAAGAGGATTACATCCCACTGAAATTCATCATGTTGTTCTCAAAGGGCCTTTGATGTGCCAACTGATCCAACAAAAATGAAATTTTGCTCTTTTTTTTTTTTTTTTCCAGGCTGTAGTTCCCTAAACCCTTCCACCATTCACAATCAGTTCCGCTTTAGACCCCCCCCCCCTCCAAATAGCAGCATAATTCCAACATTAACCAATAAGATAGTGGTTTACGCTGTTTTTTGCCACTTAGGTATCCGCTTATATTGCCAGTCTCAGGCAGTCGTACCCACCTACCTCAACGTGGCTTCAAAAGACTTGACTTTAGCAGACGGAGGGAGTGGCTCCATGAATGTAGCGGCTTTTTAATGAGGGTTAAATCCACAGGTAAAGAGCGATAAGTAGGAATATATAGCTAGGGGAAACCACAAGATATCAGCCCATTAGCTGGGTCGTGTAAGACAGCATGGTGTATGGTTTCTTGGCGACAGATCAGGGTCAGCTGGGGCTTTTTTGCGACAGGGGTGTAAGTCTGGGCGAGTGGCAGCTGCCTCAGTGCTGACACAGATTAGCGTCCAGCTGCCTGCGCCAGTGCTAATCCGCACGGCATAACAAATTCAGCGGTAGCTCCCAGATTTCTGCATGTTACAGGGCTGATTCTAAATCTCTGCTCTGCGAGTATTTACATTTTTATATTTATGCAACCAAAAGTTTATTTGTCTGTAATAGCCATAGCCATAACAAAACAAGTAGTAGCAAATAGGGTTTTTATACTGTAATTCTGGGTATACTGTGGTTTGTGTAGTTTATGGTTTGTTTTAAGTGTGACAAATGAGTACTGGAGAATTTCTAAGAGCGAAATCTAAAGAGGTTTTGTTTGAGAGTGAAGGAAGGGGAGGGAAGGAGGTACTAATGGAGATTGGGTAATGTTCTATTCATGTGTCTGTTGCAGTGTGGAAGGGGGTATTGTGTATTAGTATGAGCTTGGGAATGAAAAGGAGTGGTGTCTGTGTGTGTGTAGCCTCTGGGAGGTGGTTAAATCCAGCTTAACGCCGCAGCTGGTTTGAGTTCTGCTGACCCACATCCTCTCTGGGCTCACCGCCCCAGTGACCGACACACACAGAAGTCCACTGAACCTCTGACCTCAAAGACACAATATTGTTACCACTTTTAATGTGTACGTGTCACTGTATCTAATATACGACTTCTGTCTGTTAATGAGCTTGTCATAAAAGTAAAAAAAAAATCTGCAGTTGCTGATATTATGCAAATCAGTTTTAGACCATGTCACCATGCACATAATAATTTAAACACTTAGTTTATACTGTTCCAAAGATGTAACTTATTCCAAAAATTCCAAAGGTGTTGTTTTTTCCCCAAGCATTGAAATTTATGGGGACTTAAATTTTGGTCTGAACCTCACGCAACATTATCATATTTAGAAGACTTGGAATAAAACACAGGACTCATATTGATTACTTTTATGTTACTTTCATGGTCGTTTTGAAGTTTGAATTCTCCACTCTGTTAATTTAATTGCATGGAAAAAAGCAATATTTCTCCTTATGTGCACAACATCCTGGAATGGGTTAAGGAAGTTCTTATTTCATTTTGACTTCACGGTCATGATATTCATGTTGCAAATTTAACAGTTATAGCCATCTCAATAATTCATAGGAAGTACTGCAGAATGGATGGCTATTATCTTGTTTCCAAAGCAGTAGGTGTGTATGGTGTTTGTATATTTGACCTCCTTTGACTTCAGTTGTGTGCCATTGTTCCACTGTCCTGTGTGGCCACTCCCCTTGGTCTGTAAGCAGAGGTATTGTGTCTGTCTGTCCGTCCACTGACAGCTGCAATTCCAGAATAGCATTAGGTCAGGACACACAGACCTACTGCTGGCTCCAGTGAGCGTGCATCTAAAAATCACTCCCAGCCCTGGATAGATGATGGGTTGGGTTTGACAGACACCATAATAAAAGCAGCTTAGCTTTTTTAGTATTGATTTTTATGCACACAGCAAGGACAGGATGTTTCTGGCACTATCCAAATGCTCATAGTTGACTTTGGAAACTCTGTACTCATCCAGTTTTTAGAGCTCCGGTTTAATATTCTGCTTGCATTTTGGATATTAATTGTTCATAATGTGTCGTCTCTCAGGGTTTTTGTCTCAGTATTGTAAGCATGTGGGCACACAGCTGTCTGTCTGTGTGATTAGCTCGAACCTAATTATTTCCAAAACATTTAACATTCATTAATTCCTAAATTGTTTATATATCGTTTGACTGAATTCCAAGTACAGCCAAGTTGCATATATTAGAAACTTGCATGCCATTGCATGTAAACTACCAGTCAAAAGTTTGCACACATCTACTTGTTATTTATTATTAAGGTTTCATATCTTATTCCATATCAAGTCATTAAAACTATATATGAAAAAAAATCAGCTCTTGTATTTGAGCACCTTGCTGTCTTTATTCCAGCTCTGCAGACTCCGGAAATTCTTTCAGCCAACTTAATGCATCCTTGGAGTAATGTGTGCTGGGCATTTACTGGCAGCTTTTTTCACTTCACAGTCAAACTTGTCTAATAAATGTACAGTTTTATATTCAAAACTATGTCATGAATTCAAACATAAGCATTTAAATCAGATGGTTTTGACGATTCAAGTGTCCAGACTTTTGACTGGTAGTGTGGTTTAATGTACTGCAACTCTCTCCCAATATTTTCCTCCCTACTGTCACTGTCAGTAAAGGTAGGCAGAAATTGAGTCCTCTGTGCAGTAAATAAAGTTGTCAGCGGTGGCATATAATCAGTTTATGGGTTGGGAATCGAGTATGGGTTCTTATTCAGAACCGGTATGTATAAATATTCCGGAACTGAGTGGTTTTCATGACATTCGGCTCCGTTTACAGTCTGCATTCTTCCACTAATGCAGATAGAGCACCGTACTAAAACCGTACTGACAGTGTTTTCATGCACCATTGCTGCACCACTATTGATTCTAAAGTGCCAAAATATCACGTTTTAGCCAAGCTGTGAGGTTGCAGCTTGAATTTTATATGAAGAGAGAGAGGAAAACTGTTGAATTCCAGATTATTCCCATCCCTAATTACTTTCCATCTGCTATAATCATGAACCGTGTGTGATAAATATATTTGATGATGGATATAGGTAATGTAATATTTTTGGGGTTGTGCAGGACTCTCTGAACGAGTACCCATGCGGAGGTGAACACACACCCAGCCCCATCGCCAGCGCCATTGCTCTCGAGGCCACGCCCGCTTTCACCTGGACTCCTCCCATCACTGCTGTCACAACAGCAACTGAAGTTGGCCACACCATAGTACTGCTAGGAGACAAAAATGGAAGGCTGCACAAGGTATGACTTACTATTACCTATTATTGGCCATGCAAAACTTGCAGTTTTTTCATCTTGCATCATGCTTTAATGGCACAAAACCTGCAATTGTTGTGTTAGCAACACAAATCCTTAACCATTAAAGACCCACCATCCATCACTGAAGCATAATGGGAAAAATCAGCATGAACAACTGAATTTTAAAGGCTGTTTACCATCATTAAAGACTCCTTTATTGAAAAGCAAACACATGGAGTAATCATAATCTGTCATTAAGGACTAACTCTCCAGTAATGAGCAAACCGCCCTACAGCATGGTAATATTATGTTATTAAAACCGGTTGGTTCAGTCAGAGTTCAGATAGTGTTTTACATTATTTATCAGGACAAAGTTTTGGGGAGGTATTATAGTGAGTTTTTGCTGCCAAAATTGGTTTGCAGTTTGGACACTTTTGTATCCTTTGTTTGAGGCCTACGGTTCAAGGCCACTGGAAGCTGGAAGTGAGTGTATTTGATGATCACCTTTCAAAGCAGAAAAACATAAGACGTCACAGTTAGCCTGAGGTTGGATTTAAGCTGCTATTTAAGGCAAATGGACAAGAGAGTACATGCATGTCTTAAACTCCTGTGGTCTTAGAGGTGGAACAGTGTAGAATTAATTTTATGAGTCATGGAAGGTGAAAAGAAATGCATAATGAGCAACCCTTATACTTGACACGCTAGGATTTGGTTTCAGTTATGTAATAGTTCACCCATCATTCCAAGCCATCATTTCATGTATTACTTTATTCCATCTGTGGAAAGGAATGAAATTTTCAGGAACCTTCATGCAGATGTTTTTTTTTAATTTATGACTACAGACCTGTCAAGCGCAATAAAAGTGGTCCATATGACCAAATTAATCTAAATTTAAGACATAATTTACAGAAAATCTTTCTTTTTGGCAAAGCTCTGAAATGGCGTTTTAAGTTCAGGTTCAGAAATAGTAATTTATGCCAAGTTATACAGTTCAACTTTTCATTAAATAACAGCTATAGGCTTCAGAAGACTTGGAATAAACCACAGAAGGATGACTAAATAATGTTTGCGTTGTTATTTTTTGGATGAACTATTCCTTTAAGATCCTTCAGGCAAAAGATCCTTGTGCAACATTCATTCAGATTTGGGAAACACATTCAGTTTGCTCTATCACGGTACATTTTTGGCATTTTTAAGGGCGAATATATTTTGATCTGCCAATTTTGCCTACTTTCAATCTGGGAATGTGGGGTATTTACGTCTCGTGGCTGGCCCAGTCTGGCCCGGAGGTGGTGTGATAGTGTGTGTGCATACAGGAGGGAGTGTGTGTGTGTGAGCGGCTGCCTCATCAGCATGAGAGGACATGTTCTGAATGCTTATTGTAAGCGCCTTGGGGAGAACCGATCCCAAGGGAGCCGGTCACATGCGGTGCGCTCTGGGTCGGCTGATATGGGTGGTGGGAGCCGCACTTGGAGTTTTTCATCCTTCAATCCCCTCTGGTGCTGTATGAAATATTAACGGCGAAACTCTGAAACAGCAGCTTGTTTACCGCCCAAAATTCTCCTCAGGCAGAACTTATCACAGACAGCCCACGGTATCACTTCCCCTGCCTGCAAGATGCTGAAAAACCCACCGGTCTGCTGAGATTGCAACTCTCTGGAGCTTTGTGGCCGACGTGTGTGTCTTTTGTATATGCATGTGTATGTGAAAGCGTTGATTAGCGATGCTTGCTTTTGTTCATGCTTTTGAATAAACCGCTAATTGTAAGTATTCAACTTAAGAGCATAATGTGCCCTGCAGCGTTTTTGCTACAGACATGAGTGATACCTTAAATCATGTGCTTTGTTTTGGAAAGTTGTGCTTCATGTACCTTTTATTTTTATTGCAGGTGTTCTTGCATGCAAATGGTACCGGTACCAAATATGACACAGTGGAGGTGGATGTTGAGAGTCCCATTAACGCTGACCTGCTGTTGGACTCCACCAAACAGAACGTCTACGTATTAACTGAAAGAAAGGTACGAGAGACAAACAACTTCCTTTTGACTGCCAGCAACTGAAACAAACGACATCTGGTACATGCGCGCTCTCAAAGGAGAGATTACTCGTTTACTTGACAAACATCATTTGAATGACAGATTTTTTCTCGAGATGAAAGTCTGGTTTTGTTTTTTTGCATTGTCGAGTAATTGCCGGTGGATTCGTCTTGGCAGCCAATCAGAATCGGAGATTGTTTTCACACTGTTCGCTCATGCAAAAGTTGCGTCCTCTTGCGTTTTATCACTTTGCAATGTGAGAACGGCCTCTGATTTGTGTGTGTGTGTGTGTGTGTGTGTGTGTGTTTCAGGTTACAAAGCTCCATGTCACTCAGTGTGAGAAGCATTTAGACTGCCACTCCTGTCTGTCTAATAGAGATCCCTACTGCGGCTGGTGTTTGCTGGAGGGCAGGTACTTGAGCTCACCTGACTGCTGTTACGCATCACTGCCTGCTCTTTCAACACTCCCTTCCCATCAGGCCGCACCCCTCGCTTTACATAAACATCGCATTTAATCATAAGGAGATCATTTACATAGATGATTTTAGATATTCATAATTTCTTCAACGACTTCTGCTTCCACAGAACAGCAGTTGTATTACCGGTTCAACTCTTTTGGGTTATTTATCGACACTTTTTGTTAGGGAGTCTATAATTTAATCTTACATTACCATACAAAGGTTTGGGGTCGGTAAGAAATCAATCATTTTATTCAGCAAGGTTGCATTAAATCGATTAAAAGTGACAGCAAAAATATTTATAATTTAACATTCTATACTTCAAAGAATCCTGAAAAAAAAAATGCATCCACAAAAATATTAAGCGGCACAGCTGTTTTCAACATTGATAATAATAAGAAATGTTTCTTGAGGAAAAAATGAGCATATTAAAATTGATTTCTGAACGATCATGTGACACTGGAGTAATGACATCACAGGAATAAATTACATTCATTACAGAAAGCGGTTGTTTTAAATTGAATTTCACAGTGTTACTGTTTTTATTGCATCTTTAATTAAATAAATGCAGCCTTTATGACAATAAGAGACCTCTTTCAAAAACATTAAAAACATCTTACTGACCACAAACCTTTGAACAATGGTGTATATTTGTCTTTTTAAAGAGTTGGTTTGCCCCAAAATGAAATTGCCATCTGTTCATCCCCATGTAGTTTTGACACTACGTTATTTTCTTTCTTTCTTTTCAGTCTCCAGGCTTCTGTTTTCCCTACAACAAAAGTGGATTGTAACTTACACTGCAATAAGCACCAAAGTGCATCAAACAAGCACAAAACGGCACCCTAAAAGTCATCTGTGCTACTTGTGCACTATATTCCAAGTCTTTTGATAGCATATGGAAACTTTTTATGAGGTACAGATGAACAGTAACCACAAGTAATTCACAAATAATCGTCCTCTCTGCTGTAGTTCTCATATCTCATGAATCCTATCAATTCAGTCTGTCCTTACATTGGAATATAGTGCATGAGTCATATGGGCTTACTTTGATATTTTAAGTGCTTTTATGTTTGTTTTTTTTTAGCATGCATAGCAATCCACTCTTGTTACATGAGAAACAGAATCTCAGACATTCTAACAAAATAATAGGGTCAGAACAACATTGTTTTTGTGTTTTCTTTTAATACTGCCTGCCTAGACATTGACCTACGATGCTTTTATAAAATATCTCAAAATCTCTGTGAGACCTCTATAGATTTTCATTTTGCTTTCATATCCTCTGTAACTTTCAGCAGACTCTTATCTCATTGTTTGTTTGTGTATCAGATGCACAAAGAAGATGGACTGTGCACGGCACGCTCAGCCTCATCACTGGATCTGGAGCTACAGCCATGACCGCCAGTGTGTGTCCATAGAGAGTCTAAAACCCTCCATCCAGAGCAGAGAAGAGCAGACACAGGTACAAACCCTTATCCCAGATCACCTCCCACTCCCTGCTGTCACATTATAGTCTGAGGTCTTCACTGCAGCCTATTTTAGCCAAGAGCCGCCCACTTAGACAGGAAGCAACTCCCTGACCGACATGTAGCACAGTGCCTAACCGGGCATGATGTGACTAAGCAGAAAGCAATCAAAGCTATTTCTTCCATTTTTATCAGAGTTTTTATTCTTAAAAAGCCTGCAAAAAAACATTATTTTGTCAGTTCCTGTGCTTCATAGTGAAATCTCATTGAACCAAGTCCTGCTCCTCAACTCTATTTTAAACATCAGATATGCTCAGCTCATATTGTGCCTCTTCAGAGCATTTTTGCTTTTGGTGTGGATAAGTAATAATTTGTCTAAGAAATATTTGTTGCGTCCTGACTCCTGGAAAATGCATAAAGCCAGCCATTAAGATTAGAGTTGATCATTTTGATGGGGAAAATATAGATTGCTTTGCTTCTGTGAGAATGGACCAAAATATCAATGCCTCATCTTGCACCAAAATGTTTCTTGAATCAAATGCTTTATAGAGTGCATTTGCATCTGACTAAGAATAGTAAATGGCTAATAATATTTAAGGTTGCACTGCCATCAAAAAGGCTCTTGTTTATGTTTAATTTTTTTTTAAAGAGAATTTTGATATGCCCCATCTCAAATTCTTGATTCAATTGTAAATGCATCAATGAGGGGTCAGGAATTGTAGGTTTGCTAGAGCACTGACCAGTTAGCAGCAGATCTCAGCTTATGCAATCCTAACAGACGGTTACATACAGTGAAAACCTTGGTCTTAACAAGCAAAGCACAAAAACCTCACCAGCATCCAAACAAAAGTATCAACAATATCTCTTATTAGTATTCACAAGACCAACCATGGCCTTGCGCATTCTTAAAATGGCCATTAAATGTCTGATCTGTTTTTTTCTTCTCTGCTGTCAAGGTCTCTTTCACAGTTCTACAGTTGCCGGTCTTGTCAAAGGATGAGTCTCTATCTTGCGCTTTTGGGAGTTTGGCTGCTCAGCCTGCGGTTGTCATGGAGAACAGAATCACATGTCAATCACCGGCTCCAGAGCAGCTCCCCCCGAGTCCGCCAGGCAACGGTGAGCCACGCTGACACCATCGCAACTGCCAAGACGGTTTTATCCCAGCAACCAACTGTTGAGCTGAGGGGAATGAAACCCAAACCATTTCTTTTCAAGAGAACATGCTTCTGTTACACTCACAATACATTTTTTTTTTTTTTATTCTTGGTAATCTGAAACTGGCTATCATGGTTTTATCTAACTGCACAAGCACATGCAGCGACAACAAGTTTCTTAGAATATGTTTGCATGCATGTTGTGACTGTGCGATGGCATGGATTTACAGATATTTAAAGATACTTCTGTTGATTTTACTGATGTTGAATCTGGGTTACAGGGATTATTTTGACGTAGGGTATTAGCTTATCTCCTGTGCAACTAGAAAATGTCAATCCGTCGGGAGTATGTACTAAAGCTTTTAGAGATCCTGACAATGAGTTGTGCATCTCTCTAGCGTATACAGTAGATGTACATTAAGATTACTGTGCAGGGATGGTTAAATCCATGTTAAATACTAAATACGAGTACTCTCATTTCAAGGTGAAAAACTAGGTCAAACAGAGGAAGTTTTGAATATTGTTGGTTATGTCATTTGCTGATATTTGTTTTTTTTGTAGATCACGTATCTGTTCGAATGGCACTGAAGTTTGGAGACGTGACTATCTCGCATACAAACATCACTTTTTATGACTGTAAAGCAGTCGGACGGCTCAACGCTACCTCACCGTAAGCACATATGCACACAAGTTTAAGTAGTTGAACTATGTAAACATGCTCCCACACAACAGTTCACCTTTACAGAAGCTAACCTACAAAAACACTTAGAAATCTTTAGCGCTTTGACGTAATAACTTTTGCTTATTAAAATGTTCACACATTGATGGTAATTTAATAATGTCCTGTGGAATGAGAGTGAGCAAGGAAAGCCAGTCATAACCTGTTTAGGTGAATCTCATACAGCCTGTAATAAAGAACTGAGTAAGTGTTTTGCTCAAGGTGAGACACCACAAGTCAGTAGGGTTAATTTAACTAATACTATCACCATACCTTCCTCAATTGATTAATCACAGTACATTAAGACTTTTTCTTCTATCACAAGTTTTGAGATTTTGTTTAAATATGCAAATGAGGCATTATCTAATTAAGTAAATACTAATTTGCATATATTTCCAGAACAGAAATCTGAACGTTGGATTAAACCAGGTTCCAGGTTTCATTTTGCTGATCTATTACAGTCAAAGATCTTTACAGAGGGAATTTTGGATATCTCTCTTTATAACTCCATAAATCAGAAATTAATGTCAACAGCCAGAACAGAATTTCCCATATTTTTAGGAATAAAGTGGTATATAAATCATGTGAATGATCAATAAAAATCCCTTCTGTGAAAAACTTCAGAATATGGATAGGAATAAAAATGTGTGAAGTTTGGTGTATGTAAGTGCTACTGAAGAGGAAATATCTGGCTCAGTGTAGGAGGGGAAAAAAACTCTTTTTGAGAAAACAACCTTTAAAGATATGTATTATAATTGCAATCTACAGACACAAATAGTGCAATAAAATAAACACTTAAAAGTGTATTTTGGATGTTTTTTCTTCTTCCACTAGTCTGACATAAGACTGTGAGAGTCTTAAGAATGTTATGGAAGCAAAGTAGCCCAAAAAAACAATGCTGTTGCCTGTAGTGTCTTGCCTTTAAGAAAATAAAGCTGTCTTTTTCTTGGCAATTAAGCAAATGAATGTAAAAAAAAAAATCTAATTCTCATTAAAAAATAATGACATTTAAATTTAAGAGTGCTTATACATCGTGATAGTATTTGTGCTGCATTTAATTTCATGCTAATTAAAATAAAAAGTCATTTGTTGTCCTTATTTTTTATGCAAAATATAATTTTCTTTTTTCTTTTGGGGTGAAATACTTTCATGACCTGTTTAACTCTAAATGAGTCTCAGCGAGAGGGTGGAAAATTAATGAAAAGCTGCAATATGACACCAATATGTTTGGTGCAATCGTGACAAACATTATATATGGACTAGAATTATAGATGGCCCCATGTATTGACAGTTTTCACATTCATCATATCATATGTGATCTGCTGCAGGTGCATGGCGTGTGTTAGCAGTATATGGCCATGTCATTGGTGTGTGAAGGATGAGCTCTGCACTCATGATAAGAGCTGCCCTCGTCAGCACGTCATCTATAACAGCAGGGTAAGTGTTCGCCCTCTTATCCCCCCCAGGGCTTTACCCTCTCCTGACCGCTAAAGGCAACCATTACAGACAGTCTTACAGACAGTCAACGAGGTCACGACCTGTCATAATATGTATAGTGATCCGTTTTTCTTTCTCAAGATCAAAATAAATGATTATTATTATACTTGGAGGTCATCAGTAATTCTTTCTTCTAAAACAGGAATAAATCCAAAACATTTTCAATAGTGGATTACGCTACCATTGAATGCACCATAGTATTTTCAACCGTTTAGCATAGTACTTCTTTTTTAGGGGACTATAGTTATTTTACTACAGTAAAACTCGTATTATGCGACATATTTACTATAGTAAAAATAACTTTTTACATAATATATTTAAACAATATATATATTACAATATACATAACAATACTTACATTATATACCATGTTCCTCTTCCAATTTTTACTCTTCCAAAAACTAATTTTTCTTTGGGAATTTTTGGCATCATGATTAATTTACATGGCTATTTTTGGAAAAATGATAGTGTTTGTTTAAAGCACTGTAGCAGAAATCATGTTCATGTCTAAATTTGGTCTGTTCAATCACACCGCACCTTCCACAGATCATTTGCATTAAACTGAAAATTCTCTTCTTATCTGACCAACCCTTGCCCTCACTTAGCTTCTCATTTTGTGTGTGCGTGTGAACAGGAGCAGTCATCACCCGGCGGGCCCGACTCTTGCCCCTGCGTCTGGGCCCTGCAGAGCTCCCCTCTGGTTCCTGTTGGCTTTGACACCGAACTCTCTCTGCAGGGCAAAAACCTGGACATATTTGAGGTGATGCTCATCTGCTGCTTATCATTCCACCCCATCCATTGTGCCTGAGTCAATATGTTGGCCTTGACGTTTCATGGCTGTGCATTTTAAAAGGCCATTACTCCCCGGGGTTCAGGAGGGTCTGGGTGAACTCATTTATGATAATGCATGGGGAATGAGGAAGGGGGTTGGAGACAGCTTGTGATTAGCGTTTGATTGTGTGACATGCCATGTGATATTTTAAACAGGATGAGAAAGATTATGCTTGCATGCTGGTCATCGAAGGCCAGGAGCTGCGCTTGCCGGCCACGTTGGACCTCAGAAAAGAGACTGGGACACATGTGTTCAAGTGTGCCACTCATCAGGTGATATTAATAGCGTCCATTTATTCATTTTAGCATCAAATTACGCCACAGCCGCTGCAGTTAATATAGACTTGTGCGTGTGACGTCTGCACTGATAATAGTTGTAATTTATGACACCAGCCAGAAAAACACAGCAATTCAAACATGGATTTGTTGATGGTGCCACACATAATTTGTCTGCATGCACCTGGCTGATTATACATTGATTTTGTGTGTGTGTGTTTAGTTTCGTTACTCAGGAAAGCAGTTTGAATATTCCGCTCCTGTATATCTGCAGTGGGGGACGCAGCGTATAGACTCAGCACCACATCTCCGCTGTGAGTACCATGACCATTTCTGCACGTTTCATTCAGTCCAGTGAGCATCTTCAAAAATCATCAAATTTACTCTTATTGTTATCAATGTACTTACTAATTTCCTAGACTTAAATGCTTGTAAAATATATCATTTTGAAAAAATAAATGGTGAATAAATATAAATATATATTTTTGAAAAATACATATAAGGGATGATGTACATCCATCTGGTTATCACAGAATAAACCCCAGAGGATGATCGGGACCCCAACATAAAGCAAATATTTAATTATTTAAAATATAATTGTTTAAGTATTATTAATTATATATGGTGTGTATATATAAATAAGTAATGCTAAAATTACTGTTTTAAACTTTTTTTATGCTATATGTATATAATTGGTTTTCTTTTCTGTAAAGTGTGTATGTATATGTACTTACTTGTAATTAAAGGAACACTCCACTTTTTTTGGAAATAGGCTCATTCTCCAACTCCCCCAGAGTTAATAAGTTGAGTTTTACCGTTTTTGAATCCATTCAGCCGATCTCCGGGTCTGGCGATAGCACTTTTAGCATAGCTTAGCATAGATCATTGAATCCGATTAGACCAGTAGCATCGCGTTCAAAAATGACCAAAGAGTTTCGATATTTGTCCTATTTAAAACTCGACTCTTCTGTAGTTATATCGTGTACTAAGACCGGCAGAAAATGAAAAGTTGCGATTTTCTAGGCTGATATGATTAAGAACTATACTCTCATTCCGGCGTAATAATCAAGGAACTTTGCTGCCGTAACATGGCCGTGGCAGGCGCAGTGATATTACGTAGCGCCTGAAAGTAGTCCCCAGCTATATTATAACTAGTTACCTAGCTGGGAACTACTTTCAGGCGCTGCGTAATATCACTGCGCCTGCCACGGCCATGTTACGGCAGCAAAGTTCCTTGATTATTACGTCGGAATGAGAGTATAGTTCTTAATCATATCGGCCTAGAAAATCGCAACTTTTCATTTTCTGCCGGTCTTAGTACACGATATAACTACAGAAGAGTCAAGTTTTAAATAGGAAAACTATCGAAACTCTTTGGTAATTTTTGAACGCGATGCTACTGGTCTAATCGGATTCAATGATCTATGCTAAGCTATGCTAAAAGTGCTCTCGCCAGACCCGGAGATCGGCTGAATGGATTCAAAAACGGTAAAACTCAACTTATTAACTCGGGGGGGAGTTGGAGAATGAGCCTATTTCCAAAAAAAGTGGAGTGTTCCTTTAAAAAAAAAGGACAGACAGATAAACTTCCATGTCTAACAACCAGTGAATCACCCACAACAACAAGTGAATCATTGAAGCAGCTAGTAACAGTTTTGCATCTGTTGGTTGTGAGCTCACTGTGATCTGTGTGTGTCTGTGTAACAGTGCAGCTGTACAACTGCTCAGTGGGACAGTCCGACTGCAGCCAGTGTCGTGCGGTTGCGGCCAATTATGGATGTGTGTGGTGTGCCGAAGAAACCCCCGGCTGTGTTTATAACCAATCCTGCACCAGTGGAACCATGGACACCTGTCCTCCTCCTCTAATTACTGAGGTACACACATGCACGGTCAAAAATTACATTGTGTGGGTGAATTGAGAAAATTTATCACCAATCATGAAACTTACTGTGTTTTTTCCTTAAAGGTGTATTTTGTTGGCAAGTCAATAGAATTAATTTAGCTTTAGTTGTTCTCTTGAGTATTTGTAGCAAACTGTACAGCTAATTTTGTTTAGCTGTTTTAAATTTCATTTGCATAATCATAAACCTATCAGTGTATCTGCTGTCACAAAACATCAAAGTCATGGGTTTGATTCCCAGGGAATGCATGAATTGGTAAAGCATATACTTTTAGATAAAAGCATCTCCCGAATGTATAAATGTCAGTGTGAAGGCAAAAGCTGTCAGAATAGTCACTGATCTTTTCGTAAGTGTACAGTTTGTGATGAAGGATCTAAAGGATCTAGTTTGAGTGTTTTTAGTAGCTGTCTGTGTGTGTAGCTTCAAATGCGCAACCATACGTTTGTATTTTTATTTTCTCAATTTGCTTTCTTTCTTTAATTATCATTCATAATCAACCATTTCTTGAATTATTTATATTTAATCATTTAATTATTCAAATAATTGATCATTAAATCATTTGCCATTTTATATATTGTATTTTTTTAATACACAAACGTATATAACAACATGTATTATTTTCTGTATTGTATTTTTATATACACGTGTATATAACAACATTTTATATAACTTTTTATATTTTATATTAATTATTATTTTCCTTTCTGTTGCACTGCTTGTTTAATCTTAAGATTTTTTTCTTTTTAGAAATAATGGAATGTCTTTTTGGGGTTTTATGGAATAATGTGAAGCAATTTGAGCAGTTGTGAAGTCCAACTGAGCATTAAAAAAACATAACAGAAATGATTCATTTAACCCCTGTTTATTTTTATCATCATATTGTTTCCCGCTTTCTACTCTTCCCTGCCTTGCTCTGTCAAATTGATATAAGACAGTTATTACAGTTTTGGGTATCAGACAAAATGCAAGGTTAACTGGTTTTGGGTATCAGACCAAACAGATATTTTCTGGAGAGACTGGGTCTAATATCCCTGGTGTGGAGTTGCAAAACAAATTTAGGCATAGTGTCTCTTTGATTTGATTCGCTCACATAGCTTTTGAAAGACTTAAAAGCTTGAGGCTTAAACTATTGTTATTGCATTGCCATTTAAACCTATTATTGTTACTGAAAAATGGTCATTTCACTTACTTTGCAGACTAACCATTAGTCACATACAACGCTTGGCGGGTGCTAATTTTGGTCTTCAAACACATATTTATAAAAGACACTCTGTGTGTTTTGTACATGTTACAATTTGTGTTAAGTTCAATGTGCCAGATTGTATTAGAAAACAGTCAATTAAATGTTAAATTAGTAATTTTCTCAAACTTTTATCTGTGGGCAGGTCGAGCCGCTGACTGGGCCACTGGAGGGCGGCATCCTGCTGACTATCCAGGGATCGAATCTGGGCCAGAGCTTCCAGGACATCCAGGCAGGAGTGACTGTGGCAGGGGTGACCTGCACACCTCTGCCTGAGGCCTATCGCATTTCCACCAGGTACAACTGCTCTGTTAAATTGACTGTTTTAGTGCACCAAATAAGATAAGCTAGCATCAGATTTCATGTGTGCATGATTCTGGTTTTGTTTTCAGTATTGTGTGTGAGCTCCAGGCCAGCGCAAATGTCACAGCCGGACCGGTCATCATCACCGTCAGAGGTTCAGAGAAAGGAGAGTCCCAGCAGACGTTCTCATATCAGAATCCACAGCTGAGCAGGATTGTACCGGAAAAAGGGCCTTTAGCTGGGGGCACGATGCTAACAGTCCATGGGTCGCAGCTCCTGACGGGTCAACGAACAGAACAAAGGAGCGACCAAATCACTGGCCTGCAGGCCTTCTTGGGCTCAAAGCCCTGTCGCATGTAAGCACCAAGAGAGAACTGCAGTGTTGACGTAATTTTATAGGCCAATCCAGAAGTTAGCATCACCTTGGCTCTTTTGACAAAAACCCAATTGGATTTTTCCATTGGGTTTTGAATTATTGTAGAAAATAAGCTCTGTGAGAAAAGTTTGTTTCTTGCGTGTTTTGTAAATCATCTTTACAAATGAACACAACTTTTGAATTTTGAAGCCTAAATGCAATCAGCGGGAGTATAAAGGCTATAGACAAACCACGCTGTTTTTCAAACATTTTTCCTGAAAATTGGAGTTAGAGTGTTTTGCAAGAGTGCAATTATAAACGCAAGAAGGCAGTAAAAGTGGACTGGTAAGTAGATGAGTTTACCTGTTCGGTGCAATGACTCTTCATGTCCTCAACAAACTTTGCAATTACATTTAGCCACTTGTTAGCAACTGCCATTTTCAATAAAGTTAAAGCTTAAAAAAATTTATGCAAGTGTGGTATAATTGATGTATTTTATGTTGTAGAATAAAACATAAAAATATCTTGAACTCCTGCTCACCACAGACATCTTTCAGGCATTTAACTAAAAGCCTATTCCAAAATCCATTGACTTTGCGACAGTGGAACCGGGAGTGCTAAAATGTTAACACGTTTATGGGGTTTGGCCGACAAAAATGTCATCCCTGTAGCACTTGATATCATCTGTTTATTGACAGAAAATGTGAATGCAATTCACTGAAAAGATGCTGCAAGTCGCATTTGTCTAAGTTTTCTTATTCTTTTTTTCTATAAGCAATGAAGTGAGTGACACACGGCTGATTTGTCGCACCAGTCACTCCAACAAAACTGGAAGAGTGCCAGTCAAAGTAGTGTTTGGAAAAGCAGAGAGGATTTTGGATAGTGTTCTTTTCAGCTATATGGAAGACCCAGTGATTACTGATGCTACACCTACGGAGAGTTTCTACGGGTACGTGCACCCAAGTCTTATAGTTCACTTAAAAATGACAATTCTGTCATCATTTACTCACCCTAATGCTCTTCCATCCCTGTATGAGTTTCTTTATTTGAGCACAAAAGAAGATATTTTAAAGAACGTTGGTAACCATTGACTTCTATAATATGAAAAAATACTGTGCAAGTCAATGGCTACCATCAACTGTTTGGTTACCAACATTCTTCAAAACATCTTCTTTTGTGTTCTACTGAAGAAGGAAACTCGTACAGATGTAAATTGTTATAATTATCTCATCTATTCTACATCTACATCATGAGATAATGTTCCTCTAATATTTTCATTTAAATTTAGGGGTGGGCGCCTTATATACGTGACTGGCCAAAACCTGAATGTCGTTCAGCAGCCAAAGATGTCAGTCTCTTATGAGCCTAGAGAGAGATCAGAAGTCAGAAGACGTCGACACACCCACGTTTCTGTCAGGAATCCCTTGGTTATGGTAAAACAGTCAGAAAACTCATTTCACAGATTTTTTCGAGCAATTTTACATATCAAACACAAAATTGGTTTTCAAAATTAATGCAAACAGGACTTATACATTTGATTCATTCTCACAGGTTCAAATATTTATTTAGAGACGGTTTAATCATTTACTTGACTAAATTTGAACTTGTTCGCACTCCAAGCACATGAAAGGAAATGTTCTCAGTGCAGTAGTGCATATGTTTCTTTCTGTCTTCAGATTCAGGAATTGTGCACCAACGTGACCTCGGAGAGGATGATTTGCAAGAGCCCTGCAGTGGAGCCGAAATCCAGGATAGTGAGAGTGTGGTTCGAGATGGACAATGTGCACATCGACTTTCCCA
This sequence comes from Acrossocheilus fasciatus, assembly GCA_036784905.1. NCBI lineage: Eukaryota > Metazoa > Chordata > Actinopteri > Cypriniformes > Cyprinidae > Acrossocheilus > Acrossocheilus fasciatus. The sequence continues at coordinate 5,046,673 of CM071945.1, forward strand.
CCATCAAGAAAAAGCCGTTCACGTACCACCCAAACCCAGACTTATTCCAGCTCAACAGTGAGTCGAGAGGAACACCCATCCGATTCAAACCTGGAGGAGTCCTGGCCGTAGAGGTGCTTGCATTTCTGTGTAATTCTGTATTGTTGATTGTCCACCAGTGGAATTTTAGTGTTATTTTTATACATACATACATACATACATACATACATACATACATACATACACACACACACACACACACACACACACACACACACACACACATATATATATATATATATATATACATGCTACAGCATAATATCTCAATATTTTGCTTGATGACAATGTATCAAGCGTGGATGGCAACTATCAATATTTTATTATATAAATAATCATAGAAATATAAATTCCCACAAACATTTATTCACTAGTATATAGGTTGAATGAGTAAATTAATCCAAACAGATGAAAAGATCAAATTAGTCATTTGAAATTTTCTGTTAGGCTGTAAAACAGTGCGAGTGAATCAGTGCTACCGCGTCTCTTTCTAAATATGATGTGCAAATGGCATCACATCAACTGCAAGTGAACTGCATGCTTCAATACAAGACTTTCACTCACGTGTACAGTGAATGAAGCTGTCTATAATGCCCTTGACCTGTTGATACAATGTAGTTTTCACTCTTGTGCTAAGAGTGAGCGTCCATTCCTTTTATACTCGCTACAATTTGGATGATGAACCATTGCAAAAAAAGGAAACTACAGCCTGTATAAACAAAGATTATTTAACAACAGCAGTTCCTATATTAAAAGAACAAAACCTAAGAAAAAAGTACAGAAACGTCATAAAAACACTAAAAATTAAAGCTTTTATTTGCGCTATATATTTTTTATATTAAACTATATGGCACCTAACTGAAACTAGTGCTGTCAAACGATTAATCGCATCCAAAATAAAAGTTTTTGTTTACATAATGTGTGTGTGTGTGTGTGTGTGTGTGTACTGTGTATATTTATGTATATATAAATACACAGGCATGCATGCAAGGAAAATGTTACGTTTATACATTAAATATATTTATATATGATATAAATTATATGAATATAAATATATACATGTAAATATTTTCAAAATATATGCTGTATGTGTGTGTATTTATATATACATAATAAATATACACAATACATACATATATTATGTAAACAAAAACTTTTATTTTGGATCGCGATTAATCGTTTGACAGCGCTAACTGAAATGCACACATACTGTACAACTCTGGCTCTCAACTCTTCATAAGATGACGGTTCCATTTGTTTGACTATTAAATATTACTAATTTTTGATGAATTTATTATTATTTTTTTTAGATATTTATTTATTTCCTGTTAGTCATTTCAGTGCTTATTTAAGAAATAAACTTATTTCAGTTAAGCTGCCAAGGCATTATTTTTTAAATTTAGTTTTTCATCTAAAATATTATTGTATTATATTTTATTAAACTATTATTTTATTTTATTTTATTTTATTTTATTTCAGCTGTATTTCAGTTAAGTAAATATTTTAATAGTTTTAGTTCCACTTTTAAGTCCACTTGTTCACCAAAAACAGCAGTTTGGTTGCTGTGACTGAGGATGTGTGTGTTGTGTCTGAAGGGTAAGGGACTGACACTGGCTATGAGCAGAGAGGAAGTTGTGGCCCGGCTAGGGGACAAAGAGTGTGACGTCAAGACTCTGGATAACACACACCTGTACTGCGAACCTCCTGAGGAACAGCCTCTCGCCCTGGACGACAGTGATTTACCTAGACTGAAGGTCAGTCTGTATCCAGTGTCAGCGTTTGTTGTTACATTGCATGTTTTGTTTTTTAGTTTTAAATATAACCAAAAGTTCTTTTTATTCTGATGCAATTGTCAAATACAGTCTGGCAGTCAGTGTGTAACATGACAAGTTTTGAGCATCACACAGTTTTTCCAAGTGAATACTCCATGAATTGATAAAATCGCAGCCAATCAGAATGTTCTTGATGTTTAATAGACCACAGACTTTGTTTTTTAAAATGTTTTTCCACAGGGATTCCAAAAAAATTATTCAGAATTAGAGCCATATTCCCTTAAAGTTACTAACTTAAAGTTTATCTTGAAAAATACTAATAATGACACTGTTAAATAACTTTTAACACGCATTAAAATAATTTAATACTTTTTTACTTTTATAATTTTTGTATTTTATTTATTAATAAGTAAAACCTTAAAATATTATTTAATTTATTGTTTAATTTTTTTATGTTGTTTAGCCAAAATAGTATAAGTAGTATAATATTTATTTGGCCGTAACATGAAAATAATTATTATAAAATAATTAAATAATTTTAATATTGTGCATCCATAACTCTTTCCATGAAGCATTGCAAATAATGTGAATATCATGACTTTTAAATAAATTAAAATGGCATTGGCTTATGTATGTATCATCTGTATCAGAGGTATGTATCATCTCTAAACAGTCTCAGAGCTCATTGTAGGTCTGTCTTGAATGGTTTATGCGTTATTGTTAAAATAATTTTCTCTGCAGTGAAAATTAGGTTTTTACTACCGACTGCGGCCAGGAACCAGTCTCTTTAAAAAGATGCAATTTATTGCTGCGTGCTGTGTTGTATCACACCTGCTTAGACTTGTGAGTGTCTTCATTTTGCGATCACATGCTAACATCTATGTGTGTGTGTCTCACTCAGGTGTTAATGGGAAGCCTGGCGTTTGACTTGGGTCCAGTGCAGTATGACAATGATTTACACTCCTCGGTGCCTCTGGCAGCTCAGATCGGCCTGGCAGCGGGGGCCGCGGTGGTCGTTCTCATCGTGCTGGTTATCATTCTCATGTACAGGTAGAGTGAATTCAAATGGCAGATTCCTCGCCCTTCTGGGCTTGTCGTCATGACGATGAGCCGTGAACTCACATCTCTAGCACTCAGAGAGAATTCTAATGGTATCCATTTGTGGAGGGTAGCGCTCTAACCCTGTGTTTGCTCTCGCTCTCTGTTTGTAAAGGCGGAAGAGTAAACAAGCTCTGAGAGACTATAAAAAGGTTCTGGTGCAGCTGGAGACTCTGGAGATAAATGTTGGAGACCAGTGCAGGAAAGAGTTCACTGGTATGGCAACATTTTGTTCATCCATACAGTTTATTTGTGTGTGTGTATGTATGTATATATATATATATATATATATATATATATATATATATATATATATATATATATATATATACATATATACATATATACATATATACATATATACATATATACATATATGCATATATGCATGCATACATACATACATACATACATACATACATACATACACACACACACACACACACACACACACATACATATATATATATATATATATATACACACACACACACACACACACGTTATTATATTATAAAAATATATGTAATATGTAATTATATGCTAATTATAAAATATACAGCTAATAATATTAAAATATTTTACAATATTAAAAAACAGTTCCATCTCTCTATCTATCGATATTATATATATTATCTACTTTATTGAAACAGCTGTACTGCTAATAAAAGAAAATGACAGCTTCCACTAATGATATGCACTTTTTATTCATGCAAATTGAGAGACACTTTTCGATTAACAATATCCGTCACATGCACCATTAAACTGACTCCTTCCCGCCTCCCAGATCTGATGACGGAGATGATGGATTTAAGCAGTGACGTTGGTGGTCCTGGCATCCCCTTTCTGGATTACCGCACATACGCAGAGCGTGTTTTCTTCCCCGGCCAGAAGGGTGCGCCGCTGAGTCAGAATCTGGATTTGCCTGATTCTCGGAGACAGACGGTGGAGCAGGGCCTGGGTCAGCTCAACAACCTGCTCAACAACAGACTCTTCCTTATACGGGTCAGTGAAGAGCCTTGTTTTCACTGTCAGCTCGGCACTAGCTTCCTGTAGAGGAAAAGTGTAATTACTGTGTTTATGCCGCTGGCGTATTCAGCACGTCAGTGGCTGTTTTTGGAGCTGTTATTTCACCTCAAAGAGTAAACAAAAGATGAAAAAGAAAGCAAATGTAATATTCATTTTGCACTGAGTGCAGCTGGATGCCTGTTTAGTGGTGAGAGGGTTTTTTATTATCTTTTTGGGGGAAATCTCAGTTGCCATCTTCTTTCTTGATGCTTTATCTGCATTTAAGCTGCCAAACTGTCAGGCAGCAGCGCAGAAACTTAAGCGTCGAACTTCAGCATTTTAAATATTTATGTGTCGTCGCAGTCTGAGGCTTTGTAGATGTTTTACACCTGCTGTGTTTTGAAAGCTCAAGCTGTTTGATTGAAATTGGTCAAACTAGTGTGCTTTTGTAGTGCATTTTAGGCAACATCTAATGGCACTAATGCAGGTAAACTCTCCTCTGGGTTTCTCTAGTTCATTCATACTCTGGAGGCGCAGCAGAGTTTCTCGCAGAGGGACAGAGGTTACGTCGCGTCTCTTCTCACGATGGCCCTTCATGATAAGTTGGAATACTTCACGGATGTCATGAAGACCCTGCTGGGGGATCTAGTGCAGCAATACGTGGCCAAAAACCCCAAACTCATGCTGCGCAGGTATTTTACATTCACTTTTTACTTATTTGGCATACATTTATGATGTTATTTTACCCCAAACAACTTACAGTATGTATGTATATGTGTGTATCTGCAAACACATATTGTAATGTTTGTCCTCATAAAAAAACCAGTGGACATATATTTTTGAAGCTTTAACTTTCTAGTTTACCACAAAGCAGGTGGTAGTTCAGAAATATGATTTAATTATGCTGTATTGTAACTTTGTTTGGTTATATTCAATAAGTAATAATAAGCAGACTAATAAGAAATTCCTAGCTTATGAAAATGAATTGCTTCTATTGATGTTTTACCTGGGGTCTCGAGGACTCCAGACAGAAATAATGTAACGAGGTTCAAGCTCATCTGAAATAAATACATTTCAAATGAGTGCATCATGTGTTTGTGTAAAAAAACAACAAGCTGTCTGATCTGTCCTGATCTGATTATAGTAAATCTAATCTGAAGTCATATTCCACACATGTCGTCATCTGTAGGACAGAAACTGTTGTGGAGAAGATGCTGACCAACTGGATGTCCATCTGTCTCTACTCTTTTCTTAAGGTATCACAGCATGTGATGGCTTCAATTCTATGCATTTGCTTTGACCAGTAGTGAATAATGAGAATAAATCAGTGTTTTTATTTGTAGTTTTAAGTTATTATTATTATTATTATTATTATTATTATTATATTTTTCACAAACATTTTAATTTTTTTTTTAAATTAAATAAGAAGAAGAATTTAATTAAAATATATATTATTTCTTTATATATTTTATTATTTACAAAATATATTTTAATAAATATAATTATTATTATTTTCTTTAAAATAGTTTAATTAAATAATAATCTAAAAATTATTAAATATTTATTGATCTTTGGTGTATTTTCACCAGGAGGTTGCTGGTGAGCCTCTCTACAAGTTGTACAGGGCTATTAAATACCAGGTAGATAAAGGACCGGTGGATACAGTGACGGGCAAAGCCAAACGCACTCTCAACGACAGCCACCTGCTCAGAGAGGACATCGACTACTGCTCAGTGGTGCGTCTCCATAATACTTCCATCTCAATGCTATCAAAACACAACACCTAAAGGAATAAATCTAACAAGACAGAGTTTTTGTTTCTCTCTCAGACTCTGACTGTGCTGGTGAAGAGCGGTGTCGAGGTCCAGCCCTGTCCTGTTAAAGTTCTGGACTCTGACACCATCACTCAGGTTAAAGACAAAATCCTGGACCAGATTTATAAAGGAGCACCATACTCCCAAAGACCAGCCGCAGACTCACTGGACCTTGGTACGGTTTTGCTAGATGTGTCTAGACTAGTCACAACTACGTTAATTTGAAAGAAAACTGTTTTTTGTTAAAGCCTTGTTTTGTATATTGTTTTCCTCCAGAGTGGCGATCGGGCCAGGCGGGTCACCTGACTCTTTCTGATGACGATGTCACAGCCATCGTTCAGGGTCGCTGGAAACGGATCAACACTTTACAGCACTACAAGGTACAGCTGGACGTTTACAGTGTCTTGAATTTTGCATGCAAGTTCATTCAGATTGATTTGGTTGACTGATGGGTTGATTAGTAGATTGACTGACTGGTTGGTTGGTTGATTGCCTGTTTAGATGGTTAGCTGATAGATTTTTTCTTCTTCTTCATTTTAGTTGATTTTGTGAGTTGATTGGATGATTGATTTCATGAATTTGTTGTTTGTTTGTTTGTTTGAGTTGATTGTTTGGTTGATTTTATGAAATTATTTTGTAAATCTATTCATTTTGTGAGTCAGTTGGTTAGTTGATTGTTTGGTTGATTGATTTAGCTCTAATTCTCTCTCTTTTCTCTGATCAGGTGCCTGATGGGGCCACTGTGGCTCTCATCCCTCGTTCCCAGAGTTCTCTCGGAGTAAATCAGTTCTATCAGACTGGAGAGAGTAAGTTTAATACTTTTTGCTCAATCAAAAGTAAACACCCATCACTTTTACACTCTATTCACTTCATTACTGATCATCAGAAAGCAAAAAATGATCAGTTTCTTCTTGATATCTGGTCCTGCTGTAGAAACTCCCATGCTGGAGGGAGAGGAGGAGGAAGGTCTTCGTCTGTGGCATCTGGTGAAGCCGAGCGAGGACCCCGAGATCCCCAAACACAGGAAGAGCAGCATGAGAGAGAGGGAGCGGGCAAAAGCCATTCCTGAGATCTACCTTACACGACTGCTTTCTATGAAGGTACGTGAGATGTCATCCTTAATACAGCACACGCCACATCAAACAAATCCTGCTGTTTCTCATGTTTGTTTGAGATCCGTCTTCTGCTGCTGACTGTCAGTGTGATTGAAAGCTGCTCTGTGTTTACAAATGTGTATCTTCAGGGCACTCTGCAGAAGTTTGTAGATGATGTCTTTGTAGCCATACTGAGTACGAAACGGCCTCCACCCATCGCTGTCAGATTCTTCTTTGACTTCCTGGACGACATGGCAGAAAAACACGGGATTGAAGACCCAGAGACCGTTCACATATGGAAAACAAACAGGTCAGTGCTATTTCCCATGTATCTTAGTTCTGTAAAACTTTGAAGCATTTTAATAAAGAAAATTTTAAGCGAGTTGTATTTCTGTATTTTTTTTTTATCTTACAATTCTCAAATGCCTGATAAAATCATGGAAATTCATTAACAGTGGAGATGCATTTTTGATACAATTTTCATACATTTCGTACAGTACAAATATGTACATTTCAATATTTAATTTACTAAATATTACTTTTGTAGAATAAACCATTCTCGCAAAACACATTGATGTCTGATTTGTGAGTGAATTATTACTTTTGAATAATTTCTTTTCAGTGAATCAGTCAAAGCGGTCTGAATCATTCATTACCAAATTTGTCTGCATTTGAAATATTTTTTTAAAGATCCTTATCCAGTAATTACAAATATTTGCAAATATCATGAAACGATCATGAAAATATTTAATTATCCTAGTTATTGCTCTTGTGTAAACCTTACTAAGCTAGAAAATCATTCTTTTGAGTTATTTTTCCCTAATCAATTGGTTGAAATTGTTCACTAATTGGTTTGAACAATTCATTACTCAATCAGTCTGAATTTCAATGGATTAAATATTGAAAGCCATAGATAAGAAGAAAATAATGAAATAAGGAAATTTGTGAATTGTTCAAATGTCTATAGTGAATATACACTTTTATACATAATTCAATTTTGTAATATTTCTTGGTCTAGTCATTGCTTTTGTGTACACCCCCCCCCCCAATCAATTGGTCAAACTTGGTTCAGAAATTGGTCTGAAAGTTTCATTAGTGAATCATTCTGAATTTGAATAGATTTTTAGAAATCCTTACTTAAACTGAATGTTCATTTAAGTACTTTTTGTCTTTCCTCCCGCAGTTTACCTTTGCGTTTCTGGGTCAACATCTTGAAGAATCCTCAGTTCGTCTTTGACGTGCAGGTGACGGATAGCGTGGATGCCGTCCTCTCCGTTATTGCACAAACCTTCATTGATTCCTGCACTACATCCGAGCACAAAGTGGGCCGGGTCAGTACAGCAATTAACCTCTTGACCTCTCTAGCTGTGACCTCATTATGGTGAGAGTGTGTATGTAGAGCGAGAAGATGAACAAGGATAGGAAAGGGAGAAAAGCAAATAAGAAAAAGCTTAAAGATGCTGTAGCAGGAAAAGAGCTCATCGTGTGTCTTGTCCTTCAGGATTCTCCAGTGAATAAGCTGTTGTATGCCCGAGAAATCCCACGATACAAGCAGCTGGTGGAGAGGTGAGAAAATCTGAACCTTATATAGCAGTGCAGCCTTTTGCAAACAGACCTATTAGCACTGAAATGAATAGTGGAGGTTCATGATATTCTTCCTCTCCTGCAGGTACTACAGTGATATTCATAACGCCGTGTCCGGCTGTTACCAGGAAATGAATTCAACCCTCACAGAGCTGTCAGGGGTGAGACTGAATTTATTCTATTCAAAATGAAATTCTAACTGATTTTACGTTTTAAAACACAGCAGGGTCCAAAAGTATTAACCACAGTGAGATTCTGGGATTGAATGTCTAGTTTAAGGGTCAGCGACTTGACACTCATTCATTCTTAATTTATTCAAACATACATTTGCAATTCACGTAATTTGCAATTCACACATGCAGCGACTTGATTAGTCCTCTTTTGCGATGAGTGTTTTTAATTTCTGAAATAGAATTATTTATTTATTGATCAGGTTATAAATGTGCTGTGTAACTCTTTGAATTCGAAATGATAAAATATTAAATATTTTTAATTAGTAGTACATTTATTTTTGTAAATTTAATTTTTTTTATATTTTTGAACGAATAGTACAAGTCGTGGCGTTTTTTTTAATTAATTTTTTTTAATTGATAATTTAAAATATTTAACATTTCCATTTTTAATTAATAATTAAAGACATTTGTTAAAAAGTAATTGTCTTGTGGTTTCCAATTCAATTTCCAAAATGTATTTAATAATTCATGATATTAGTGTAAAAACACCATGTCGGTGTTATGTGACAATTAAAACTAATAATTTTTGGAATTAATACTTTGATATTTAAAAAAACTTCGTAACTTTTTTAAAATAAATTTACTTTTTGTACTACTTGCATGAATTTTAAGTATAAGGAAAATATGCAGGTTTTGCATTTTTATTAAGGTTTTCCTTCCTTTTTAAAAGATTTTCTTTTCTTTGTCATGGACACTTAAACCTTCTATTTTAAGATTCTGATGACTGTCTGTTTTTAGAGCTTTGCATCTGAGATGAACAGTTTGGTGGCGTTGCATGAGCTGTACAAGTATATCAACAAATACTACGATCAGGTCAGTATGGGATTGATATAAGCTTCTTATGATGTTTGTGCTAGAGCAAATTAAAATACTCCTTTATATTGTGTTGTATGCAGATTATCATGTCTCTGGAAGAAGACGCTGCGGGTCAGAAGATGCAGCTGGCGTATCGGCTTCAGCAGGTCGCCGCCCTGGTGGAGAATAAAGTCACTGACCTTTAGGCTTTGACCTTTCACCTTGTCATCTAAACTCCTCAATAATCACGTCTTATCTCATGTGATCGGCTGATGAAATGCACCCACTACGCCAAACACTCGTGTGTTTCCACAACCGTTCACATAAACTACCTGCATATTCTTAACAAAGGGAACAGGAAATGAAGTAATGATCACTTTCTTCCGATAAAACCTTAATGGGAATTTTATTGGAGAAGGATTGCTTTTCAGACTGAGGCTGAACGATTCACAGGAGTATTGACTGACGGGAAGTGTGTGTGTGTGTGTGTGCATGGTTAATTGTGATGTGTTTGTCTGAAAGGCTCTGTTGTATATATGAAGTTTACTTAATTCAAATTCTGACACAAGACTATTTTAATGACACTACTGAAGCAGCTCTCACATATTGTGACGTGCTGAGACACATTTTATACCATTTCTGTTTCCACGAACCAACGAAACTGTACAGTCATGTCAGCACTGCGGACAAATCCCACATTTACTTTTTACTTATGCTGTACATGGAGTATTTTGTTCCAGGTTTAGAAATGTTCTACTCCTCCACAATCAAAGCCCAAACTCATAGACTGTCCTTGGGCCGTGTGGTGTTAACCTTTTATACTAACATTTCTACATTAGTATTGCAGATCAAAACAAGTATTAAGCTTTTACAGGGACTGTAGAGCAAGTCTATGCACACAAGTGCCATAAGTTATAAGAGCACAATATTTGTGTGCACGTTATTGTGTAGCTTTAGGTGTGCATGCAAAAAAAGACAAAATGTCACAGTTTTCAGGTTTTCCGCTGTTGTTGGTATCTCAAATATCTGGAATTTCTCAAAGTTGTTAAATGTGATCATCTGAATTTGGTTTGTAGTGCCATGACGTAGATCAACTACTTCATGAAGCAGATTTCTGATAGATCCCTATAAAATATGGGTCTGAGTCACATTTCACCTCCAAATCAACAGATAAAGAATTAAGAAATTATATTTTGCACAATATACCTTATTCTTAAGCTTCAACTAATATATCATTGATTTTTTTTCTTTTCCCAGTAATAGGCTTTTGAATTGCTTCTGAAATCTTATAAAGATGTTGTAATGCACAACATCTTTCAATTCAAATTTAATTTTTGATTTAGGGATGAAATAAATTCCAGATCTTTGCAGGTTTTGTGAGATTCACCCGCACTTACAGTAAATGGCATTGATTTCCTAATGCCTGCTTTGTATTTAATAGCAAAAGCAAGAGCAATTCAAGATTCAGTCTCAAGCGATTTGAGTCTCAAATGAAATCGCAATGCAGCTGGGTTGGCCAGTCTCTTGGGAAGTATTGACATAAAACTGGGACAGTTTGGGTCATTGGATTTCGAGTTGGCAAATGGAGAATAGCATCTTTATTCGCTTGGTCCCAGTGATTAGAAAAGCAGCAGTCGGATTGAAAGTTGTGTACATCAGACACTGAATAGAAACTAACTTATATTGTAAATAATGCTTATTTATACATGACCGCCAATGTGCCTTCTTTGTTACTTTTTATAATGTCTACCAATTTAAGTAAACATGCTTGACATTACTTGCCAAATGGAGGAAAAGATGAACTGCGGCACAACGGTTGCCTGTTGTGAAGATCATACGGGGCTTTTAGTCTCTGGACTGCAGCGCGTCTCAGGATTACAGCCGGCGATCTCAGTGGATTCGGAATAAATCCATGTGTAGCTCAATCATTTCTAGTTTGCCTCACCAGCTCATTTCCTGGAGCGAGCTGTATTCACCATGTTGTCACTGGTGAAGAGGGTGTAAATGAAATTGTATTTAGCTTCTTAAAACGGTCATGATTTGTTTTTCGCCTGAAGCACTTTGTGTTTACATTTTGGTTCACCCACAATGTCTAATTTTTTTTGTAGTTTGATCATGAAGCTGACGTCATATGCTTTAACACAATCCCTTTTGTGTATAGAACTTAAAATAATGAATTCGATGCTATCTGGACATCTCAAATGTATTTTTGAAGGCTTCCCTGTTCCTGCATTTATTTATGTAATTTTGAGCTATTACGCTTCATCATACTAATGTATGCACAGAGTTGTGTTTTAAAAATGGGAAACGTATTAGTTTGCTCATCCTGTGTATGTTTATTAGCCTGTTGTTGAATGTGTTTGGCCTCTTGGTGTATTTTTTGATTATTATAGGCTGATGCATGCTTGAGATTTGATTGGATTTTCTGATTGGGGTGCTTTATGAGAGGTTCACTCGATGGACTGCGTTATGAGTGCATGACTCTCATAAGAACACAGAAGAAAGCGTGTGTGTGAATGCATGAGAGTTTGTAAGTAATTGTAGCGCTTCGTTGACGGTGAGGTTTTTTGGAGAATCGCCTGTTATGTACAGTTTTCTCTAAGAGAATCCTGCGAAACCTTCTTTTTGTACAGTCTTGCGATTTCCTGTTTTGCCAGTTGTGTGGAATATGGCTTTGTATCTTTGCAGATAAACAATTCAGACCATTGTTTAGAGAATTGTTGGTGTATATGGAGCCCTTGCCCGGCACCGAGTTTTACACAACTTTTATACAAGGGTAAAAAAAATAATAATATATGGTAATTTTCTAATGAAGTTGGGGTTAAAAGAGAACTTAAACCCAGTCTAAAGACTTTACTCTTTTGTATTTGTATTGTGTATAGTTTGCTAACAATTGTGTATATGTGCCTGTACATATTGTGAAGAGGACTTGTTCTTTTTGTTTTGATTTTTTTTGTTTTTGTTTTTCAACAGACTTACTCTCTCCATTCAGGAGAAATTGGGAGCCAAAATGTTGAAATGAGTGAAATGGAAATTTGTATCTGGAAAAAATAAAGCTATAATTTTAACAATGAAGATGTCGTGTTTACTGTTTTAGATATTTGTAGACAGCAGAACAAAAGTATCCAGGACAGTATTAAATGGATGGATACATCTCCTGTGAGCTGAATGACTTTTAACTGACATGTTGGCGTCGATACCAAAAAAGGATGATTTTTGTTTAAATTCTGAACCATTTTTACGAAAATTATATCACTGTTTCTTGCTTCAGAACCTACACTCTTAAAAATAAAGATGCTTAAAAGGTTCTTTATGGCGATGCTATAGAAGAACCATTCAGTCAAAGGGTCTTTAAAGAACCTTTTGTGAAACAGAAAGGTTCTTCCGATGTTAAAGGTTCTTTATGGAACCATTCAGACAAAAAGGTTCTTCTGTGGCATCGTGAAGCACCTTTATTTTTAAGAGTGTAGGGCATAGGTTTGATTTTGGCATGGTGGGGACATAACGACAGATAACAAATATTTAATTATTTGATCAAAATTATTAGGGACAATTTAGCAATTGCTGGAGATTCATGGACTTCTGAGGGTGTCATTCAAATTTTGGTCATATTTTTTATTGTTCATCCAGTTCTCATTTTGTGACTTTTCTTTCTGTTATAAATATGTTTTCTTTTGAATTGTTTTAACTGTTCAAAAGAGAATCTAGAAAAATATAACAATTTGTTTCCTTCTAGCTATGTTTCATACACATAAACAAAAATCTGGCTCTAAACCTCTGTTTTCTTTATTCAAAGTTGATCTAAATGGAAACTATCCTACACTAAAAAAAAAAAAAAGCTGAGAACTTAAGTTTAAGGCAACCAGCTTCAGCAGATTTTTGAGTTCATTTAAAAGTTTAAGGCAAGGATGTATCCATTTTGAGTTTTTCTCAAAATGTAACTTTTTTTTCTCGCAATTTAACTTTTTTTTCTTAGTCTTTCTTAAAATTTGACAACTTTTCTCTCGTAATTTAACAAGTTTATTCTCATCTTTTTATTTTGACTTTTTTTTTTCTCTCGAAATTTTATGACTTTTTCCTGGTAATTTAATGAGTTTATCAATTTTATTTTGACTTTTTTGCTCAAAATTTTAACAACTTTAATCTTGAGATGGTTTAATCCCTAATCCTCTTCAGTAGTTCTTACTCTGTCCATAAATGTACGTCCTTGAAAGCACACAGTTTTCACTTCTCAGGTAATATCAATGGTATGACCTATTTCAGATGCGGCCTATACAACAACAATGGTTACATACATATATAGGCCTATTTAATTGTTTGATCAAAATTATTGCTAGAGACAATTTAGTAGACACTGGATATTGGTAGGGACTTGTCCCTAGTGTCCCTACTAAATTATATGCCCTTAATTGGTGAGCAAGCCTAATAAATCTCTCTAAATCTGTTCCTATGAAGAAACAAACTCATCTAGGCCTACATCTAGAATTTTTTTTTTTTTGTCAGGCTGGCCGCAGTTCACCCAAAAATGAAAATATAAAATTCAGACTGACATATTAGCAGAAATAACAAATAGAATTTTTTTTTTCGAATTCAGATTAATTTTCACGAAAATTGTGACAATTTCTGGCTTCAGATTAGAAAAAACCCCACACAATTTTCATGTATTCTGTTTCACTAATTTGAAATAAGATAACGCTTTAATGCCTTAGTTGGAAAAATATATTTTGCCTAGACGTTTAGTATGTCTAATGTTCAGAAAATATGATGTCCTCGTGCGGTCCCATTTCAATCGCACGAGCTGCTGTCAATACAGCGCTGTGTCGGAGTGCGCATGCGCAGAACCAACTGAAGCGAATGTGCGTGAGGTGACAGCTGTCCCGATGATATCGATGAACGGTGAGAGTGTTTTCATTTAAAAACAGCCAAACAGCCCTAAATATGTTAGTGTCTGTGGATGTATTATGTGTGTTGAGGATAAATACAGCAATGTTGGCTCGTCGGAGGGTTAAAATGACGCTTGTTTTGATGACTAACGTTAGAGCCCGTGTTAGCGGTTAAGCTAAGCGTGAGCACGTTTAGAGGATTTAATGTTTGGATTCACACTGATTGATGGAATTATTCGGTTGGTTGCTGATAAATGCATGGGATTAATAGAGTCATATAGGCTGTTGACGGTGAGATATCCTCGATTTGTTGGTGGATTGTCCTCCATTAGTTGCTCATGTATAGTGAATTGGGGGTGGGGGTGCCTATAACAACATGTCTAATATGTATTATGTTATATGATATTCTCTGTAATGCATGGCAGTATCCAGCAGCGACAACAGCCTTCCCCAGAACAGCCACGGCAAAAAACAGAAGAAGAAAAACAAGAAGCACCGCAAAGCCGCGGCAGCAGCAGTGGAGATCTCTAGTTTGGAGCTGGGGTGAGTGTGTCTAACTGGGCAGGATCCAGATCTGGGTTTCTGCTCTGTGAGATGCTGCTAAAAATATATAGGAGGGTGGCCATGGGAGTCACTTCTCCAGATAAGCATATTGACTCATGGCTCTCCCTCCCTCCCAGTCCATGCATGTGGGACCTATTTTAACACATCCATGGAAAAATCGTAACAACAATACACATTAGGTATATATTGCACATACGTGCATCATGGATAAAAACCACAGATTGTGCACAGATGTTATCCTAAATTCTGATTTTCCCACATTTATTCATTTAGTACGCACTGAACCAGATAAGGAGAAATGCATTAAATTACATTAGCGGTGCTGTGATACAAAATTTCAGAAGTAGGCCAGAATAGCATGAAGATGTGTAGAGCAGATGTGTATGTATCACGTGCTCTTGGTATCGTATTCATTGTACATTGTACACCATTAGTTTTCATTACGGTTTATGTCATGTAACACTGGCAGAAAATAACACGCTTTTAATGTTGCACTAAAATTATCAGTAATTTTCATGAATATTGAATAATAATGTATTGTTTTTTATACTATTTTATTGATAGAGAAATATCAGATTGATTATTCAGACAGTATTTTAAGATATAACTGTGTGTGTGAGTCAATCAACCACTCTTGTGGAAAATCCAGATATGTTTTCAAATATGTGTTAATATATTTTGAGTGAATATTGTGTGAATCTGCATTTTTATTTTCCAAAAATTATTAGGTGTCAGTAAAATGTGCAGCATCCAATCACTAGTGAGTCAAAGGAATCCAGTTAGTGAACTAATCACAAAAAAAACTGATGTATTTCTCCAGCACTGTCATCCTAAACCAGTCTAAGCCTTGACACTTTTGGGTAATAAAAATTTAATGAGACAATGCAATGTTTGCTAAGGTCAGACTGTTATGTTGATGGAAATGCTGAAAAACTATGACGCATAATTTCTTCCCTAAGATAAGAAAAAAACGTGAGAATTTACATTTTATATACATAATATATTTTTTATATTATATTATAATAAAATGTAATTTTATAATTTTTCCACTTTTTTATTTTTTGTATGTGACTAATAATAAATGTGCTACATGCATAAAAATTAAGTAACTAAATATAGAAAAAATATTATTATTATTATTATTATGTATGTGACCACAAAACTAGTCATAAGGGTCAATTTTCTGATCATCTGAAAGCTGAATAAATAAGCTCTTTCCATTGATGTATGGTTTGTTAGGATCGGACAGAATATTGAGAAAATCGCCTTTAAAGTTGTCCAAATGAAGTTCTTAGCAGTGCATATTACTAATCAAAAGTTTTGATATATTTACGGAAGGAAATTTAGAAAATATCTTCATGGAACATGATCTTTACTTAATATACTAATGATTTTTGGCATAAAAGAATGGCATTTACAGTGTATTGCTACAAATATACCTGTGCTACTTATGACTGGTTTTGTGCTCCAGGGTCACATATAAGCACAATTGGTATGAACTGCATTCTGTGTTCCTTGATGTCTGAATGTTCTTGTGCATTACAGTGTGTGCATAACACATTATATGTTTATGTTAGCTATTCTATTGGCAACCCTGCTCTCTAGATATCAGCGTCAAGAAAACCCATATTGGTTGGCCACTGTTGCAAACCCCTTTTAGATGTACTTATTGGCCGTTTAATAAAAGCTAGATAGACTGAGACACAGAGCGGCTTTATATGAAGATGTTTTGAATCACAAAGATGGTTGAAATCTATGTGCTTTGAGTGAAATCATGAGCCCTAGATATGAAAGTCACAGCTGGAGATTGCTTATGAAAAGTAGTAGCTGTTGATTTATTATTTATGGAGTTGTCATCAGCGAATCTTGATTAAAAATAGTATCATTCTGCTCAACAGACAAGTGGCGTTTTGAAGAAGAATGTTCTTTCGCACAGGATATCATCCAGCAGATGTTGTATTTAAACATCCCTTTTTCTCTTATTTACTGCTCTACAGACCCCAGATCCCCTCCTCCGATGAACTGTGTCACATCCTCACCATCCACAGATCCGCCACCCCTCCAGAGTCGCCCCCGACGCCCCCGTTAAACCTCTCCCAGAGCCCTCCAGACCTGCAGCCTCCGGCCCCCATCCCTCACTCCATTCCCATCACAGTGGTTCCCTCACCCAGCGTCCTCTCGTCTCCAGACACACCTTCCACTTCCATAGCACCTTCACTGGCTCTACCTTTAGTTCTCTCCACGACTCCTCCTACTCCACAGGCCCCGGCCAATCAGACGACCCCACCACAAGCTCTGAGCCCTCCCCCTCCAGACTTTTCCCCGCCTCCAGCAGAATTACTCGGGTCAGATGATGAGGAACAAGAGAATCCGTCAGATTACTGTAAAGGTAGGATAATTATGATCATAAGAAATTGGTTTTAAGTTAATATTTGCTTTATAGCTGATTTTAATTTATCTTTTAATAAATAAAGTTGTTCAACTTAGAGGCGGTATCACCAATACTTACTGTGGGAAAATATATGTACACTGTGATATAAGTCACAGTAATTGATGTGTATCTCATCACAGTTCATTTTGCTGAAGAATTAATAAAATATAAAAAAATATTACATAACCGTTTTATAATGCCTGTTAACTACTTTCCAATCATTTTACAATTTTCGGTCCCACTTTATATTAGGTGGCCTTAACTACTATATACTTACATTTAAATTAATAATTTGGTACAATGCACTTATGTACATACATGCTCTTACATTGTACTTATATTGTTAATAATACCTTTATGTAATTACATCTGTAATTAATTACATTTATAATTACACTGTTGACCCATCCCTTACACCTTAACCCACCCTTAAACCTACCCAAACCACTTAACCTGTCCCTAACTTTACCCGTATCCCACCTCAATAGCAGCAGAAGTGTTTTGAAATACAATATGAACAATAAGTACATTGTACTTATTTTTTGATGTAAGTACATAGTAGTTAAGGCCACCTAATATAAAGTGTGACCCAATTTTCTATTTTTATTTGGAACATTATTGACACAAAAAACATATTATTCATAACACAAAATAAATCTGGTATCACTGCAAAACAGTGTTATTCTAGTATTTTTTATAAACATTTATAGTTTTTATTAATATTTGGAGTTAATTTTGTATTTTCAGTTATCTTATTAATTTCAGTATAGTTTTTAGTAATTTTGTTATATGTCTTTAAATGATAGGGTACATCGCAGCCACTGCACTTGGCAAGAATTACGTCCTGCTCCTTAAATTTATTGGTAACACTTTACAATAAGGTTCATTAGTTAATATTAGTTAACAACATTAGTAAACATGAACTAAGAATGAACAATACTTCTACACCATTTATTAATCTTAATTAATGTTAATGTTAACATTAACACAGATTAATAAATAGTGTAATAAATGCATTGTTAATTGTTTGTTCATGTTAGTTAATACATTAACTAATGTTAACAAATGACACCTTATTGTAAAGTGTTACCAATTTATTTGTATTTCAGTTTTAGTTTTTATTGTATTATTTCAAATTAGTAATTTTAGTAATTTTAGTTCTGTCTCTGAATTCTGATCTGATGACCTACATTTGAAGCTGCTGTAAAATAGCTGCTATGTATGCTTCATTAATGCAGCAATAGTGACTGATAATGACTGCTTAAATGTACATTATGTAACAATATTTAATTTTTTCAGGAGGGTATTATCCAGTGAAGATTGGAGACCTGTTTAATGGCAGATATCATGTGGTCAGGAAACTGGGATGGGGTCATTTCTCCACTGTATGGCTGTGCTGGGATCTACAGTGAGTACTTTACATGCTGGGACATACATGAATCCTAATCCCTGAGATTAAACTGCTGGAACTAGATGCACAATCTCTAAATATTGAGATGTAAGCCGATGTCAGATTATGGATAGTCAGCCAGCTAGTCATGTATGGATTGGACTGTATGAATTCAGCATTATATGACATTTGTCTTGTAGGCGGAAACGGTTTGTGGCACTGAAAGTGGTTAAAAGTGCCCAGCACTACACTGAGACTGCACTGGATGAGATTAAACTACTGAGATGTGTAAGTCTGAGGACTGAATACATTAGCATTTTTGATTTAAAATTTGAAAACAAAAATATATATATATCCTGACAGAATTTTTCCCCAGGTGCGAGACAGCGACCCCACAGACTCCAAACGAGAGAGGATAGTTCAGCTCATTGATGACTTTAAAATCTCTGGTGTCAATGGTGTTCGTATCCTTCACTGCTTGCATCACATGCTCATGTTTTTGCACCTCTGTTATACGTTTCATCTGTGAAGTCAGTATTGACCCTCATTTACATTTTAATGTTCTTATTCTTATTGTGCACAATTAGTGATTAAAAAAAACGACAACCTTTTTTTAATAATATTTCATCTGAATGTAACAAGTCTCCACTTCTACTTTCAGGTGAATACTATTTTGTGTTACTCAAATTTGAATTTCCTTGGTCCGTTTCTTTTTTCTAGGGCCCTATGAATCCCATTTTCCTCCCCACAAATTTTTATTTTATTTTTTCACAAATTCATTTTTATTTTTTGTTATTATCAAATGAAATGATGAAAAACACCACCTGAAAACACCATGAGTATTACCAACGATTGAGTATCTAAAACTGCGTCGCTCACTTGCTTGTTCCATATGTCGACATATTCTTTTTGTGGTTTATTAATCACATACTCTGTCCTTGACTCCTCGACCTCTCAGATGTGTGTATGGTACTAGAGGTGCTCGGTCACCAGCTGTTGAAATGGATCATCAAATCCAACTACATGGGTTTGCCTATGGTCTGTGTGAAGAGCATTCTTCGACAGGTGGGTCTGTTTTACATCCATATTGACATAAAAAATGTCCAATCAAATAGGAACAGCAATTTCTCAGACTTGTTTTTACCAGTATATGATATACACATTGCAGCTCCATCAAAAGCATGGGACTGATGCATACGTGTCTTATTTCTCTCCTCCAGGTTCTCGAGGGCTTGGATTACTTGCACACGAAATGCAAGATCATCCACACAGACATAAAGCCAGAGAATATCCTGCTGGATGTGAATGAGTTGTATGTGAGACGACTGGCGGCAGAGGCCACGTTATGGCAGAAGGCTGGAGCTCCACCCCCTTCTGGCTCCTCCGGTACAGTTCTTTATTTTTAAGCGTGTGACTCACATCAGGCTCACCTGAACTCACCTTAGCATCACATGAGACTTGCATAACACTTCCTTCAGACTCATGTATGACTCATTTAATGCTTGCATAATAAATACATTCAATATTAAAATAGACAGTATATAAAGAACCATTATACATTATCTTCATATAAAATGATGAACAGCATACAATGACGTAAGCCAGGGATACTCAAAGTCAGGTCTACTGCACATCAGTGAGACTATGAGTGGTCCACCACTGCAATCCAGAGTTATTTAGAAAGTCAGTTGCGTGTCTGTGCAGACAAAACTACATCACTCCCTCTATAATCAAGCTGTCTGAACACTTTTAATGGGAGCTTTCTAGTTTTATCTCACTACTGCTCTCTTCCAATCTTGATCATGGTAATGCAGTTCATTTTGTTGCTTGCAGTTTAGACAGTGTAAAACATTCATTTAGATTACAATTCATTGTTTTATTTATTTGCTTATTATTAATAGTTTTTTTTTCTTTAATGTGTAACCGGACTGAGTTTGCCTTCATCTCTGTGTTTCATTGTATTTGTAAACCTCTGAATCTAATATAAGCGTCATTCTTGACTTTACACATGATCTATAGTGAATTTGATATGAATATCTTTACTTGTGAATTAAATAGTTGCAAGCTCATTTATGAAACTTATTTTAATTTTAAGTCAGCATTAAATGAGAGTTCACCTTATCTATTTTCTAAATTCATGTTTTTGATATTCCTGTGAATTGTTTGCATGTTTCATTTTTAAATACTTTTGACCGTATAATTTTGGTCAGGCTTCTGTCTGACGAAGCATCTCAGACTTGTCCAAAATTGAGTCCTTTTAAAACCAGACCCTTTTTTACAATCAACTTTAAGCTCTCATTCAGATCTGCCTGTAGATCTGTATACAATCCATGTCCAATCAACAACCGATGGATAGAACCAAGTCTCTGCTCTAGTTTTAAATACAGAAGAAAAAATCTGTTCATTTTATTCCATTTCATCCGCTGGAGCACCACTCTCTCGTGAACACGTGTACGACAGCTAGCGGAAGCTAGATATTACAATTTGTAACGTTTTAAATATGGATATATTTTTTACACAAATGCATTGATTCACTTCAGAAGGCCGTTTTACCTCCCGGAGGCGCGTGGAGCACTTTTTATGATGGATGGCTTCAAAAACTCGACCCCCATTCACTGCCATTATAAAGCTGGGAAGAGCCAAGGACATATTTTAATATAACTCTGATTGTGTTCATTTGAGAGAAGAAAGTCATATACAGCTAGGATGGCTTGAGGGTCAGTAAATCATTGGGTAATTTTCATTGTTGTGTGAACTCTCCCTTAATGACAGTTTTGATTAAAAAAAAAAAATTGAGGCTAGTTTAACATAGGTTTGGTTTATACTTTAGTCAATACTTGGACCAAATGAATATCAAGGATTGCCTGGTTATTTTTTCACAGGCTTCTGTACAGGATATGATTTGAGTATCCCTGGAGTGAATTATAACAACAAAATCTGCTGTTTGACAGTGATTTTGACCTAACAATTAGTTGACATCTAATGATCAGCTGTGCTTTGCTTTTTCAGGTTTAAAACAAGCCACAACTGAATTTCATTATTGATTATTAATGATTAGTAGTTGCAGCTCTACATACAGCTTTACAATAGCAGTGATTGTCAGTATTTTTTCAAACGGATTTGCCTTCTTGTGGATTTTAGCTGAAGCACAGTTGTTTTATCCTCCGTAATTGAGTCCAGGTCATAGAATTAGAGGTACTTTTCAAGTGACTTTTTTTTTTAGGTTTCAAAGGTAAGAAAGCAAATAAGGAAGTCATTTTGGTGTGCTTTTAACTTTGAATCAACTACAAATGTGCCATTAAATTGATCTGCATGCTGGTCGTCATTTCTCCTCTGCTTCTGTGGTGAATATGCCAATCATTTCTCATTTCTTCTCTGTCGTCTGTTTGGTTTCTAACTGGTGTCCTATCTTTTCTTTCTCTGTTTTCTTTTTATTTTAAATTATTATAATTATTATCATTGTGGTTTTCTGTCCCTTCCCTCTTTCCTCTTCTGTTCTGATGGCAGTTAGCACGGCCCCAAGGGAAAAACAGGTACGTTCAGAGTTGTGCCTGCTCAAATTCAGAGAGGATGTAATTTGTCCTGGTGAAAATGACACATGACTGTTTTAATCTGCCTGCTGTACCCTAACCCACCCTTGCCTATGTAGATATACGGGCATGAACCTCTGGGAAAGGGGCGAATCTCCATGACCGGGGTCAGATCCACTGATCTGGGAAAAGACAATGCAACCTATGCTCAAAATATGCTCTGATTTCCATAAGAATGCACCGTTTTGGCCGATAACTGATCATATGCCGGTTTTATAAAAGTGTAAACACACAGAGTATACGTTTGAATGCTCTGTGCATGGGGAAAACATTTTTTTCGGTTTGCCCAAGTCAGTGGATTTGGTCTTGACACTCTTTGCCGTCCCACAGATGTGTTGATTTTACACGGTTAACTGTTCACTAACAATATTAGACCTTTCAGAGGTGATTACATGTTGGAGCATTAAACCAGCTAGTTATCTTTCTTCATCTGATCATTCTGCAATTTGATTAATTTTCCTCTTTTATTCTTTAGAAGAAAAGTTAAAAGTGACTATTTTGGTAGTGAGAAAAGAGCAGTGCGGTAAGCTGTTCTCAGACAGGAGCATTATCTTTTCTCACGTCATGACAGCCAGACAGAGATCCGCTGCGTTCCCGCTGCCTGTATTCTGCTTTTCTTATTTCAGCCACCACCTTTGCATGGTTGAGAGTGATTTCACGAATTACTGTCACATTTTCCTCTCTTCTGAATATAAATGAGATGAATGGTGAAAAGCAAGGCTGTCTCCACCGCTGAGATGAGAAAAGAAATGTTGAAAAGGATAAGATATCTCAAAATTATTAGCTTGGGACAGTGTTATATTATTGGAAGGTATTGCATTTTTAAGACCAAAGCCGATATTGAGTTCTACGTTTAAATTGCCTGATAACCAATATGCCGAACTGGCTTTTAATCATTGTTTTATTTCTTGTTGTATCATATGTATAAATATTTTAGTGTTAATAATAATACTATAATATTCAGTGCTGTGATAAAATAATACTAGAATAAGAAATAAAATCACTAGTGCATTTTTATTTTTGTTTTGCTCTATTTTAAATATTAGGCTACTGATTTCATTCTTGATGAATGGCTGTTATATAGAAGTTTAAGAATACAATATTTTTTCTGTATGTCTCATCTCAATTTTTCTTATTGTTACTGTTAATTATTACATTATTATTAAAATATATTGAAAATGATTATGATAAGCAAGAATGAAAAAAAAATATTCTTATTAATATTATGCCTTTTCATCTTGTTAGACTACAGGTTTCTTGAATAAATGGCTGCTGCCTAAAGAAATGACTCTTTAAAAAGAATAATTATCCAAAATAATTTTCTCCAGTGTTTTTACTGCACGACTCAACTCAACATTTTTTAGGTCGGCTAAACTGCTTTTCACCTTCTTTATTATGGCATATTTTAATTTAGTTAATCTTAGTCATTGTGATTCCTTCTGTGCATCACCACCTTTTTAATCTTTTCACCTGTAAATGTTCTGATGTGTGCAACACTTGCTAATTAATATCATAAATGATTTAAAAGGTTTGTAACTTCTGAGTGATTGAATCCTCTGTTTGTATTATAGAAAGCATTACTTCTGTTTTCTTCAGACTGTGAGCAGTATCCGTAACAGACGGTATTGCATGCACCTTTCTGACCCCTTTAGATTACAGTGACCCAGTTTATTTGATATACAGTAACCAGAGCGTAAGGCCTGGAATACAGTTGAGTACCTCTGATAAATTTATATCTGCACCTACAGCAGGAAGTCTCGTTTATAAGTAGCAGCAGTAGTTTTACAGACAGCGCCAGACGCAGAGGTTCATCAGGTCAGCCCTGTAAGACTGGGCTCAGTAGAGCAGACGTGTCACGGCTCGACCAGACAACAGACATGGCAACAGAGCTGCCATCCCAAAATAGTCCCTGAGCTGGAAATGGCGCAGGGGTGTCAGATATCCCCCTTGGCAGAATTCACTTTATGCTGCGTCAGTGTAAGCTTAGAGTATCAAAAATGAGCAAATCGTTTAGAAAGGATCCCTGGACAACATGTCATGAAAATCATGATTAATGCACAGTGCTTGGCTTCTGTAACTAAATAAAATAACCCTTCTGCATGTCATTGCTGACAACTGTGCCTAAGGTTGGCAACCCACAAATGGACTTATTTTAATGACAGTTCCCCTGGAGTAACTTGAGGTGAAGTGTTTAGGTCAAGGACACAGTGGTGATTTACCAGCAACCTTGTTAAAGGAATAGTTCACCCAAAAATACTCTCATCCTCAGGCCATCCAAGATGTAGATGAGGTTGTTTCTGCATCGGAAAAGGTTTAGCTTTTCATCACTTGCTCACCAATGGATCCTCTGCAGTGAATGGGTGCCGTCAGCATGAGATTCCAAACAGATGATTAAAAACATTACAATAATCCACAAGTAATCTACACCACTCCAATCCATCAATTTACGTCTTGTGAAGTGAAAAGCTGCATGTTTGTTAGAAACAAACCCATCATTTAGACGTTTTAACTTCAAACTGTCACTTCTGGCCAAAATACCAGTCCATATTTCTTTTGAACTGTTTTCACTTGTAAATGATGCTTGATCTGTGCATATTTCTCTACTGATTCAGAAAATGTAAAATTTTCACTGGAAAAAGCAATGTTATGGATCATAGACAGATATTATAGATATTTCAGTGAGAAGCAATGGTTTGAAGTTAAACATGTCTTAATAATGGATTACCTGTGGATTATTGTGATGTTTTTATCAGCTGTTTGGACTCTGGTTCTGACGGCACCCATTCACTGCAGAGGATCCATTGGTGAGCAAGTCATGAAATGCTAAATTTCTCTAAATCTGTTTTGATGAAGAAACAAGCTCATCTACATATTAAATGGACTGAGAGTGAGTAAATGTGAGCAAATTTTCATTTTGGGGTGAAATGTTCCATTAACCACTATGACACATTCTGTTTGTATGAGAACATATTAATCATTATAAGTGTGTGAGATTAGTTTGCTCTTGCAGACATAATCATAATTGCACAGGTTGATCAGCTAACATCAGACCTTATGTTTGTTTTAGAAGACCTTTTTGAAATTAGCTTGGTTTTTATTTATTTATTTATTTATTTTAACTTTCTGCCCATGTGTGTTTGTGTCTAGATGGGTAAATTATCAAAGAATAAGAAGAAGAAGTTGAAGAGGAAAGCCAAACGGCAGCAGCGTCTGTTGGACGAGAGGCTGTTGGACCTGCAGAGGATGGAGGAGTTGGATGGAGTTTTGCCGCCGGATGCTTCTGGAAACACACGAGCGCTCTGGAGGCTCAGTGAGGACGGAGAGGATGACGACAAACACGCACAAAGTGAGATTGATATATATTTTCAGCATGCACAAGAGGAGAATTTAATTAAATCGAATCATTCTTTTGAATCGTGTTTTAAAAAGTGTTGATTTACTTGAATGAAGGAGGGCTTTGTTAGCGGAGTTACTGAAATATATTATTACTTCAAAAATGAGGCTTTGTAAAATACCTTGTGGGGAATTCTATGAGCTATTGAAAGATTATGTACAATATGGAGGAAAAACATAAACAAGATTAATGTGTCAAATCAGTTCCATTTATTTTCGTCTATATTTCAAGCCAGAAAATAATGAGACATCCATTATGCACGTCTCCTCTTGCTCCTGAGTAAAGAAAACATCACTCCAATGTCTCAGAGCGAACAACAAATCTTTTACTCAAGTGCCAAAAAGTGTTTTAATTTCTGTAAACAGTATTACCCAGCATTAATGGCCATCAAATGGAAATCTAATTAATGAACTGACTTAATGAACCATTTACACATGCAAAATGACATGTAGAACATTAAGATGAATTTTAGGGCGAATGAAGCTTTGTACGTGTGAGTGATTTATGTAAAAAAGCAGTAGCTGCATCAATCTTTCTTCAGATTTTTTTTTTTTTTTAATTTTAGTTGTTTAGTTATATATGTGGAAAATATAGGGAACTGTATTTATTTACAGTTTTTAGCCAAAATATATTGTTTTAACAAAAATAAAATTTCTCATTAATTTGTTTTTAGTTTTTTTGTTAGTGTGATCTCTATATCTCGACCAATTCTTATCTTGTAATCACCAATGACTAGAAAAGTCTTGGAAGTTCATTGGTCAGAATGTGTGATTTGAGGTGAGGGTTAAATATAATAACATTTTGTATGTTACAAATCAGTTTTTGGACCTAAGGGCGATGAAGAGGTGAATGATCTACAGTTTTTACTTGTGCATTGGTCTGTGTGCTACATGGATGTTTTTGATGTAGTGCATCTCATTAATTTTTCAGCCTTTTGTTGCATTTTAAGATGCTGTGTCAAGATGCTGTTTTTTTTTTTTTAAACATCTCAAGACCCCTGTGTTCAGTTTCATTCTCCTGAGTCTGAACATTCCTGAATGAAGCTGTAAATAAAATATTGACAAATTAAAGATTTTTCTAGATTTAACATTATAAAGTCAGTTTCATAAAAGCTCCCTGATTAAACTGATGACCATATGGCGATATGACCAAAATCTTTCCTAGGATATGAGAAATTTTCAAGCACAGTAAGGATAGACAATAACAATATAGCAATTATGTCTGAAATTTGTCTTGTCTCTATTGTTATGTTAACAAAAAATCCCTTCACAAAAAAGATTTATGCTCGCACGAGGTGGTTTCTGACTCGTGCGAAAAAGAGTTGATGTGAATTATGGGAGGTGGAAACGCATTTGCTGAACAAATTCTGACGTTGCGAACATTAAACCCATGTGACTAATCGGCTGTTTCTGCTGATGGTGCTTTATTTACTGTTGGTTACTAGGTTACCAATATACCACCGCCATCCACATAAATCGCATTTGTTTGTTGTTTTTTTCTTTTTTGCGAACTTTGAGAAGTTTCTCTTCACGTTTGGATGGAAACCCATCTATTAACAAGATGTTGGTAATTGAATTCAATATCATTGCTTAAATAACTGCTTATTAAATTTGAAAAAATGTTAAACTCGTATCAGAATTTTTTTTAACAAATTATATATTCGCTTATTACAACCAATCATATTTTCATCCAGAGTCCAATATGTCTGAAGCGTATTTTGATGGACTGTGATGGTTTTAGCTCCTCCAAGATGCTTTAATATTCAGCTGAATCTTAAGAAAAGATTATTAACGAAGTGAGACCAGATTAAGTTTTAGATTTTAGATAGGCTAAACTTTAAAAACATTTTATAAATTTTGCTTTTATTTATGTATGTATAGATGATTTATTTATTTATTTACTTTTTATATTTTTCACTTCTTTCTCATCATTAATAAAGCCTTGATAGCTGGCATGGTGCTAAATTATGAACAAACAGACGCCCGCTTAATACGAAACTAATTCGGAGGATAATTGATATAGTCATTGCATGTCACCCAGCACAAAAATCGTTCTGTTAAAGCATCAAGTCATTCTAGACATGACACTATATGACTTTCTGTAAAGTTGCTTTGTGAAATCGTGTATAATGAAACGCTGTATAAATAAATCAAACTTGACTGTCTCTGAAGTATTCAGCAGGTTTTTCTCTTTATGTGTGTCACAGTGAACGGTAACGGACACTCTATAGGAGCTCTGAATAAACACAGTCCAGAATCGGGCTCGTCGTGGTTGGAGGAGGGCTGTAACGGCTTCGGACCCCTTCGTTTCTCCAGCCCTGGATCGGGCCTGTCCGGCATGTCTGGCTCCATCCTGTCAGCTACCTCTGAGTCGGCTCTGTCCACTCTGTCCGGATACTCCACGGAGCGCTCACTGCTCTCTCCCAACAGTACGTACTCTGCTTTGAGCTGATGGAAAACAACCCAATAAAGTGTCCGGCCACTTCATCAGCGGCCTTGGTTCTGGAAGTATTTCCCCATTCATTATTCCCATAGAGATTATGGAGTCTTTGTTTTATAGTCTTTAAATCACAAACCATGAACCAAACCAACCAGCTATAAGTTAAATCAGCATTACAAACTTAAACTTGAAGTAAAATAATGTTTGAAAATCTGACAAAAAGACAAAGGTGTAAGACTGTGTACTTAACAGGTTTAATAAGAGAAAGAACTGCAATCCCATGAAGTTATTTTAAATGACATAAAGGTCCCTTTTCACATTTACGAGGTTCTGAGAATTCATCTTAGTTCGGTAAATTTCTATAGTGGTGAACGGAAACTACAACACATCATTTTTCCATTCCCGTTTGCCACAGTAGCTTAAGAAAAAGGGTTTCTATGAGGGGGGAAAAATACTGAGAGATAATGTCAATCCATCAGCTGTTATATTAGAAACACTGCAGCTGTGACTAATTTTCTGTAATCTAATGTAACATACAGTGGGGCAAAAAAGTATTTAGTCAGCCACCAATTGTGCAAGTTCTCCCACTTAAAAAGATGAGAGAGGCCTGTAATTTTCATCATAGGTATGCCTCAACTATGAGAGACAAAATGAGAAAAAAAAGAAAATCCAGAAAATCACATTGTAGGATTTTTAAAGAATTTATTTGCAAATTATGGTGGAAAATAAGTATTTGGTCAATAACAAAATTTCATCTCAATACTTTGTTATATACCCTTTGTTGGCAATGACAGAGGTCAAACGTTTTCTGTAAGTCTTCACAAGGTTTTCACACACTGTTGCTGGTATTTTGGCCCGTTCCTCCATGCAGATCTCCTCTAGAGAAGTAATGTTTTGGGGCTGTCGCTGGGCAACACGGACTCCAAAGATTTTCGATGGGGTTGAGATCTGGAGACTGGCTAGGCCACTCCAGGACCTTGAAATGCTTCTTATGAAGCCACTCCTTCGTTGCCCGGGCGGTGTGTTTGGGATCATGGTCATGCTGAAAGACCCAGCCACGATTCATCTTCAGTGCCCTTGCTGATGGAAGGAGGTTTTCACTCAAAATCTCACGATACATGGCCCCATTCAGTCTTTCGTTTACACGGATCAGTCGTCCTGGTCCCTTTGCAGAAAAACAGCCCCAAAGCGTGATGTTTCCACCCCATGCTTCACAGTAGGTATGGTGGTCTTTGGATGCAACTCAGCATTTTTTCTCCTCCAAACACGACAAGTTGAGTTTTTACCAAAAAGTTCTATTTTGGTTTCATCTGACCATATGATCATCCAAATGCTCTCTAGCAAACTTCAGACGGGCCCGGACATGTACTGGCTTAAGCAGGGGACACGTCTGGCACTGCAGGATTTGAGTCCCTGGCGGCGCAGTGATGGTACTGATGGTAGCCTTTGTTACTTTGGTCCCAGCTCTCTGCAGATCATTCACTAGGTCCCCCCGTGTGGTTCTGGGATTTTTGCTCACAGTTCTTGTGATCATTTTGACCCCACGGGGTGAGATCTTGCGTGGAGCCCCAGATCGAGGGAGATTATCAGTGGTCTTGTATGTCTTCCATTTTCTAATAATTGCTCCCAGAGTTGATTTCTTCACACCAAGCTGCTTGCCTATTGCAGATTCAGTCTTCCCAGCCTGGTGCAGGGCTACAATTTTGTTTCTGGTGTCCTTTGACAGCTCTTTGGTCTTGGCCATGGTGGAGTTTGGATTTGGACTGTTTGAGGTTGTGGACAGGTGTCTTTTATACTGATAACGAGTTCAAACAGATGCCATTAATACAGGTAACGAGTGGAGGACAGAGGAGCCTCTTAAAGAAGAAGTTACAGGTCTGTGAGAGCCAGAAATCTTGCTTGTTTGTAGGTGACCAAATACTTATTTTACCGAGGAATTTACCAATTAATTCTTTAAAAATCCTACAATGTGATTTTCTGGATTTTTTTTTCTCATTTTGTCTCTCGTAGTTGAGGTATACCTATGATGAAAATTACAGGCCTCTCTCATCTTTTTAAGTGGGAGAACTTGCACAATTGATGGCTGACTAAATACTTTTTTGCCCCACTGTAACTAGGGCTGTCAATCGATTAAAATATTTAATCGCGATTAATCACATGATAGTCTTGAGTTAACTCGTGATTAATCGCAACTTAATCGCACATCTTTAATTGTTCTAAATGTTACTTTTCAAGTTTTCTATACTCTAAACAACATGGGCATGAACAAATATGGATGCTTTAAGCTGGCTGCACACTAGACGATTTTCAAATCTTAACTGATTTTAAAACCATGGGAGACCACAGACATGAAGTCAGTTCAACCGATTTTAGCCTTATAATCCTCTGAACGTGCACACTAGATCAGTGGTTTTCAATCCTGTTCTTCGGGACCCACTGCTCTGCATATTTTGCATGTCTCCCTTATCTGACACATTCATTTGAGTTCATGGAGCTCTTTCCTAATGAGCTGATGATCTGAATCAGGTGTGTAAATTAGGGAGACATGCAAAATGTGCAGAGCTGTGGGTCCCCAGGAACAAGTTTGAAAACCACTGCACTAGATGATTCGAGCACACCGCAAGACCACACTGAAGATTGTAGGAACGATTTCACAGTGACGTGTGATCTCACGGAGACTCGCGAGATCAAACGTGACTAGAGAAGAAAAACAAATAGAGGGCAATCGACGTTATCAGCTGGCTCTCCTGGCGCACGTTCTATTTCACAGTGAAAAACAAAGTATACAAAAGAATATGGATGATGTTCTCTGCTTTCACGGCATGTTTGTGGCTGCCAGGTTTCAGCTCTAGAAGCACACAACATCCAGTGAGTGACGCTTGCTCGCTCTCATTGTCTATCGTGGGTATCACATGTTTGATAATTACGATTTGAGTTCGGCAATGCTCCGTCTCGATCGGGAGCAGATAAGTAATCGTAATGACACCACACAATAGAGGATTTTTGGACAATCGGTCGGGGGTGCAAATCGGCCTTAGAATCTGGCTTAAAATCCTCTAGTGTGCGGCCAGCCTTATGCAAATGTGCGTTTATTATTAGTGAAACCATAGTCAACATAGAGCATGAAGACTTTACATGTTTCAAAGGTCATAGATGTTCCATTACTTCTTTCTTTGCACAGGGCAGTTTACTGACACAAACCTGTTTACATTTTTGCATGACAGGGCAGCTCACTTCTTCTGAACATGCAAAATGCACATTTATTAAGCTATTTATTATTAGATTTGTTTGCCTCTCTGTGCCACATACTGTATTTTGATGCAGCTAAATTCTCAATAAAACTGTTTTCATTGATATATTTTACTGTTTCTGTTGTCAGACGACGGAATAAACATGAAATAGTGACTGAAACGCGACCCATTAAGACTAGGCTACATAACCAGCTCTGCTTTCCAAGATGTTAATCTGCACAAACATCCTGATAATCGAGACGTCGTCTGATCAAATAAATACACAGAAGATAATGACAATAGTTAGAGAAGCAACATAGTGTTTAACTGAATGCGCAGCTCCTCTCCGCTGCTCGCTGAACAATGCAGACGCAGAGAGAGAGAGAGAGAGGTGTGTGTGCACGCGCTGGGAAAGCAAGACCTTGCGCTCACGCTGCAGTACCGCCTAGTCTCAGAAACTAAATAAGGTTTGCTTTTGCAAACAGAAAATGCGAGCTGCGTTAATCGCCCGTTAATAAAATTAGTGCCGTTAAAATGAATTTGTGTTGAGGCGTTATTACGCGAGTTTGACATGATTACATCATTTGCAGTGCTTCACGGGATTAGGTGGGCGCTAAAGAGTTCTTTTGGTGTGGTTTGACTCTCTAATTGGTAGAAAGTTAAACCTAAAATTCTATTATCTAAAATTTGCAAATTTTAAATGCATTTGCGATCTAAATTTACAGAGTGTCTCAAGAAAGTGTTTAGGCATCATAAATGTGTGTATAATATATATATATATATATATATATAAAATTAGTAGAGATTTTCTTGCAGAATTATAGATAGTATATTTTTTCAGTTGGATTCCATGTTGAAAACAGTTTTTGAAAATAGTTGAAATAATGTGACTGATGGCTTTAACCAAAGCATATACCATTGATTAACAACCTCATAGTTCACATTAGGTCCGTTTTTGAAGGTTTATAAGTTATCGCTCAAAATCAATTCCTCTGTGGAGAAAATAAGTGGGGTTCTTACTTCTGGAATCCAACCGCTGCTCTCTATAGGCTTTTTATGTTAAATTACGTGTCAAATATCTTCTGATTAGATGTTAAAATGGTCTGTTTTTTCACCCCCACAGCATACTCTGCTGCTGATTTCTTAGTGAATCCTCTAGAACCTCAGAACGCAGAGAAAATACGCATCAAGATTGCAGACCTAGGCAATGCATGCTGGGTGGTGAGTACAGTGGGTCGAATCCAGGCATTCAGAAAGTGAATTATGGATCACATCAGGTGTTTGAACACAAAGAGCTGGTGACGTGTGATGTTTACTGATGTCCTCTCCTCCACATCAGCACAAGCACTTTACCGAGGACATCCAGACGCGTCAGTACCGAGCTCTGGAGGTGCTGATCGGAGCCGAGTA
Source organism: Acrossocheilus fasciatus (assembly GCA_036784905.1). Taxonomy (NCBI): domain Eukaryota; kingdom Metazoa; phylum Chordata; class Actinopteri; order Cypriniformes; family Cyprinidae; genus Acrossocheilus; species Acrossocheilus fasciatus. The sequence continues at coordinate 5,079,441 of CM071945.1, forward strand.
CGGACCCCCTGCTGACATATGGAGCACTGCGTGTATGGTATGAACTCATTCAGTGTTAATCTACCATCTACTTTTCCATAAAGACACTGAAAAAATGGTCAGCATGTTTATATGTAGATTTGAGCTTCCTGCTTGCGTGTCATGTGAGAGAGCAGTAATGTGATGTGTCTTCACAGGCGTTTGAGTTGGCGACTGGAGACTATCTGTTTGAGCCTCACTCAGGAGAGGACTACACTCGAGATGAAGGTCAGTTCTCTTGGTCTTCCTCCCAGGTTACTTATATTCAGTGAGTATAGGTCAATTTTTAAAGACTGTTTTTAATGGGATGAGCCTCTTAAAATAAAGTATACAGACTTGTACTTATTTTTCTCTTTTCAAATACTTTTTTTTTTTTGCATTGCATTGCATCAGTCTCAGAACTGTAGGCTTGGTTCATGAATCAAAAAGTTTGGGATCAGTATTATTTATTTACTTTTTTTTTTTTAAAGAAATGAATATTTTATTCAGCAAGAATGCATTAAATTGATCAAAAGTAACAGTAAAAACATTTATAGTGTTACAAAAGATTTCTATTTTAAATAAATAGCTGTTTTGAACTCCTGAAAAAAAATGAAACACCGTTTCTACAAAAATATGAAGCAGCACAGCTGTTTCCAAAATTGATAATCATAAGAAAGGTTTCTTGAGCAGCAAATCAGAATATTAGAATGATTTCTGAAGGATCATGTGACACTGACGACTGAAAATTCAGCTTTGATCACGGATAAATTATATTTAAAATGTATTCAAACTAGTGCTGTCAAACGATTAATCGCATCCAAAATAAAGGTTTTTGTGTACATTAATATGTTTGTGTACTGTGTATATTTATGTATATGTAAATACACACACATGCATGTGTATATATATATTTTGGAAAAATATGTTATGTTTATACATTAAATATATTTATATTTAATTTAAATTATTTGAATATGTGAATACATGTACATATTTTCAATATATATACTGTATGTGTGTATATTTATATATACATAATAAATATATAAAGTGTACACATACTGTATATTATGTAAACAAAAACTTTTAACTTTAACTTATTTTGGATGCGATTAATCGTTTAACAGCACTATTTCAAACAGAAATCAGTTATTTTAAATTGTAATAGTATTTCACAATATTGCTGTTTTTACTGTAAAAACAGTCAAATGCAGCCTTGGTGAGTGTAAAAAAAAACAACAACAAAGTCTCCATAGTCTACAAATGTGTTTGTGTGATTTCTTTTGTATTGTTTTCCAGATCACATAGCTCACATCATTGAGCTGCTGGGTCCCGTTCCTCCACACTTCGCCCTGTCAGGCAGATACTCCAGAGAATACTTCAACCGAAGAGGTAAGAGCTCAGCAAACACTGTTCTTAAAGATTTCCTTCAAAAAATGCAAATCTGGATGTTTAATTTACAGGAGAATGTCAGGATGAATCTGATGAAGAACATGCCTGAGTCACTTCCCCTTAAAAACAAGAAGAAAAAAAGGGGTTTGCATGAAGAGCTTGAGTTTATGGTCCATTAAGATGAGATTCAGTCATCATCAGGTCATAGTCAAGTCAAGTCACTTTTATTTATATAGCGCTTTTAACAACATAGATTGTGTCAAACCCCATAGACAAACCCCAGATCATTGTGACGTGCAGGTTCATTCATTTAGAGCTTGTTCTGAAAAGCTTTTCCACAGACGTGTGATGAATAGTCAGGATATTATTAGCTCAGAACATCCTATAGAACGACAAATCCCACCATCTCTCATTAGACCTGAGATAAAAATCCCTTAATGCCCATGAACCTATGACTCCAGTAACAAGATATTTGAAATGCCATGTGGTCTATAGTACGAAGCATCTGTTTATATGTATGTATGTATGTGTATAGTAGAAATGTATTTTTTTTATATATATATGAGCAGCAGATGCTTATATATGTGACCCTGGACCACAAAACCAGTCGTAAGGGTCAATTTGACTGAGATTTACAGTTTAACACCATCTGAACCATCATTTACAGATTAACGCCATCTGAAAGCTGAATAAATAAGCTTTCTATTGATGTATGGATTGAACGATATTTGGCTGAGATGCATCCATTTTAAAATCTGGAATCTGAGGGTTAAAAAAACAAATCAAAATATTGAGAAAATCGCCTTTGAAGTTGTCCAAATGAAATTCTTAGCAATGCATATTACTAATCAAAAATTGTTTTGATATTTACAGTAGGAAATTTACTAAATATCTTCATGGAACATGATCTTTACTTAATATGCTAATGGTTTTTGGCTTAATAAAAAAATCAATAATTTTAACCCATACAATGTATTGTTGGCTATTGCTAAAAATTTATTTTATTTAGTCAACATTTCTTTACCTGGATTCACAACTTTCCTTCAGACAGTGCTGGGCTACTTTCATAGAAAACAGGCCACCTTGACATTTGCATGCTGTTTCGTCCTGGAGTTTGCATGAGAATGTTTTGACCGAGTGTGTGTGTGTGTTTGTATGTAGGTGAATTGAGGCACATCTCCAACCTGAAGCCGTGGGGGCTGTTCGAGGTGTTACTTGAGAAGTACGAGTGGCCGCTGGATCAAGCAGCCCAGTTCAGTGACTTCCTGCTCACCATGCTTGAGTTCATCCCGGAGAAACGCGCCACAGCCGCTGAGTGTCTACAGCACCCCTGGATCAACTCCTAACGCGCCGTTTTCCTTGTGTTCACTGCGTTTGTGCGGTCTGCGTCATTTAGGTCCGTCTGATCACTTGGTGCACACATCCACCTTTCAGAGCATAAACTCACTGCTAAGGTAAAACATACTGGAGATACAGTATCTGAGCACAGACCTAGCTAGAACCTCAAACCTATGTTGTTTTTTATATATATATATATATATATATATTTAAAGAAGCTATGATCTCGGAACGTGATGGAGAGAATATGTCTGTAGTCTGTCGAGGTTTCATTGTACGGTCATTTAATTGTGTAGAAGGGTCACATATTTATATGTTAAAATAGTGCCTTGACATGCCATCTGCAAAAACAAAAAAGTAAAAAAATAAGCCCCTCACCTTTTTATATTTGTCTGCGAATATGTGTGAGGAATGCTTGTTTGTGAACATACAGAAAACTGTATGAATACTTGACTGAATTCAATAAAGACTTGAGCTCTAAAACCCTGTGTACGGAAGAATAAAGGATCACTTACAAACACAAACACTCCATTATGATGTCTTTTTTTTTATAATCTTGATGTGGTCACCATAATGTTCTGTAACAATGGAGCCTGTTTTAACATTGTGAATAATAATACTCAGAAACTATGAAAACTCTGGCACTGTTTATTGTTCCAAACATGCATGATTTTTTTTTGTTCTTCCACTGACTACAGAAGTTTAGCAAAACCTTTACACTATGTTTGAAAAAACTCGAATACTAAATTGTAAAATCCAGCACTGCATTTTACTGTTGCTGTGACACTAGAGGGCGATAAAGGACTATTGCAGTCATTAACCAACAAGTAATAAATAAGAGTTGCTGGAAGTCAAAAGATCAGTGTGGTGGCTAGGCCACAACTGGACCATGAAAATGTATATACATACTTGTATATGCATAAAAGACCAGACCAGTTACAAAGCATACACAAATTGATTTCATTTATGAAGGAAACCCATGAAAGAGGTCCAGTGAGGAAATCCATCAGTTTTAACATAAGTCAGACGCACCATTCTGTGGGTTTCATGAGTTTGTCACTTGCGAATACAGAGCTGGAGAGACAGAGAAGCCCTTAAAATGTCTTAAATGAAGAAGTTCATCAGTCCTAACACTGAAAGTCCAGTCACTTCTTCCTGCGCACAACCGTCCAGCCATCATCCTCTTCCTCATGACTCGCGGCCCGAGGAGGAAGATGCTGCTCCTTCACTGCTGCACCGTTGACCGAAGCTCCATCACACTCCATAGCCTGAGAAAAACAACCAGACAGAATTCATAAAGGGGACATTTGTTTCTAATACTGCATAATATACTGTTAAAATTCAAAAACATATCAGCCAGTACCAAACATTTTGTATCATTAATTAATAAACATGAAAAAAATACCTAAATATATTTACCTTTATAGTTTTTTGTATTGACTTTAGATTACATTTACTTAAAAATGTTAAACACAAACATAAATACCTGTATATATTTAAGGAGATTCCCCTCCTATGTAAAGCGCTTTGAGTGCCCAGAAAAGCACTATACACATGTAATGAATTATTATTCATTATTATTATTAATGTATGTATTATATAAAAATATGGTAACATCTATTACATCTCTACCTATAATCTATCAAATATATACATGAAATATACATGGGAAAAAAAAAAATATATATATATATATATATATATATATATATATATATATATATATATATATATATATATATATATATATATATATATATTATATAAAATACTATACAGAAATATTACATACTATATAATACTTCCTAAAATATAAATGTTAAATATAAATATTTGAACATTCATAACATGCCAACAAGTAACAAATATTTTGTACCATTAATTGATAAGCATGGAGGATTTTTACAAGTATTAAATAATAATATATACACACATTTATAAAAACATAAACCTATATATTTTTATATTACATTTATATATTTAAATAACACTTAAAATATTAAATACTTATTTAAAAATACATATATACACAGGCATATATATATATATATATATATATATATACACATACACTAGTGCTGTCAAACAATTTGCATCCAAAATAAAAGCTTTTGTTTGCATAATATGCGTGTGTTCTGTGTATAATTTATTATGTATATATAAATTTGTAATGTAATGTAAATATATCAATACTTCTATAGTCCTCATTTCTAAGTCTTTTTGGATAAAAGCATCTGCTAAATGACTGAATGTAAATACACACACATACAGTATATATTTTGAAAATACTTACATATATTTACATCTATATTTATATTCATACCATTTATAAGTAAATATTTAATATATAAAAATAACATTTTTCTGAAATATATAAATACATAAATATACCCAGTACACATACATATATTACGTAAACAAAAACTTATTTTGAAGTGCGAATAATTGTTTGACAGCACTAATACACACACACACACACACACACACACACACACACACAAATATACTACACCTCTTCGTCTTCACTCTCATCATCATCATCATCATCAGCAGCAGCAGCAGCAGCAGGTGTTTTGGCAGGTGTGGCCTTCGCTCTCCCAGCGCTGTTCTTCTGAATCAGCTGCTTGATCTGCTCTCTGACCTCCGTCAGTCTGTCCTGCTGACACTGCTGGAACATCTCACACACCTTCTGCGACACCTGTGCGACAGTTTCACACACACACACACACTTTCAGATAAACATCATTTACTATGTTTAATAAGACATTTTCCCTCGTACAATGTCAAAAAATTCAGGTTTTACTTTCCTTGTGGGGACATTTGGTACTCACAATGTAGCATAAACAGGTACACACACACACACACACACACACACACACACACACACACACACACACACACAGTAAACACCTCCGATTAATATCTATTCAAAAACAAAGCAAACCTGCGGCAAGCTGCCGTCATCCACCACCGTGTCAAACTCGTTGTTCATCAGGTCAGAGATGAACTCCTCCACCTCGTCCTGCTGCAGCTCATCTGTGAGGAGGAGACACACGCGGGTTTGCTGTGAACATCACAGATGTTAGATCTACTCAGCGTTAGTGAATGATTCGCAGGTTCTGACCGTTATCCGTGAAATACTGCTGCAGCGCGTCCACCATCCACTCCGCTTTCTGCTGACTGTACGCGCCTCCGAAACCATTATCCACCGCGATCTGCGAGAAAACACTCAAAGCTACAAATCACAAGATCAGCAACCGCTCGAGACCAAACAGAGCTGTGCAGCTGGACACATATCGTGACAAGACAGAACTTTAAGAGCCGGACGGATGTTTATTGTATATTACTGTCATGTTTACACTTGGCAGCGCTAACTTGCTAACCAGGTAGCAGTCTGGTTTCTGAATTCAAACTAAAGTTTGCTCAATATATATGACACTATTCTACGAAATATACATTTTTCAGAATATAACGTTATAAATTTACTAACTTGTAGCACCGGCCACGTTTCCAAAACAGCCCGAACCGCTTCACTAAACAATTCACGTGTGGAAGACGTGAGCGGCGCCATCTTGAAAAGCAGCAGACCTGAAGAGTCGATCACAGATTTCACAGGGAACGCTGAAGATGCACCAGGAAAAATAATCAATCACAGATATCGCACAAACAACTAACCGACTTGATTATTAGTGAAAGTTGCCTCGTAATGATAATATATTTTAATTAAAAAATTATTTTGGATGAGTTTGCATACTCAAGGATCAAGTAGCCTACCTGTTACAAATTATTGTTCAGAAATGTACTTTTTGAAAAAAAAAACAATATATATATATTTACAGTTTATAGGTATATAGTATTAAGTGTATGTATGTATGTATAGACACACACACACACACACACACACACATACATACATACATATGTATATATATATATATATATATATATATATATATATATATAACATGTAATCTCAATGATGCATTAAATTAATCAAAATGACTACATAATAATCTTAATATAAAGCGAATAGAACAATTTTACAAATACAGTGTCATTTTTTAAATATGCTTGTATATACTCATAGAAGATAGATGCAACTTATTCAGAAATGTACATACCTTTATTGAATTGTATATCTTTGATACAATAAATGAACAGAATTATATAACATTTTTAAAGATGTGTGTGGGAATACTGGGGTTATAAGTATGTGGTTTTTATCATAAACAGTAATTCTCTGCAGTAAAACTGGCTCAGTAAGAAACACAAAGCAGGGTGTCAGCATTATAACATTCCTCGGAAAAATTAAACACCAACCCATGCAAGGCTTCGGATAACTTTGGCATTGACCAATAACAAAAGCGGAAAAACAGTCGACAAACCAAGCTGCTGTATTATACATGTTGAGGCGCATATTTACTTCTCAGGAATCTCGAACTGAAAAAGAACTGCATTGATTTATAATATATCAAGGAAAACACATATCAAGTTTGAAATCCTCATTTTTAAATATATAGCTGCTAAAAAGGTCACAAAAATATTGTCAATGCGTGATGGGCGGACTTTATGGATTTGAAATAATAATGTGAAATAAAAGCCGTTCTTGTCACTTCAGCTTCATTCTGGTTTCCATCCGTAGTCACTGTGAGCCGTGTGTGTGTGTGTGTGTGTGTGTGTGTCATCAGAAACATATGATTTCCTTCTCTGTTAAAAATATAAACCTTCCTCAAACTTGTTTTATATGCAAATGTTCATATGATAAATCATGTTTCACATGGGAGTCATTTTGGTGCCATGTGCTGACAATGCAAACTAATTTTAAATACCAAAACTGTATTATTTTTTCAATTGATTCTAAAAGGCACATTTAGATGTTGCTTCAAAACCAACCTCTTGGATTCACACATTAATCTCAGAGTTTACAGACTCGTGCATAAACCTAATCAATATTAAGCCTTCTTTAATAGTGGAATCTGAACGAGTCCAACTCTGGGTGACATATAAATTGAGTTTCCTGGATATGTTAAAACCACAAGCTGACAAAGCACCTGTTACAGTGAATGTCATTAATGTAATGTAGTCAATATGATCAAATCTTTTCAGGTTACTGTGGTGACTGATCCGATTGGGTGTGGATTTGGGTTTACGTATATATATATATATATATTGGGAATTATTTTTAATATGTAATGAACAAGCAAACTTATAAATATATAATATTATTACCTGTAAATACGAGTTACCCAATTGTTCTTAAACTTTGAAAAGACAGATGTAAACAAACAAACAAAAAAAAAAAAAAATAGAAAAAAACTCAAGTTTGGGACATTGATTATATTGCCAGCAAATATTATTCACATTTGATCTGCTCCACCTGAATGTTTTACAGCTTGTTTGTGCCAATATTGAAATGAGTCCACTTCCTGCTTCATAATTAACAGAGACGGATCAAGTTGGTTGGAAAGGAGTTCAGCATTCATACAAGCAACAGGAAGTAACAGTCAGCCATATTTGTGTACTGTAAGATTTTCCATGTCAACATACTTCCGATCCACATATTCTTGGGTGTAAATATTGACTATTGCAATCGCAAGAACTCAAAGATTATAAACAAAAGGGATTTTTAGCATTGCATCAAACATTTTACAACTGTTATTCGTGGTTAACATCCCTAGACTCAAACAGAACAAGTGACCACTCATATATGCATAATTATTTACTGAAAATATACTATGGCCATCTGAGAGGATTTCCTGCATTAGATATCCATGAGATGTGAAATGTACATTAACAGTGAACAGTATTGCTTAATGTGTTTAAACCGCTTTAGAACAGCAGACCGCATCGCTCCCTTCTTGCATTCACGTATGGACAAACGCCAACTGGAGAAGAGCAGTAAAATGGCTGAAAATTCTGAAACTTTGGGCTTTTTAAGTGTATACAATTGCAAAAGAAAAATGCAAAAGAAAATAATACTGTACTGATCAATGATCAAGTTTTGTTTCGCATAAAATGCCCAATTCTAAAAGATTGAGTTGTACAAAATAAACATACTGAAAACTGTATGAAGTCCGTATTTGCTCAAAGTGTCTCCGTGTATAAAAGCATTTCACCTGCAATCATATCAAAACCACACTTATTAAATTCCACATAAAATGGGCAATAAAACAGCCTTGAGTTTTTGCATGACAATTTCTGGCATTTTTTGCGTCTTTTATATTTAATGACATGCAATGCATGCCCAAATCAGAACCAAATTCATTTCAAATCAAGAGGGTTTTCAAAGAAAATGTTATTGCGTAAATTAGCAATTATTGCGCAGTAATGAACAGTTGGCCACGCTTATCCATTGAAGCCCTTTCACCGTAGTCCATCCTCATTCCAGATGAAAGCTTTCAATTAGATGAGCCGTTTTCATCCTAACAAACATCAAAACCAAATATCTACACCACATGAGTCTTCTACGGTAGTAACGTCTGGTTACTACTTCTTGTTAAAAAAAAAAAGAAAAAAGAGAACACAATGTCATCAATGATAAGTATAACAAAAATGATATTCTTCTTTGCTTTAAAAATTATACATTGTTAGGAGGATCTTCTCATTGCACTCTCCACGCTTCTGATCTGCAAAAAACATTCTAAGGCTATTTACAAAGTACCACAGTCTTCAACTATACAACACTGCCATGCAAGTCTGCATTCCCCTCGTCGAGAGCGTCTCTCACGCACACATATGCAGCACAGGTATTCACAGGTCATCTCCAACAGGGAGGAAGGGAAGTCACAATCTATCATCAGACCAAACATTTTGGGATTGCTTGAATTAATTTTAAAAATGAGATATTTACTAAAAGTAACACCGACGGAAACTGAGAACAAGTCTTAATCGCCTCTGCATTCAGCTCTAATGGGGTGAATCCTGCAAAAATATCTAGTGACATTTCACCCAGAAATAAAGAGACAAAAAAGAAATTATATTTTACATTAAAATAAATTAAGTGTCTTTTTTTTTTTTTTTTTGCATGGTGACTTTTTTGCTTACAAAGTAAATTTCCCTTGTTAATACTGTAATGCGCTTTGAAGTTTTATTTATTTTTTTACTTTTGACTGTATTTCTCATAATACAGTAAAATTATGCTGTATTACAGGAAAATGTTACTATAAAATGATTTGCACCGGCAAAGAGAGTATAAGAAATATTACTATGCATATATGCTTTAAAATACACAATATATTAAATACACTATTTTAGTAATTTACAAAAGTTTCATACCATTTAATTTTTTTTTTTTATTATTATTATTACAGGAATAGGAATTTTGAGACCAATTGCTGATGATGTCACAATGCAAAAAAAAAAAAAAAAGATTAAGAGTCAAAAAAAAATATATATATCTTTTTTAAAATAAATCTAATGTATTATTTTTCTCGTAAGTTCAGGGTGAAATATCACCTTGACACTTTCCCCCCCCCCAGAGATTCACCCAATAATCACATTTGTGGGACTGTATAAATCGCAGACATTGTGCAGAGAGACCCTGAATCGCACACGCCAGAGGACGGTAGCGTTTTGAATCTGCGGTGTGTTACGCGACACCAATGTGCTCCAAAACCTGCGGAGTATGAACAACCGGGCCGAGATGCAGAACATTATCCACCGCACTCAGCTGTTCTGCAGAGTGACAGAAACCTGAGCCCTATACAATTCGACCGGTTCTCCGCATGCGCCCGAGCATCCCATTAGGAGTTCTCATCACCCTGACTGAACCGACATAGAAATCAGCTCGGTTTTCAACCAGAGTGACAGGCGTAAGAGCTGCAGTAATGGAAGAATTATCAACAAGACTGCGTCGAGATTATTGGAGGCTTTCCTCAATGCAACTCAAACGTTCTAAGTTGCGTTGCACAAATAATTCGTCCTTGACACAGTGTAGCTGATCGAGGGTTCACTTGAACATGATGATGGAAATGGAAGCTCAGAAATCAAACCAATAGGGATAGAGAGACGGCATGGGGGTCTTTGGTGAAACCGTTTTCTAGATTATCAAACTGTATTGCATGGCAAAAAAAACATGTAAACAACAACTTAAAAGTGAAATGCTTTTGCAAACAAAAACAAAAGCTGACATGTCGTCAATGTTCCGATGAATACAAATAACACAGATTACGGTTGATTACGATGAACCATTGTGTTGGCATAGTACTAAATGTTCGTCTTTGGATGGGAGGGCTGATGACACTAATGAAGGGGACCATTTTCTGGAAGACTAGAGTGACTTGGCTTCTGGATATTAACAGCATTCATGACACGATCCTTCATAAACTGGCCTTCCTTTTACATTACAATTGAGAAGTATTGCAAAGAAACCAGGCTGATTTGTTTCAGTCAAAGGATGAAGAGTCAGGTCATCCAATAACATTCTGCGTCTGATTGGTTGAGTACAGCGGCTGGATTGACGCAAACGTGTTGAGAAGGTACAGCAAAACAGGAAGAACATGTTTGTAATGTGAACAGGGAAGGGGAAGTGCATTATTCAAAACAAATAAACAATACACAAATCAACATCCTCAGCCTCTCCTTGTAAACAACTACAGTGACCCCTTCTAAACACATAATGCCACAGGACTAGCCAATGACTCAGACGGAGAAATGAAAAACAGATATCCCTTCATCTTCACGACAGGAAACGTCTCAACGCATCCTCCCCGTCCCGAGCCGCCCCACGTGCCCTCAGAAGAGCAGACTCTGCCGTTGAGATATGCTGTTGACTGGAGAGAAAGAAAGAGAGGAAGTTTAGGCTACATAAACGGACAGCGTTTAGTGGCTAAATGGTGCATGCAACATTGTGCACGATAAAGCCAAATGCACAATCACTCGTAAGGACCGTCAGAGGGTATGAAGGGTCACGAGAGGGAGAGAGAGAGAGAGAAAATCAGCGCTCACTTCATTTAGACAACTGGGCATGAGAGTGGGCGAGATTACCAAACCCAAACACACGTCAACGTGCACCCAAACACACAGCCACCCACACATGCTCAGTTTGAAGCTCTAGAGAAGCCTGGGCTGTTTTCTTATTTGGTGAGGGAAGAGGGGTATTCGGACAGCAAGCTCCTCTCCTCTGTTTCTGCATATTATAGCTTCTCTGCAAGACTGATCTACAGTGTGCTCCATTTTGTTTTATGTCAAGCTCAAGAAAATATCAGCAAACCCATTGCAGAGAAATGACCCATATCACTTTATTTCCCTCTCTGGCTCTGATTGAGGTCTCTCTACACTTTTACTGTAGTAGACAGACATTGTTTTCAGTCTGCCTAATGAAATAATGAGTAAACTACTCATAATCAAGTCTCTTATCTTATTCATTTAACAGTATATTGTGAAATATTATTACAGTTTAAAATAAATGTTTTCTATTTGAACATTTTAAAATTCAATTCAGCATCATTCCTCCAGTCTTCAGTATCATATGATCATTCGGAAATCATTCTGAACTGATTTGGTGCACAAGTAACATTTCTTATTATTTTCAATGTTGAAAATAGCTGCTTAATATTTTTGTGAAAACCGTGATATAAGATTTTTTGATGAATAGAAAGTTCAAATGAAATGGAAATAGAAATCTTTTGTAACATTATAAATGTCTCTACTGTGATTTTAAATCAATTTAATGCATCCTTGCACAATAAAAGTATTAATTTCTTTACAATAAAAACAATCTTTTCGACCGTAATGTATTATTATACACGTGGAACAATTTCAATCGGACGGCACCAGCCTTTGGCATTTCATCAGTGATTTCAACACTGAGACTTTGAGAGCATGGATTAATATTCATATTTAGCACTGACTTTAGTGCTCTGTATAAACGCTGAATAATTATAAGCTCTGGCCTGACAGCTTCATCAATTCATGAACTGAATACATATGAGGTCTGAGTGGAAGATGATGAGTTTTTTCACAGGAGAACCAGCTTATGAACATAGATGCTTAATGAGGATGAGATGAGACCATTAAATGTTTCTCAGCTGAATTATGTAACCTCAGCCCATTAATTACCAATATTTTTAGATCACCAAAACATTCTGGGTTTTAGTTTATTTTACAAATCAACAATAAACAGGAAAATCCCTCATTCTGCAAATGTTTTAACCATTTGCTGAAAACCAACATGGCAACCCTGGTTTTGACATGCACATCATGCGGATTGCCGAAACGGGCAGTGGAAGTCTGGGCACATTTTAATTGTAATGAGCTTATCATACCATACACAGAAAAGGAAAAACGTGACAGATGAGAATGTTAATGTATTGATGTAATCTGCTGGTGCAATGTATTGTCTGTGTGTTCCTATTTACTTCAGTATTGGAAGCTAATGTATTTCTAATTTCAAGCAGTGCATTACATCTTAAAGTCTACCTATGTACTCTGTTAAGAGAGAAAATGTCTTTTTGAAATGACTGAGGAGTGATTCAGATGTGATCAATTCCTGTAGGGTACAACTGGACAGTACAGATGAACAGGAAACTCAAGGGAAGAAATATTGTTTTGTTGTTTGTGACCTCCTGCCTTGAGCGGAGGGTGACAAATATGTACCTAAGGTATGCCGGAACCTTAGACATCTTTGCAAAAGTTCTGAAGCGCAGTGAAGCAGTGGTGTAAATGGAAAAAAAAAAAGAAAAAAAAAAAAAAAGCAGCACATACAAATAGGCAGGGAGAGAAAAGAGACAGAGAGACCGTGGGAAAGACAAGAGCAGAAAACAAAGTTAGCAGTGAATGAGCTGCATAATACATGGAGCTTAACAAGAACTTCCTCATGAGAATTTCTAACGCAACGGCATCATCGCAACAAGCCTATATGAGAAACAAACTTAGAATTGCAGATAGAGAAAAGGATGGATGTTAAGAAGAAAGAGAAAGAGATCCTGTTTAAATATGTTATTGAAATCCATTTAGGGGATCTTAGTACCAGGTGTAAACCAAACCAATGTGATGCAGTCAGAGATGAAGGACACATTAAGCAAAAAAGAAAGAATGAGGGATATGAAGAGAGAGAGAGAGAAAGATGAGTAAATCAGCATCTCCGACTACAGCATGGTGAGAAGACAACTATTAGGAGAGACGACGAGCAATGCGAGAAGAATGAGAGAGCACACAAAATGAGCCGTGTCATGATGTGCAATAGAGTTCACCTCTCATTTGATGAACATGAATAATATTCGGGAGGAATATGACTGAGATGATGGTATGGGATGGGATCAGTGTGCTCAGCCAAGTCATATAAATTATAGACTCTGCCTCAGTCAAATCATCTAATGTATGCTGGATACAAAAATATAGCAAGAACTGGCTGAACACATCAGTCTCTATCTGACTGGCTGGATGCATGCAATTTCTGGGACACAGGTTATGAGGTTATATATAAAAAAACACCAATTACACAAAATAATGTTATTTTTAATAACGTCATATGACCCCTTTAATGATTGCTATCGGGATGTGAAGAGACACACCAATTTGCAATATCAAGCAGCAAAACGAGCTGTTTTGTACAGCTAAAAATAGCTGGAAGCTAATGACACCGGGAGCACGACATTAAATTTACAAATGACCACGCCAACTCTTACGCAAAAATAAGGTGGATACATTTGAACACCTTCATTCCATTCTTCCGTTGGTGTTACATCTTTTGTAATGAATTTACTGTTATTGTAAAAAGTAGGTGTGTCCAAACATGTAACTAGTAGTGTCAGTCTGCCAGAAAATAAAAATACAGCTGCTAAAGTGCTATGAAGAACAACTCAGTAGTTGTGACAAAAATAGTAATGCTAATAGTGTTTTGTTTTAAACCAAAAGTAAATATTCTTTAGTCTGATTTCAGATTTATTCTCCAGAATTACATTCAAATGTCACACAAAAAAACACGGTTGGTCAATTTATAGCCCTTGTCTGGACGGTTCTTGGCCAGATTGAGATAAATGTCGGCAAGATTTTCACAAGACTATAAAAATTCTGACTGTTTGAGAGTAACGCCAGTTGACATGCTGCCATATACAGAGAGGACAGAAACACACGGTACACTGATGGATGAAGCTCAAAACTATCATCACGAATCATCATTCATCCGACATTTGCGTTTTATGGTTTTACCCGATTCTGACAGGGAATTCGTCCTCATTCCAGGCTCCTTCTCCAGTTGAACTTCTTGAAGTGCAAATATTGATGTAGCTGGCAGGGAGAAATTGAACAGTTATATTAACACGCTGAACTAAAACTAGGGCTGATATATAACATTAAGAGTCAGAAAATCTGTGCAAGCTTATTTCAGCACACACTGACTTGATTCAGTGCAAATACAGAATAGCTCATAGCGGCTCGGTGGAATTAAATGTCTTTCAAAGTAAAGTGTGTGTATGTGTGAGACTTCTGTCTGGCACTTTAATAATTCTATCTGTCAGTGTGAGGTGTGTGTGTGCACATGAATCTGTTATCTGGCACCATCATAAATCTCCTTAGTGGAAGGAGATGTGTGTGTGTGTGCGTGTGTGTGTGTGTGTGTGTGTGTGTGTGTGTGTGTGTGTGTGTGTGTGTACGTGAACTCACTGTCTGGCAGTGTGAGAATTCTCTCTCCCAGGCAGTGGAAGTATGGGTGTCTCATGGCATCCTCTGCCGCGATCCGTTTCTTCCCCTCAAACTAAGACAAAGTTCAGTGTTAGTCAAGCACATATGCAAAACGCTAAATAACTAAACAACTGACTAAAAAATACAATATTATTATACACTATTATTCACAAGTTTAGGGCAGTATGAAATTAAGAAGAAAGAAAGTTTTTTTTTTTTTTTTTTGGCACGGATACATTAAATGGATCAAAAGTGAACGTGAAGGACGTTTAAAAGACATTGTTACAAAAGATTTCCAGTTCAACTAAATCTGTTCTCTTGAATTTTATATCAAAGATTCTTTAAAAAAATGCTTTCCACATAAATATTAAGCAGCACAACTGTTTTCAACATTGATAATTATAAGAAATGTGTCAAATCAGAATATTAGCATGATTTCTGAAGGATCATGTGACAACGAAGACTGGAATAATGATGCTGAAAATTCAGCTTTGCATCACAGGAATAAATGACATTTTAACATATATTCAAATGGAAAACAGTTATTTTAAATAGTAAAAATATTTCATAATATTAGCGTTTTTACTGTATTTTGATAAACAGATTTCTCTTAAAAAAAAAAATTCCACAACCGAAAACTTTTGAACTATAGTATATAAGGCAAGTTACCAAAACACTCACACATTTTTATAATTCAACATGAAATGACAATGGTAGCCTAACAACGTTAACTTTAGAGCAGAATTTGTCTCATATTTGAAGTTTAAAACATTGCTTCTGTTATTTTTACCTGTGAAGCTGCAGTCTGTATTAAGTGCTATATAAGTAAACGTGACTTTAGTTGACTAAATAATACACAAATCACCTGCAGCAGTTTCGACAGAAGTTCAACTCCATCATTGTCCAATCTGCAAGAAAAAAAAATGCAACTTCAGTAAATGACCTCCAACAGCATGTGTTTGTTTTTTACAGCAGGAACGATGATAGTTTCAGGCATCAGGCCCAGAGGACAGCTGTCGTTACCGTGGAGTATGGTTGTGGAGACAGTCGGCGCGGTACCGGGGGTAGTTATAGGAGATGAATTCCTCGTTGGAGGTTATTCCGGGCCAGGTCTCCTCTGTGGGCGTACCTATGAAAAGACGCAGGAGGGTTTATAAATATCACAGTGACACACACGGAGACAAACTGTCAGATCTAGAGCCAGAAAGAGCAGAGTGGGAGAGGAGGAGAGAGTGGGTGAGAGAACGGTACCGAGCAGTTTGAAGATAAAGTGCAGCTCCTCCTCCACCGTGGAGCCCGGGAACAAGGGTCGACCTGTAGACATCTCATAGAAGATACAGCCAACGCCCCTGCAATGAGAGTCATTAAAACTCAATTCAAGTTCACCCCCACAGAAGCTATGACATAAGAAGAGTGTGCTCTGATTTTACCACAGTAGAAACAAGAGTCCGATTATTAGCTCACTGTTTGAGTCCACTACACCATGGTACAAGAAATAATTTTACAGAGATGTGAGCTTGCAGTCTGAACTGAATTAACAAGGTAGAAGTGTTTGGTACAGAGAAAAATTGAATTTTCATTACAATTGTAGTCTTGATAATTTTGTTATGTGCTTTTCATTTTCACAGCTCTATTTAGCTTTAATTCATTTTTATTTCAGTCGTTTTAGTAATTTTAGTACTTCAGCTTAAACTTATTTCAGCTACTTGCCAGTTTAGTTCATTGAGTTTTTTTTTTTTTAAATGGAAAATTCATTTTGCTATTGCCGCCATGTACGTCATGTGTTAGATGAATGCCTTTGGCCATTGCATCATGTCTTGTTGCATTCTTCAGAGGCTGTGTCAAGTTAAAAGAAGTTCAAAACTGTGTCTTTGATATCTGCTGCACTACATCTAGCTGTTTTTGAATGCAAGAACACATGCTGTAACATGGCAGCAATAGCAATATTAAAGAAAACCCTGAAGAAAGCTTGAATTTTACATTTAAAAAAATTCAATCATAAAATCAAAAATAAAAATAATTTGATTAAAAAAAAAAAAACTTTCAAAAGTGATAATCAGAACTATTTTAACTATGAAAGTTAAAAATCATTTTCAGTAATTTAAATAAAGTTTAAATAAAAATCATTATAAACATTAGATGAAAAACTTAAAAACTTTTCTTAAAAATCTTAAAAATAATGGGCATGTCAGTCCTAAATTTAGGACTCCTAAATTTTTGCTCTAAAAGTATTTCACAAAGCATTTTAGCGCTAAAACTATCTCCTAAATCTGTGAAACATTAGGAGCAGTGAAGAGGACTCTTAAGTCTCAAACTATCCTAAAATGGCTGTTGGCGGCAATCTGCCTCGGAACTTAAACATTTTAGAAACATTTGACAATAATGAACTTTTAAAAGGGTATAGCCTTTGGTTTTGGAGGTTATCCCAACTCCAAATTTCCCTTTGATTATTTTGTTTTCATTTTAAAAAAAATTTAAAATCTGTTTTATTTGATATTTTACTGTATTTTATGATTGTTTTGTACAGCACATTTGTCCGTGTAAGCTGGATTTAAATGTGCTCTATAAATAAAATTTACTTACTTCATTAACCAGTTGGGCAAGAAACAGGTGTTCTTGTGTCCAGCTTGGTTTTCTTTTATGTTTGCATGTCTTACTATCAGCCATGATTATTCTACTCTGAACATATGACACCTGCATTTTAAAAATCTTTATTTGAATGTGGCAACATTTTTATTTTTAAAACATTTTTTTTTTCCAACCTATTTCTAGTAATAAATCTCTGACAGAGACTATCAGCCAATCACTTTGTGCATAGTTAGTAAGCATGCTGACATCCTCCATAGCAACGAGGTCAACCCCGCCCCCTTACTCTGAGCTTAAGACTTCTCTCTATTCCTTAGTAAGAGTTTGTCTCAGCAGCTTTGGGAATAGGTTTTAAGAGAAAACTCTTATCTAAAAACTTTTACTGCTATTTAGGAGAACTCTTAGTGGTAAGATAAAATGTTTTGTGAATACAGGCCCAGAAATGTTACCTTGGCAACTAACTGAAATAAAGTTTTAGTAGAAGTATTAAAACTAAAACAAGAAATAAATTAAAGCTAAACAGAAATCTAAAAAAAAACTATAATGGTATATCAAAATACTAAAATAACACCGACACCACAAATAAACCAAGTAAGATAAATTATCAGGTGGATGCTCACCACATGTCAATCTGAGTGGAATAGTCGGTGCTGCCCAGCAGGATGTCAGGGGGGCGGTACCAAAGCGTCACCACCTCATTGGAGTAGGTCTTGGTGGGAATCGATTTTGCTCGTGCCAGACCTGAAGACCAAACAAATAACTAATTATTTAAAAGGAGTTTGACCAATTTCAGAAAGCTTCTTAGAGCTTTACAAGATATTACACATCCACTGAAGCCCCATCAGACGTTTAGTACACTAGGTGCTTTTAGCTAAACCAACAGTACAATGATTACAGAGACAAAGCAACTGGAGCAACCTGAGGTTAAGTTTTTCGAGTAGGTAAGTGGGAAGCTGGTTTTCATTAACACCACCCACACCATGAGAACACAGTAAGAGCAAGGATGAGTTAGTAACAGCAGGTTTGTATGTTACAGACCAAAGTCAGCCAGCTTTAGCTCCCCGCGGTCGTTGATCAGGAGATTTTGAGGTTTGAGGTCTCGGTGAAGAACTTTACGTCTGTGACAGTAATTCAGACCTCGCAACAGCTGAAACAGGAACAGCTGAGATGGGAAAAAAAAACAAGAAAAAAAAACACACAGGTGAAAAATAAGAACACCGTCTATGATTGCCAAGTGCAGAAGAACGATTATGAGACTCAGAAATGAAAGACATTTGTCAAAGAGGCCTTACCTTGACATTGTGCATATGAATGCAGTTTCCACAGTCATCTAGGTACTGTTTCAGGTCTTTATCCTAGGAGATAAAGGAAGTCATTAAAGTAACAGATGAACAAACAGAACTTATATTATATGAAACTTGTGTAACTTTTATATAAAACTTCTCGTGGGCAGGGATTCACAAACTAATTTTTTAAATGAACAATTAACAACACATTCACATGTTCTCTGATGTTGGTTAATTGTTACATGACATGCGGGTAAACAAAAATATTTATTTATTTAGATTGATTTATTTTAATTCTGAATTTAATTACTTATTAGTTTAGCTACATTTAGCTATGACACTGTTGTCATTTTAAGATCCTTGTTTTTGTGCCAGATAAATCTGCTTTCTAACTTAATTTTAAGCTATTATGTAGACAGATATGCAATCCATAAATCATTTCAATTGAATTAACTACGTTTGTTTGGACGAGAGAAATTTGACTGTACTCTAACTACTTCAAATTACGAGCGGCATGCAACTTGGCAAGCTACGGTTTCCAAATAGCTTCTCCAGCGCTGGTGTGTAGATGACTGTGTGTGTGAGATCATAAGTACAGTTAAAAAGTGTACAGAGTGCAGTGAAATACTACACATGTGAGTGACTCACCAAGTACTCGAACACGAGCGTAAGAGACTTCTGAGTGTGGATGATGTCATGAAGAGTCACAATATTGGCGTGTTTCAGGTCCTTCAGCAGAGACACTAGAGGGGCACAGAAAGCAACAGATTATTCCTCAAACACATAACCTCTGGTACTTCACACACCTTTATGAATATTCACTAAATGACAAGGACGAACGACAAGCTAGACAAAGTTAGCCTGAAGCATTACTGCAAAAAAATTATTTTTTCCTACACAAAATCAACTTTCTTTTGCTACTGTACCTTTGAGACTGACGTGATTTGTAAATGACCTTAATTACGGTTGCAAATAAGCTCTCCTTCCCATATTATAAAACCCTTTTACCCAGCTGAAATACCGTGTAACGAAAGCCGCCGATAGTGCATTTAGAGATTCACTGGCTAGTTTAGAACATCCTACATATAAAAGTACAAATTTCTGTCACTGCGCAAGCATGTGGGAAATTTGGGGCAGTAGTTTGTGATCTAATTTTAGTGCTGATCCACTACGGCATGCTTGTAACTCACCTTCTCTAATGGCAGTGCACGGAGCTCCTTCCTCGTGCTCCAAACGGATCTCCTTCAGAGCCACCAGGTTATCCGTCAACTTACTGCGGCCTTTATATACTGTAGCATAGGTTCCCTGAGAGAGAAAAAGATGACAATGCACAGTAACGTGACTATAGTGCATTAAAATGCTGTTTTGGAACAGAGCTACTATGATAAACTGACTGAAGTTACCTCTCCTAGTTTATCCAGTTTTACATACGTCTCCAACTTCCCAAATCCAATCTCAGACTGCAAACACACAAAGACAAAAACTATGTCACAACATGGTCTTAAAAAGCATCACCTAAAACAACATGGGGATACAGGGCAGAAAATTTCAAAGGCATTCATGTGAACTCATTAGAATGCTCCCATTTCAGACGGCTGGGCTGGACTGGACTGAGCTGGTCGTAGAGGTTTATATAACACACATAGACAACATGAGCTAAAATATCCCTCCCCAAAATAAATGGGGAACAACTGAAGTGTAACAAATGAAGCGTTTAACGCATTACAGATCAAGCGTGTGTCAACAGCACTGAATAAACATCACGGTCTGGGTTTATATGTCATATCAAGGGCAGCTGAACTCGTAGTCTAGCATAATAATGCAACATGATTTTTACATTTTGTCAAGAGTACTGTTCAGAACATGTCCGGATCATGTCTCGCCTCCAATATGACTTATTTAGGACTCTTTTTTGCATTGTGACTACAAAAAAAATCCATATGATTAAATTAAGCAAGGACTAAATGCCTAATTGCCAAATCTTTTTGTAATGAATTTAATTTATTGATTTAGTTTGTATTTTGTATTGCTGTCTATATGTGCTTATATCTTTACAATGTTATAATGTAAAATAAAATGTATAAATAAAAAAAACGAATAATTCTATAATAAATAATAAAACTAGGCTTCAGTTTTATCTTGAAAAATACAGTTGGTGTGTTCCTTTTTATTTTTGGGGTGAAATATGACCTGGCCATTTCTTTGTGTGGCTCACTCATTTTCCTGTGACACTGTGCGACACTAATATTTTGAGAAGGTTTTAGCAGCGAGACATGCTGTGAAAGTTTGTCTTGTCTGTGCGTTCACAATGATTTCAAAGCACTGACAATGTGACCCTGAACAAACAAGACAAGTCAAGGAGAAGAGAAAAGACACTCAAAGAGAGAGAGTGACAGAGAATGAAAGATCGAGCAAAAGAACTGGTGGCAAAAGAAAACAAAGACAGAAAATGGAGGCCATGAGTCTAAAAGTGCAAATTAAAATGTTAAATAAATAAAATAAATAAATATCTTTATTTGATTTTACACCAGTATCAAGGGCTATATTTATGGCAAACTCAGGAGTAATCTAAATTTTTTTTTAAATAAAACCTTAATAACAATAATAATAATAATAATAATAATAATACAATAAAAATAATGTAATAATATTGGTAAATTATTTTATGTATTTATGATGTATTTTTTAAATAAATAATAAAAATACAAATAATAATATACAACCTTTCAATTTGATTTAAAAAAAAATTAGAATATTTTCTGAACACTTTCTTTTTTTAAAATGGCCATTAATGTATATTCTAACTCTGAGTTAAAACATTTCCTGTATATATAAGTTTTACAGTCAAGAACATATTTTAAAATATTAATTAATTAAAAAAAAAAAAAAAAGAAGTCAATTTTCTCCTTTAAATAAATATGAACAATTCTAAATCTTGTATATACAGTCTGGTCATTTCAATTTCTATCTTTCATTTATAACTGGATTCACTTTGTATGATTAGTTATGGATACATTCTATCATATTAAATGATGTTATGAAATATTTTAGACTAATATGACATGGGCCGGACTGAAAAGGTGAACAACCTCACAAATTGGATTTGAGCAGAAAATCGGGCACAAGCAGAAGCTGAAAAAAGGAAAGGGGTTTACAGAAAGAAAACCAACGGAGAGGCATTACCAGCGATACTCTGCGTAATCTCCGGCTGAGCGGTTTGTCAAACAGGGGGCTGTTGAGGCTGAATTTCTCCAGGTAGCCATCAGGAAGCCTGATATCGGCAGGCAGAGACAGACGTTTGTTTATGTCCTGAGAGGGAAGGAGAAGGAGAAGGAGGGGGGGGGGGGACCATTATTAGTTAAGGCCTAAAGGTTTCGTTACACTCCGTAACAGTAATAACCCATCTGGCCCGCAGGCTAGTCATCTAACTGATGGGTACCATGCCGTGGAGCATTTTCAGTACCCACAATGCACCATTAGTCACACGCAACTGATGTAGTACCTTCAATAGCAACAAACAAGTTAATGGTTATTATGTGGTACACGGTTTAATTCAAGCAAACAAAACAAAAACAAAGCTAAGCCATGGAAAATTGCATGTTTTTATTACCAAACACATCATGTCATTCAGTATCCCACTCTAAAAATACTGACTAGAAAAAAGTAAAGCATGGTCAGAAACGTGAACATACCTCGTTGGAAATTTTGCGACCGGGGTTGTTTCTCAGACGAACTCGGACGGGGCTGTGCACCTCATCAGAGGAAGTGGCCGAAGCCTGATCGCTTTCTCCATCTGAACCCATTTTTACATCCTCATGGACGATTTCTGCATTTACAGACACAACCACACACACAAACAAACATTGGCATGCTTTGCCGACGTCACGATTCAGATGATACTGGTAAAATGCATTGAATAAATCAAATCTGATGTTTCTAAACGTCTTTCCACCACTTCATTATTCTATTTTAAAACCAATGTAATGATGATGTATCATCTATGAGCCTACACCACTCTCCAAATGCATCTCTAGCACATTTATCTGTCTGTCTCTGATGCATTTATATGACTCTGAGATTCATACCACACTACAGCTGAGGAACTACTTAGCTGCTCTGAAAGGAGATCCGTCTCGTACCCACACAAAAGGAAAAAAAATAGAAGTCATTATCTTCCACTCTCATTTATTCACTCACTGTCCCATCCCCCCCATTAAACCAAAACACAACCTCCCACCCCCTCTCACTCCACACACACACACACACACACACACACAGACAGACACACAAACAGCCTGTCTATCCGTGTATAATAGTGCAGTGGTTCTCAACTGATTTTGCTTCAGGATGCAAATTTTACATTAGACATTAAGAAGCGACCCAGGCAAACCAGAATCACGCTCTTGGCAGCCCATAAATAACGTGGTTTAGGTTGTATTATGTTTTACCTTGCATGGATTTTTTTCATACTTTCAGGATTAGCGCATGAAAACCCACTTATTTAGTCTGCCTTTTATGTAGTGTCTTATAATCAGTGCTATGATTTATAATCCCATGATTCATGATTATTTTATTTAAATCATTACCATTTATTTCTATTCTGTTTTTTAAATTTTGTTTTTTCAACATTTCTTCGTGTTAATATCATTGCTTATATTTTGTCAATTGCTTGTTTACACCAACTGCATTGGATTTGTTTGAAAGGTGCTATAGGTTATCTTCTAACAAGTGATATTGGTAAAAATACTGTATTGTCTGATTGGATGCATGTCCTTTAACAACAAAAGATGTTTTTCTCCACTTGATAAGCAGACTTATTTTGCTCTCCTACTTATGCATAATTATACGGTTAGCTGCATTTTATCATTTGCATTTAACACCATTTTTCCCTGGGTTGCAATCCACCAATTGAGAACCACTGTAATAGTGTATGCGTCTACGCTGCATTTCACGAGAGTCCAGTTGTTCAGCAAGGTTGGGAATCAAGAACTGGTTTCTTTTTCTCAAGAAAATGTAATAAAATAATTTTATGATGTTCGGTTCCACTAAGAAGCTCGAAACTTCTGCATTATTACATCGATGTGGACGGAAGTCCTAAAAAAAAAAGAAAGAAGAAACTAAAATTTTTTTTTTTTAAATTCAACATTTAATTTAAGCAAGCAGTCCACTGCTTTTTGCAATTAAAATTTCACCTTTAAATGCACGTTTTCAGGATGCATGTGCTGTTTTGCAGGCGATAAATGTATGAGATCATTTCAGCAGAACAGTAATAACAAATCAGAAGCAATTGCACAACCAGAAACACGTATACAGTTCTGGAAAAATATTATTGTGCCTTTGCTGTCTTTATCCCTCCTAATCCCTATGACTACGGGTTTAAAGGAATAGTTCACGCAAAAATTTAAATTCTGTCATCATTTACTCATGTTATTCCAAACCTGTATGAATTTCTTTCTTTTGCTGAACACAAAAGATGATATTTTGAAGAATGTAGGTAACCAAACAGTTTCTGGTCCCTAAAGACTGATCTTTTTGTCCAATTAAAGAAATTCATACAGGTTTGGAACAACTTTAGGGTGAGTAAATGAGGACAGGAATTTCATTTTTGGGTGAACTATTCCTTTAAGACAAATAAAGACAGAAGTTGCTTTGTCATTACTGTTCTGCTAAAATTCTCTCATTGTTTGACAACAGGCCTTCAAGGGAAGTGAATGCAATAATAATCATTAACTGAAGAGATAAGGAACACGAAATCGGAAACAAAACTGTTCAAATTCCTTGCGATTCCCATCCCTACTGTGCAACCTCACACACATCACACTCTCGTCCTCTGTGTGCATGCGTGTACGTGTGTGTGAATGTACCGAGGCGCGTGGTGTGGTTGAGATAGGAGCTGAGACTGCGGCCCAGGCTGCGTGGTCTGCGCAGGGCGCTGCTGTAGGACTGCAGAAGGGAGTGCATGCTGAAGGAACCCCCCGAACCTCTCACTGAACCCCGCAGACCACCACTGCCGCCAACTGGCATGGCCTCTGGGAGGGAGGAGAGGGGAGGAGGACGACACACAGAGGAAATGAGGACGAGGAGAAGGGGGGGAAGGGCAGAAAGGAGCCGGGAAGGAGAATGTAAATGTGGCGGGACACATAATGGAATTGAGCGTTATGGATAGGGAAAAGAAAACAGAGCAGGAGTGAAAGGAAAAGGGGTGAATAAAGAAGATCAGTGTATTATGGAGGTGAAAAGAAGAAGTGGTTGGGAATGAGTGATATGGTTCGGATGAAATGGTAATGTTGGGTAGCAAGTGTTTGTGATTAACAGAGAAGGAAAAAGGAGAAAAACAAGGTTTGGGGGGGGGAGGTCACAGGACGAGAAGGAAAAAAAAAAAAAAAAAAAGAGGAAATATTAAATTAAAAACAGAAAAAGTCAAATTTTAGAGCATGCAATCATTTTTCCAAAACTGTTATTTAAAAAATAAAAAGATCAATTTACAAGGAACATCTTCAGTGTTAGTAAATGACGTACAAGGGCCACAATTATTAAGCAACGACACTGATAAATTCATTTTCTCGCTGCCGGTAATTATTTCTAATGATGTTCTGCACTGTGGCGGCGATTAAAACGACACACAAGGGCATCGATTCATCAACATATGAAAGCCAAATGCATTTCAAATTTGTGCGGGGTTTGGAGAAATGCCAAAACACACTACAAAAGAATGAGATGGGTTTGCGGAGTCAATATGATGATGTATTTGCATATGGTAATTAGAATATATAACATGTACATATATATTATCGACTTGGGTGAAACGGTTATGAAGACCGATGTCAAACTGAAGCTGTTTCGTTGAAACTGTCGGATCTGAGATGAGCAGGATCTGTCAGTGCAGTTAGCTCGAGATGGGAAGCCATGCTAGAAGACACATGCTGATTGGTCAGAGGGGGTAACAGCAGGCAGGAGACAGTAGCTTAGCTCAACGCACACAGAGCCATAGCCAGTCCTTGGGTATAACGGATAGACTGGCTTTAAAACTCATTTCGATGTTTTAATGCAATGCTTTAATGCTGCATACCTGTATCACACTGGCAGGCAACGCGAAGGGAGGCAGAGGTGAATGTATATGCATTCAATGACGAATGGCTGAAAGACTTTCTTGAAACCACATGGATTAAAGGACAGCCTTGAGCTTTGTACTTGTTTCTAGAGAGTATCGGGACTTTTTAAAGTTAACATCAACCCCTATTACTTGCTTTTGAAATGCAAGCTACTCATAGATACAAATTCGTTTTCAGAATTCTTTGAAATATAGCACATTCTCCATCTACAACGACTTTTATTTTCTGAAGACATAATAATAACCGCATCGAATCAAATTCTGATGGACAAAATAACATACATAATTTCCTGCTGAATTTAAAATACATCTAATTGTGGAGGTTAAGCACGTAGCAAATGCAGTTGCAAGTTGGCATTAATGCTTCCTTAAAGGGATAGTTCTCCCAAAAATAATAATTATGCCACTATTTACTAACCATATTGTTGCTCCAAATATTTATGGAGAACTTCCACTAAAATGAAAAAAATTTCTCAAAATATCTTTCCTTGTGTTCCACAGCAGACCAAAAGGCATATAAGGTGAGAAAATTATGACAGAACTTTTATTTTAGGGTGAAGTATCCCTTTAAGAGAGATTTTATGCCTGTAAATCGGTTTTTCTAAAAAGAAACACTAATTCTTGTTAGTGTTCTTTTTTTTTTTTTTTTTTCTTTCCCAGAATTACCTTAAACAACATTTATAACAAAACTCCTTTGAAATACACACTGTTATATAAACATCATTTGGTCAT
This sequence comes from Acrossocheilus fasciatus, assembly GCA_036784905.1. NCBI lineage: Eukaryota > Metazoa > Chordata > Actinopteri > Cypriniformes > Cyprinidae > Acrossocheilus > Acrossocheilus fasciatus. The sequence goes on from CM071945.1 coordinate 5,106,507, forward strand.
AAAATGAATTGCATTTTCTATTGCATGCTGTCAGCAAAGAAAACACAATAGAAAATGCACTTTTTATTTTGTCTTATCGCAATTCAGTCGGCAAGCTCACAACTCATGTCATTTCTTTCCATAGATTCAAATACAGTACCTCCCCACTGAACAGTGACAGCAAACACTGCTGTAAAGTCACTGTATTAGAATTCATAGCTACTCTGTTCCAAATTTACAGCAGCTGAAGTAAAAGCCACAGATCTCACATTAACCGATAAACATAAAGAGGAAATTAGCAATTTAACTAAAACTACGTCTTTTGCACGCAACATGCTGAGAATTACGGCACTTAAAGTGGTCTGTTGACAGACTAAATGCTCTTTTTGAAGTCTGGCCATTGCAACAATTCTGGCAACTTTCTGGCTGCCATTATATAAAAACCCTGGAACAGATTGTACAGATGGCGCTGAATTTGAGCTGTTTTTATCCCCTCCGGTAAGAATGCTCTCACACACACACACACACATACACACTCTGGTTATGAGCGTCTGAAATATTACATGCCACAGAGTTTTCATGCACGTCCCAATATCTGGAAGGAATGACTGGGACGACCCAGAGATGAAACATAATTATGTTGTAATGTTTTGTTAGATATGCTTAAATCACACTAACTTTGATTAGTCATCATTAAACAGATAAGTCGGCCAAGTTTGTACAATTTCTGCATCAATTGTACTTGTGGATTATGGCGGAATGGAGTTAAACATGATAAACTGTGTTAAATGTAGCATTATATCCTAAATTTTTATTAAACAACCAAGCAAGAAAAGAATTTAATGGATGACAAGCATTTGAGTTCTGTGGAATTCTGCAGATGCAGATTCCATGCAGGTTTACTGATAAGCTAATAACGCAATCACCATGGGCACTAGAGCTGCACGATTAATCAAATTAAAACTGAAACTGCCATATGGCTTAGTGCTATTATCAAATAGCAAATAATGATATTTAATTACATAAATATAGGCACTGCATTCTTACACGCAATTGGCTCATTATACGCATATGATTGTAGCATCTCAGAGCAGCTTGGTTGAGTTTAGTTCACTTTAACAATCCGCCAACCACCTTCACACACTTGTAATGAGAAGCGCTTATCAAAAAGAGTTCTGTCATCATTTACACAATCGGTTGTTCCAAACTCATATGAGTTTTTCTTCTGTTGAACACAAAAAAAAATGTTGGCAACCAAACAGTTGATGGTAGCCATTGACTTCCATAGTGAGGAAAGAAATACTATGGAAGTGAATGGCTACCGTCAACTGTCTGGTTACCAACATTCTTCAAAATATCTTTTTTTTCTCTCTTTTTTTTTTTAAAAACAGAAGACAGACAATAAAACAGATTTGCAACAGGTGGAGAGTAATTAAATGATGATAGAATTTTCATTTTGGCTGAACAATCCCTTTATGGGCTCCATGTGTTTAATTGGTCAAAATAAAAGTTTGATGGTTCAAAATTTAAAAAAAGAAAAGAAAAAGAAATTAAGACAGCCATTACCATTATTATTATTGTAATTTTACAGTTGTAAAATAAAATAATTATTAAACCATTTCCTTAAATACTATTTTTTTATATTTACAGTGAAATATTACAATAGATTGTTTTTATTTTAAGTTATTATTTAGTATTTTTTATTTAATAATAATGGCAATAATAATAATTAATTATAATAAGGAACTTTTAAGAATTATTATTATTATTATTATCTTATATTATTCATATAAATTTGTATTTATTAAACATTATCAACCCTGTCATTTTTAAATCACATTTAAAATTACAATTGCAATTTTATTAGAAAATCGGAAATTACATTTTTTCCCCAAATCGTGCAGCCCTAATGGGCACTGTTCTATGCTTTACCAGTCAAATACAGTCGCACCCATGATCAGTAAACCGGTGTATGCCGAGTTCTGCACTAGAAATCAAGTGTGGTTTTCGCGTTGTATCGCAAGAAAGTGAATGTTACCGTACCGGAATCACTGTGTGCTCCTGTGTCCTGAGAGCTGATGGTCTCGCTCAAGGTCTTGTCCCCGCTGTTACCCCCTCGCAGCGTCAGGGACAGCTGCCGTTTGATCTTCCTCATGCGGTCCATCAGTGGGGGTATGGGGGGACGAGATGAGGGGGGTGGAGGGGCTGCCACTGTTCAACCGCCCTGTCAGAGACACAAATCCACAAGCAGAACGTTACACGCTGCTTCCTGATTCATTTGATATCCTCTGTGATTACTGGACACAGCAAAGTCATGCATTTCCAAGGACGCCGTCCTCTTAAGACTGTAATGGAATGTGTTAACATATTCTAGGATAAATATTAGCTTAAAATTACGTGTCAAGACAAACATGGAGCAGAGAGGTGATTCAGAGGACAAATTTGTTTATTTCATAAGCACTGAACATTATTTGAGCGGATGGCGCTCTACAGAGTGGACATCAAAGTGAGAGACAGTAACTGGAAGAGGTTCACGGTGAGAGATCACACCTACAATAAACAAATCACACAGCCAACTGTAATTGCACACATAAGTAATGACTAGCAACAGTGTTTTCACACTCATCATTCTAAGTGTGATTGTTTTCATTTATAAATCAAGCGCTGAAAGGATTGCAGACGCTGCAGATCCGAGTGTATTTAGGCCGGAAATGCAAAGAATCCAACTGGGAGGCTCTCAGAGAGGCGCAAACAGAGTAATAACTGCACCAGATCCATTAAATTGGAGTATGTACAGAGAGAAAGCACTAAACACATGTTAATGATCACAGAACAGACTTGAGCATGAACATTCATCTCGGTTCAGTGAAATTCAGAGAAAACAGTGAGAGATTATGGGTTTGTTGAGAATAGCGTATTACTCGTACTTTTTTGCAGTATGCAGAAAACACTCAGATGACCTACTAGATGTGCAGTACACAACCAGAGCACAGTGAGCGAGATACCACAATGCACTGCACTCGACCTGACCTTCCATTTGCAGTATGACAATAGAATTGGACATGATATTATAAACCATTAAGATCTCCTCCTTCTTCACTCACACTGTGTAATTAAAAGAGCCTTTCCAGTTAGGCTTTTGCAGTAATGGTAGCAACAAATAATAAATAGCACAAATAAATACTGGTACTTTAGGCATTATATCTGCTAGGCTTAGCAATATGTTTAGTTAGCAGGGTATGGGCTGAAGGTAATGTGTAGGCTAACCAATTAGCTTATAAGTCACCTGACCAAAAAAAAAAAAAAAAAAAAAAAAATGAATGAATGAATGAATGAATACATTTTATTTACAATGAATTTATTTATTCTGCAATTATATAATATTAATATAATTTCCGCTGTTCCTAAAGAATATGCAAAATGCAAATATACTAATTACATATATATATATAAATAAATAAATAAATAATTAAAATTCATATATTTGACATTTTATATTTAAAAATTTATATTATATTTTAATAGTATTAATATTATTTAAAAAATGAGAAAATAATACATATTATATAAAAAAAATAAACAGTAGTATATATACCGAGGTACTATTCCATTCAACACATTGCCTAAAAGAGAAAAAACAAGTTATCCTCAGTGCTTGTAGGGAACACAGGGTCCTCTCTTTAGGAACAGTCAAAATGCCAGAAGGTTTTGCCTTTCCTTTGGACTAATCACATGCTTTGGCACAAAGATGAGCAACAATCTTGACCGCAAATCCAAGCTTTGGGTCCTTGGACTTAATGTGACCCACTAACAAGTTTCCTGAGGACAGGATTCTACTCAGGCACAAGATTTCAAACACTTGTTTCCGGTGCAGATAGATATCATAGTTCACGCTAAGAGAGATTTAACATGTTAAACAAGTAACAGACCACATGTTCTTTAGAAATACTGCTTATAGAAGTTGTCTGAACATCTACACTAAACCACTCAGAAGTACTGCACTGAGCCTTAATTTGTCAAAGAGCAATTTAAATCACGAAAATACATTCAAAGCAGTATTTCAACATGATAAATCAATGTAAAATCCAATCTTGAGGGGTTTAAAAGCGCATTAAGCAGAATGCATAAGGTTCGTAATCACACAACAAGTGATGATAAAGGAAAATCTTTAACAAGTGTTTATTGTGCAGACACCCAATAACAAGGGTTTTAAAGAACTCCAAAGCAAACCGTTGGAAGGTTAACACTAAAAATACTATGAATAGTTGAAATGCTTGAAATAGCGAGAGTGGTGTTTCCTTTCCCCCCTGAGGGGGAAGCACAGAAACACACGGCTGAAACCCAAGATGATGAAAAATTACGGATGTTGAAAAGAAAAGCAAATAAATGGGGACAGATCCAATGGCAATCAACGCAAGGCATCTGAAGCGTCTTTTATTTATCTCACCCATAAATTTAAGATGAACCAAGTAGCCTCAAATCAGATCTCCTGAATCAGACAAACAGGAAATCCACAAACCTTCGCTCTCGTTTACAGTAAACCAATGTGACAAACAGCTCAGAGGAGGAACGCTGACTGTTAAAGGACATTTTGCATAATATTCATCCTGTTTTGCATTTTGAATAACAATCAGTCGTGTGCAATGTGGTTGAATGGCTGAGAAATCTGGGAAATCTGCTGCTCCGTACCAAGATGAATCAAGTCATTCCCTAATCAGTTCAGTAATCAAAAACAAACAAGTCATGGTTATATATACATGAGCTTAACCTGTTTACCCTCCACCATTTTCACTCCACACTGGCTTCATTCATGACCTGGTGAGTGACTGCGGCCCCAGAGGAAAGCAGCAGCGGTCTACACCGGGTTAAAGGCCGTTTTCAGCTCTCGGCATCGTCTTAGTGCTACTTAATCAGGGTTGATGACTCTTTAAGACTCTTTCTATCTCTTTTCATTACTGTCCGCAGCAGTGGACCATCAAAACAGCATGCAGGACAGCATTCTGTGGGCCCCTGCTGGGTAACCGCATCTCAACTCTCCTGCAAACAGATTGGCAGTGCTCGGTTTCAGAGCCAAGGTGTTTCTTTGACCTGCATCGATACGGTGCAGACTGAGGCTCATTTATCCACTCTATCGGTCAATAAATGCTTCATGGGGTTCGGGCGGCTGACAGTGACAGCTTGGTCTTCGTCCATGTGGATGAGTTTACAAACCTACCCAGCCAAGTGGCAAAAAACAGCCTGTTTTCTGTAAAACACCTTTCATTTGATCATACGCAAGAGAGTTAAACAAAGCACCGTTCCATGCTGGCCCCAGGCCCCCAACATCCCTCTCCAACCAGACTGACATGCATCCAAACACAAGGTGACACCCGACGGGGGTGACCTTCATAGAGACTGATTCTGGAACACCAGGTCCAGACAGCACTACATCAACCAGCCTCTGAGCGCAAACGTGTCTGTGTAGCTGTCATTTCTCTGTAGCGGTGGAAAAGCGGAAGAAGGTGTCCGTACAGTGCAGCACTTCATCAATATTATTATGCTGGTGACACATGCCAGAACTAGAAAAATCAGCCAACTCATGTAGGTTGCTTTCTAATTGGACGCTGTTATTCATTGAGGCATTATGGGCTCTTAGATTTTCAAATACAGCAATAACGAAGACGATTACAACAGTCGAAAGGAAACCAAGAATGTAGCCTGTGTCAATTCTGCCTCAAAGCTATCAATATATATTAAAGAAGATGCTACATTTTAAAAAGAAAGCTAAAAACAAATTATTTTTCTTGTGAATTATATGTATTGTTATCTTTTATTATTATTTTGTTTTCATTTCCATTTTTGTTATACATTATGTCTATTCATTTTATTTTTATTATAATTAAAAAGTGGGTTAAGGCAGTAGTTTCATAAATATTTTTAAAAGAAAACTAAAAAAAATTACATTTTTAATTTTAGCATTTAACTTGACTTTAGAATTTAATTTCCATTTCTTGTAATGCATTTCATGTATATTAATTTTATCTTTTATTATCATTAAATAATTATATTAACTATGGTATTTTTATCATTATTATTATTATTATTATTATCTTAGTCAAATAAATAGTTTGTTGTCAACAATGTGCCATGTACAAATCCACCACTTAAAAAGCAAATTAAGGGATGTGTCAGAAATATTTTGGAAAATTATGAGCAGGTATTTTGCGGATATACTTTTAAGCAAAATATAATGTTTGACCAGTATGGGTTTTTCAATGACTCATGAGAATACTGAGACCAAGAGACCAGGTCAATATAACACTGATGACATAACGCAATTTAACGAAAGAAAATACACAAAAGTGCGAAGTGTGAAAAAGCTGTTGGTAAATGTGTGGCAAAGAGGTACTTTGTGGTCACTTTTTAAAAAAAATACATAAATCGGTCATGCATGCACAGATTTCAGTTAATTTTTTCCATCTGTCACTAAAAATACCCTTGAAAATGACTACAGACCAATTCTGTGAGCAATGCACGTTTCTCTGGAATTATTCTAGTCCTGCTTCGAAGCGAAGCCAATTACTTCTAACACAGATGTCAAAGGTCAAGTGCTCTCCCTAATTCTTTTAAATAAGCAATCAATGAAAACCACCACTTAAATTTAGGTTGATGAATGCCAGTTAACTAAAGCACCAAAATTATGCATGCTACAACAGTGTAAGGCTATTTAGGTGAGGAAAGCAAAGTTAAAGACTCCTAAATCATCTGTCACAACCTAATGATAATATTCCACAAACCAACCCCCTCAACATGCACCCACGCCTCCAACATGCCATTCTGAATCAGACCGGCAACTGTCAAACACACTCCTCCATCTGACCAGAACTGAGTCGTTAAGGAGCCTTCTCATTACTGCATCTCCTACAAGTTTCGCTCTTCCTCCTTCCCCATTCCATCAGTTTAACTTGCACCAAAAGTGGTTTCACCTGCTGGGAAATCTGTGTGAGCTGGAAGGATCATTATGGCCTTTTTATGCCAAAAATAGGTTAAAGTACAGCTTTACCCCTAGATAACATGAATTCGATACTACGCATTTACAACTATGACGTAACTTACATAACACCCCTTCATGTTTTGAATGAGTGACGTCACGCTGTCATCACAAGATGCCAATGCCAACGTAAAATACGCCACTGACAATGTTTCCTCTCTCTAAAAGGCATTTAATTAAATATAAATTTTTATACTATTTTTTAATAGTATATGTTATTAATGTGTTAAACAAAACTGCTCAAAATGAACATACAACTTCATTAAACCCATATTGTATAAGCACCTGAGGTAATTCAGATGACATTATTAGAAAGCACAACATGACCGAATAAAACACAAGACTCCCTCAGGATAAGACCATTATTCAGGCAAGCCATAAATAAGTAAAATTAATTAAATTAAACACTGATTGCAGCCAGACTGCTGACTAATCCACAGTAAACCACACATAAACACGCTAGCCAGGTTAGCTAGTTAGCTGGCTTTAAAGACCAGCATTAAACGGCCATTGTACAGGAATGCGAGAATGATTCCTTTTTCTTTTTATTCCTTAATATTACTTTTTCTGTTGTCCGTTCGCATATATCATAAAACAATCTTTCGGTTTTCATTCAGACAGCCCTAACGACCCAAGCAGGGTTTCCACACACGGACTGTCCGGCGCGAATTAACTCACACAAAAACGGCCTAAATCTACTTTTTCTGTCCCATTATGACGCTTTTCCCACTATACGATGAAATATCAGAGTGGGACAGGACAATATCCGGGATGGCTTTCTTACCCGTGGAGTTGAGATCCGTGTGTGCTTGTGTAAATGAGTGTGTATTGCTCGTGTAATCTTAACAGCAGTAATAATATCCCAAAGCGGCCGCGCTCTCCCAATAGTCCTCGGCCATGATCCTCTACTCCTGCTGCTGCTGTTTGTCCAGTCTCCAATGCTGCTGGAGCGACTCCTCTACACCCCGCATGTCTCACCACGGTTCCTTCTTTCCTGAAATTGCTAAAACGTTACAGCAGCTGTTCCTTTCCTTGCCAAATCCGGACTGGAGTGGATCATGGAAGCGACGGAGCAGCTGCGAATAGATTCAGGAGTCACTCACTCATTGGATAGGTTGGGGAACATGTCATTATGCCATTGAGTTAATTCTCGTGTAATTAACACGTTTTTAAGATATATCTATGTTTTATTACGATATACTCCCGATTAGGTTGATTCTGTAGATTATGCGTCCCCGCAGTCACGAAATTTGGATACGAAGTGAGACTATCCACCCCTAATAAATTAAACTGGCTCATAGTGGGCTGACCCGAATTCCGTTCAAGCAAGTCCGACTGTACCATTCAGACGGAATGCGCAGGGGTGAGGCAGTGGGAGTGCAGTGTCTAATGCAGAATGCTGTGAGCCACTGTATGTCATGCTGAGCTGTTACATATTTTTGACATATTATTTATATAAGAAATTACGTTAATTTGCAGTTGTTTGTAATAGGATCAGATTTATCATTAAAAAGGCTTCTCAATGTAGATATACGTTGTTCCACCCTAGCTTAAGGAATAAGTAAGTGTATTAAGTGCATCATTCTATCAGAATGGGGTGTATACTGAAATTCAGAATCTATCTATCTATCTATCTATCTATCTATCTATCTATCTATCTATCTATCTATCTATCTATCTATCTATCTATCTATCTATCTATCTATCTATCTATCTATCTATCTGTCTGTCTGTCTAATATAAATGTTTTTTGAATACTGGTATGTATTCTATGGAGGGCCAAATTACGCTAAATTAAATCATTAAATGTTGAGCTGTATAAATACATTTTTAAATACATAAATAAATGCATAAAATATTATATTATATTTATTATATTATTATTATCAGTATTATTATATTATATATTTATATTTATAATATTATATTCATTCATTCATTTGTTTATTCATTCATTCAACCATTTATTTCCTCCACATTTAATTTTCAGGGTTACAGTTGTCGACATGTCCCATAACCTTTAAAATGAAATTTGGAAGAAATGAATGAATGAAATTACATAAAAAATAATTAAAAATAAAATAAAATAAAAGATCAAAAGGATTAATAATGCAGGTTTATTTTCACAGCCTTATTTTCACATTTATTTCATAATGATATTTCCCCCCATTTTAAATTCTTATTATCCAATGAAAGGTTAGAGGTTTGTGAATATTTTAAAGAAAAGATCAAAAGGATTAACAATGCAGATTAATTTTCACAGCCTTCTTTGATCATATTTACCAAGGGTGCCAATAATTCTGACCACGACTGTATATTGTATGTGTGTGTGTGTGTGTGTGTGTGTGTGTGTGTGTGTGTGTGTGTGTATGTGTATGTATAATTTATTTATTTATCTATGCTGCTATAATATATACACGAATAACCTAAAATAAATTATTTCCAATAATATAATAATAATAATATTTTACACACACACACACACACACATATATATATATATATATATATATATATATATATATATAAATTCCCATATGTAAGTCTATGCTGGTTCTCCGATTAAAAAATAAAAAATAAAAAAAAAATAATAGTTTACTTGTAAATGTATATAAAATATTTTTAATAATAACATTTTGGAATAAAACCTTCATACCCTTACATGCAAATTAAAATTTCAGTTAATTTTGCAGTGTTTATTATGAGCACATGAAACCTTATCAGTGCATTATGTTTTGGATATCCAGGCTGATTCATAATTGCAGTGACAGCATTGATTTATATGATAATTAAACAGGATGGGTTAGGAGAGCTGGGGGAAACCTAACCTGAAGTAAGTGAGAGAGAGAGAGTGTGTGTGTGTGTGTGTGTGTGTGTGTGTGTGTGTGTGTGTGTGTGTGTGTGTGTGTGTGTGTGAGTGATGCAGAGCAGTGGAGCCCCCAGAGTGAGTCACCGCTCTGGCATGCATCAGAGCCCCCAGCAGTTACTTTGGTCCTGGAAACCCACTGTATGGGGGTTGCGTCAATGTGCCTTGGGTGCAAATGAACAATTCTTTTGTTCCTTTAACAGTTCCCAACATTTCACTTCACCAGGGAAGAAACTGAATGCTAGGAATTATCCAGAGGTTAGTTTTTGTGTTTTTTTTGTTTTTTGCATACATGACCTTACAATTAAAAGCACTGCATGTGGGTGCTGAAAAATGCAAGTTTGCATACACATAATGCAACATAAATAAACACACAAGGTTACACCATTTTTATATATAAGTATTCATACATTTAAAAAAGCAGCACCAAGCGTGTTGTTTTTCAATGGCCTTTAATTATCTGTAACTCTAGCCACTGGCGAGGGCAGTCATGTATGTTCAACCTTGTCTTGATTAAGAGAGCACTTCTGAAAATGCCTCTTTCGGCCACCAGTAGCCACTGTTCAGCCAGGTCAGGTGACTTTCAACATGCCATGCTTATTACTTGATGATGACCACATATGATTGCGCTTTAATTAGAAATAAGAATGTTATTAAGGTCTCATTTATACTGGTGAACAATAATGCTGATAAGAGGAGTTAAGTGGCTGATGTAAACCTAAAAGGCAAACCCATTGACGCATGCCTTAATGTGCTGCATTCATTAGTGCATTCACATTTCAAGTGCTTAACATGTTGAGAGTGACACTATTATGCAGCATTAGAGGTTCATAGAACCACAACACAGAACAACAGAGTGCTGGCGCTCACCTGTGTATGTGGATGCACCATCTGGAAGCATCATTATGTTTGTGTGTGTGGATGATGTAGATTGGGAATGACATGTACTAAGGAGAATGCATTTGGGATCTGTAACCTCTCTCCTCTTTTCTCCTTCTCTTTCTCTCTGTTTTCTCATAAACCTCATGTAGAGCTCATGCAATGTGTTTAATGAGCTCATGCTATGTGTTTATAACCACGAATATAGAAAATGAACATGAATTTCTCATGTGTATATATTTATTTGTGATTTTTATGTGGTTTTAGAACAATGTGCACCCAGTGTTTCACATGTAACCAAATGGTTTTACATGTGAATTTCAAGCTGTTTTAAGGTGGATGCACAATTAAATGTACAATATCAGTCAGTAGTAATAAGTTTAGACTGAATTTGGTTCATAATTGTATGAACAGTGTGTATATATACAGTATATATATATATATATATATATATATATATGCAATTGATATTATTTTTTTTACTCTTACTTATTCAGATAAGTAAATTATAGAACACAAATGTAATATAATGTAGTCGGTATCAATTATATATATATATATATATTTTTTTTTTAATTTTGAGATGTGCTAAAGATCATATTTAATATTGTTATTGAATTTAAACTTAAGTGAATGTTAGATGATAGTACAACAATTTAAAAAAAAAAAAAAAGGAAATAGCCATGCACAATTAAAATATCCAATAACAGTCAATATAAATAAATTAAAAAGTTTCCAATATTAGCTGATAATTGTTGATATTAATTTTTTGTTTTGTTTTAGACTTTATTTTTTTAGAAAAAAATAAAATATATATTATATTTACAAAAAATATTTAATTCTGTAATATTTTATCTAAATATTTAAAAATCTAAACAAACAAATAGTTATGTGTATACATACTAAATAGTGTTATTAAATTTAAGTTAGCTGTTTAAGTTTATGTTAGCTGATTCTAAAGGTAATTTAGAATAATTTTAGTGAAATGCACTATTAAATATTCAATATCAGTAAATATTAATACATTTTAAAAAGTTATATATTTTGCATTAATAAAATGAAACTTAGGTAGTTTTTTTGTATGGTTACATTATTTTCATAATCTATATCACATTTATATCTTCATAATGCATTATGTGCATTCATAAAATTTATATCTATTTAGTATTTTTTGTTTTTAATTATTATGTTTTTTTGCAGAATACATGCCATGCTTTATACTCCCTATGCTGGAAAATGGTGATGCTGAGGCCCCTCTTTTGTCATCATTATCCATGTGTCAGTGTGTGCATGGGGAGGGTAGGAGGAGGAGAAATGGGGAAAACCAGGAGGCAGAGAGGGAGGCAGGAAGGGGGTGTAAGAAAGCGCGAGAAGATTAGAACATGATTGGCTAAAGGAGGATTATAACTCAGCCCAGTTGGCCGAGGTTCAGCTCCTTCTCCTGCCGTGTGGAAGTGCGTGTCTGAGTATTTACGAGTGGAAGACTGTATGTTACACATGTGTGCTTGCATCTCTCTCGCTCGCTCTCTCTCTCTCTCGTGACCCGTGGTCGTACATCACTTTCAAAACATATCAAGGCAGACCAGCAGAACAGGTTATAAAGAGCAAACAGAAGAGGGAGGGGAGAGAGACAGAGGTAGACAGAGAGAGAGAGAGGGAGAGAGAGAAAGAGGCCAGCGAGAAAGACTTTGTCAGAGAAAGGCATAAAGGCATCGGAGTAAAAGAGAAAGGGAAGCTCGTCTCTGTGTGTGTGTCTTTGTGAAGACAGCTGCAAAAGGAAGTAAGATTATGGAAATATTTGGCACAATATTGCAACAGATTGTTCTTTGTCTGGCTTATGAAATTCAAGGAAATGCATGCATATGTGTTATGTATTATGTGAGAATCCTTTCTTGCCGTAACACTGTGTGTTTATGTAACTTTCTGCATGATCCAGCTCTGCATTCACATCAACCAATATTGTTGACACTTCAATATTTATTCATAAGCAAGATGGTGATTGAAATTCGCACATCCCGCACACAGCATGCGCAAAAGTGTTAATTCGCTGCCTTCGTATTAACAGCACACTTCAGTTTACTAAAGTCTAGCTGCAATCTATAATTAAGCAAGAGACTTAAATATTCATGAGGCCTAGTAATCAGAACTCAGTCTTGCTTAAAGTCCTGAGGTCTCTGGCAGGCCACGCGGTCGATATCAGCAAGCGTGGAGGAGCCGACAGAAGCTGTAAAACTGGCCTCTTTAGAGAGACGCTTCTGTCTTTCAGTCTGTCTGGTTCTTTTAGGGTTTTATTTTCAGCTGCAGGTCTGAACGGTGATACCATCTTTAATTAAAGCATGCTCTGACAGCGCACAGGCTGCTACTGTCACCGCTGCGTCTCACTGTGTTACTCCAGTGGATCGTGCCTGGGGTTCTTTATGAGCGGCCCACTGTGTCTGCACAGAAAGCCGGAGCAGAAGTCCTTATCCGGAGCTTTACTAATAGGAATGTGTTAGAATCAGTGTCATTTTGGCAGCACTGTAATAACTCCTGCATGTGGAGGTATTGCACTTGCTCTGCTGTACACTTGAAAAGAAGATTTCTTCGAAGGTTCTTTCAAAAGAAAGGGATTTTTTTAAAGGGATAGTTTGTCCAAAAATGAATATTCTGTCAGCATTTATTTACCCTGTATGAATTTCTTTCTTCTGTGGAGCACAAAAGAAGATATCTTTAAAAAATGTCAAAGTGTTTTGTTTTGTTTTTTTATTCCAATGCTTTTTGTGTTTTGCAAAAGAAATAAATTCATGTACAGGACTGGAACAACATGAGGGTGATAAATGATGACAGTGTTTTCATTTTGGAGTGAACTATTACTTTAAGAAACATTTTTGTTTATTTTGTTTTCAGATTAAAAAATTCTTGGTATTAAATTATGCACTTCCATTCAAAAGTCAGTAAGATTTAAAAAAATATATTTTAATTCAGCAAGGATGCTTTAAATTAATCAAGTGTGACAAGACATTTATGATGTTACAAAATAAATATAAATAATTTCTAAATAAAAAAACAACAACATTCAAAATCTCAACATTTCTTGAGCAGCAAATCAGCATATTAGAATGATTTCTGAAGGATCGTGTGACACTGAAGACTGGTAATGTAATTTATGCATCAAGTACTGATGCTGAAAATTCAGCTTTGCATCACAGGAATAAATTATTTTAAAATACATTCAATTAGCAAACTGTTATGTTAAATTATAATAATATTTAACTTTTTAATCAAATAAATGCAGCCTTGGAGAGCATGAAAGACTTTCAAAAACATAAAAAAAAAAATAAAAAAACTTATCAACCCAAAACTTCTGAACAGGTGTGAAAAACAGATAAGTAATCATCACTTTAACCAATGATGACTAGATCTTCTAGAAAAGGTGATGTTGACACGATACTAGAGTTGGTAAAGTGTGAAAAACTATCAGTGTAAGGGGTTAACCGTAAATGTTAAGCCATCTAAAGGGCTGTTAAAACATGTAAATAAAACTTCTGAATCATCATTTCGCAAGCCATTATAAGGCATTCTCTGTTCATGTGAGCAGTAAATCAGCTGTGGGGATGAAGCTGTGCTAATTCATTTCCTTCCCCAGGCATGAGGCCAAATCTTGCACAGCACAGAAAAAGGAGCTTTCACTGTTTTCTAGGACCACTGGACTGAAACAGGAGAGGGGGATGGAGAGTTTGGCATTCTACACCACTGAAAGTCAAAGTTTTTTAACCCTGTCCTTCCTTTTGTCTTTTTTCTATGTATTTCTTGTATTGTGTCAGTTTTTTTTTTTATGTGGCTGATCCTAATATTAGTGGTTGTAACATCTTAAATGCAGCTAGGCACGTGTTATGGACATGCATATCATGTGATCTTGCATCATAATACGGCTGATAGAGCCGGGGGGTGTTTACACAGGTGTGGCTGTATGTCATAAACACACATAAGATAATCAATCATTTAGGTCCAAAGGTTGTGTTGCTTTAAGCTGGAGTAAGGTCAACAATGAAATGACAGTGAGTTTTGAAGTAAGTCTCACAAAGCCTATTATATTTATTTCCAAAATCAATAAACCTAAAAAGTATTATATATATAAAAAAATTATATATCATATCAAAGTAAATATTGTCTTATATAATATTTTCTCTCCAAAATCAATAAAAATTAATATATAAAAATGATACAAAATTATTTGTGACATTATTTCTATCATGATCAAGGGCTTTTTTCATTAGTCATGTGAAAAAATCCCATTCTAACTATTATGCAAAATAAAAAAAATACAGCAATAGAAAAGAAAAAATATTTAGATTGTAAAATATTTATACATCATGGTAGTATTTGTTGCACTGCCTTTTAAAAAAATCATTGTGTTCAGACAGGTACGTTGATTCTCATTGCTGCTTTAAGTTAATGCAAATCTAACTAGAATAATGAGAATGCAAATATTAAGCATTTGGACCAGTGTTATTTTAGTATAATTATAAACTATTATAGTTTTTATTAAAAGTTCGAATTAGTTTTTATTTTAACATATTCAATTTTAATTTTAATTTAAGTTGTATTCATTTTAGTGTGTGTTTTTTTTTTACTAAATAGTTTTTATTCATTTTTATTTCAACTAAATTAAGTAATTAAGTTCAACTAAATTAAACTTTGGCAGCTAGCTGAAATAAAATTATTTTTTAAAATATTTTATATAATTTTTTATTTCATTTGACGTTTATGTTATCTTAAGTAACAATAATGCTTTTTAAAATGTTTTCCCAATTTGACTATAATAACCCTGATCCAATTTATAAAATGTAACTGAAAAATTAATTATACTAAAATACGTTTCATTTTCTTTCAGCATTATATTATGTCTTACTTTGGATTTAGGAGTGAAGTATAAAAAACCAAGACATGTTTTAACAGGCTTTTTGAGATTTACCCTTTGACCTTCACTTGGTTTTTCCCATATCTGTTTTTGTGTAATTCTTTCTGACACTGCTTTGTAGTCTCACCCTCTGTGAACTGCGAAGCTGTTAATGTCTTTTTTTGCTGACCTTAATCATTTATTCTCTTTGTGAACGTCTCTCTCTGTCTTTCACAGCATGCTGTGGAGTTTGTTGGCAGTGACGGTGGTTTCAGCAGCTGTCCTGTACGTCCTCTATCGCGGGTTCATCCCTGCAGCTGTGCGGAGCAGTGGCTGGCTGGCACTCCTCTGGCACGATGTCATCCTTGAGCGGCTCCTTAACATCGTGACGGGATCATCGCGACCTCAGGTGACCCTCACTGTCATTCATACACACTTCACTCATATGCAGAGATGAGCTGTTGATGTTCAAAGAAGACAGAGAGTCACTTATGGCAAAAATACCACGGTCCTACCATGCTACCATAGAAGGTTATGTAGGCTACCATAAAAATTGCTGTATTTTGGTGAATCAAACAAACCCTGTAAAGAACACGCCATGGTTATATGATATGTATCTGATTCTGTGTTGAATGATATTTATACATTTAAAGGTTTGGTTATTATTCATCTCATCTCTTACACTCTCAATTTCAGTTGTTACCTTCAAGGAAATGATTTAGACAACCTCGGGTATAATGTAGATGAGTTTTACATCTTTTACATTGTTCTTATGTATATATATATATTTTTTTTCTTTTTGTGCCTTTCGTTGATATCATTTTTTGTGGTGTATGCTAAAACCAAAGACAAATTTGCACTATAAAAGTAACTATCTATTTCTCTTTTTATATTCTTTAAATATAACTTAAATATCATCAATGTACACTCTCAAAAATAAAAGTACAAAAGCTGTCACTGGGGTGGTACCTTTTCAAAAGGTACACTTTTGTACCTATTAAGTTCAAATATGTACACTTTAAGTACTAATATGCATCTTTAAGGTACCAAAATGGACCTTTTAGGTACAAACATGTACCTTTTCAAAAGGTACCGCCCCAGTGACAGCTTTTGTACCTTTATTTCTGAGAGTGTATTTATTATTAAACATCATTTTATTTATTTAATATTAAAAATAAAAATATATTTTTCATTAAGAAAATGAAACCTAGTTTTACATTTTACATTTATTAGCAACTGTGTAGAATAGTAGAAGCTAGAACAGGGAGGACTATAAGAAATAGTGAAAGCATCTAGTAGATTTTTGTTTTGTTTTTCCGTCCATCCATCCATTTATTTATTTTTTGCATTGACATTATTTTTATTACAATTAATAACATTTTACATTACATATTTATTCATTATTAAAAATATATTATTTATTTATTATTAAAAAACATATTTTCCATTACAATGGACCTCTCTCTCTCTCTATGTGTGTATGTGTGTGTGTGTGTGTGTATTAAAAAAAACACTCTAATTATCATAACAGAAAAATAAATTCTTCATAATGATTTAATTTTGTACAAAAAATCGTGTCCATAAGAAATTATTTGAAGGACCTTGGAGTATATCAATATTATGCTACATGCATACAGTAATCATTCAGTATCATTATATATATTAAAATACCACAGTATTACCTTCTGACATCTGTACCATGGCACAGTCAAAGTACATTTTTTAAGGGACCTATGATTAAACAGGATTTTTCTATAGCAGAATCCCCTTTTGAAAGCAAGAGTAATTAATGGCCTCCTGTTATGTGTCTTTATTTTTGAACTATTATTCTCTGGCTTTACTTTGCTCAAGAACTCTGTTTATCATGGCTGATTTCTGTGAATGCAGCGTATGCTGAAAGCCGTTCAGAAGAACGCCACAAAAGGAGACCCTCAGAGCGTCATCTCAGCTATCGACTATTACTGCCGGCACAAAGAATGGGCCATGAATGTGGGCGATGAAAAAGGTAGCAACCTGTTTTCCATTCCCTCGCCTCCTCCTCTGATCCCTTACTAATTTTCTCACCATTAGCTTGATATTTTTTTGCTTTTATTATGCTCTTTTCCGCTCTTGAGTAAATGGCTTTAGGGCTGCTCAAAGCCGGCTGTTCTGGATGAGAAGTGATGGCAGTCTCTTGTCTACTGGGTCAATATGCTCTCTGCATGGCTGCACACATGCACACTAGTTGCATGTACGCACAATGCGCAGCCAATGCATCCCACACTATCAACAGCAGCAATTAGGTGCACTGATGCATTATGGGACTGAGGATGGATTCATTTCAGAAGTGTTCCCCTGAATGATCTGTTTTTTTACAATATAAAAAGTGATCCTATTTTGGTTGTTGATAGTTGACAGACATTGGTGGAAAATGTCTATAGTTTAAATTTGAGGGGAACTGACTTAATATATCCACTAAAAATTGAGCAAAAACACTGTATAACAAAAAAAAAAAAAAAAAAAAAAAAAAATTCTTACTTAATACAAACAATTTGCTTGAGAGGCTAAATTACTTACTACATAAAGCACTATATTTTATTTTAGTTTTAGTACATCAAGTTAAACTAAATGAAAAAGAGAAATGTTGCTTTGGCTATCAATATAAATAAAATATGTTTTATTTTTTTACATTTTACTTCAGTTTACCTTTTATTTTATCTCAATAACACTATATAACACTGGATAAGAAAAATATCTGGCAATGGGTTAGAAAAATAAACTTAATTCAAAAGGAAAACAAGAATATTTTTCTTATTCCACACTGAAAAAAAAAACTGGCATGGAAGCAATTTTTACTAAGAAACTGAAACCACAAAGAAATGGCAAGAGACACATTAAACGTGATATGTTGAAGTACGAAGTCTGAAACAGTATTTTTCTTGTAAAACATACTTCAATAATCTTTTTTACAGTTAAAGGCATTGGCATGTATATTTTTCTTGTTTTAAAAAAACAAGATTTTATATTGACATTCTGTATATACGGTGAGCTTCTCAACTAAATATATCTTGATTTAAGAATATTTCGACATTTGCAGTGGTAAACAAGACAAATATTGTTTTAAAATATGTTTAGTGCCACTATATGATACCAAACAATGAACATCAGTCTGATAATGTTCCTATTAGCAGCTCAATTTCATGTGTGACAACAGGCACTGATGAATAAACGATGACGTGGAGCTGCTAATGGGGCAGAAAGGCTCTAATGATATTTCAACTATGTCATTAGCCACCTCATTGATTAGTTTCCTCTGGTTTGTGTTCTGTGTGTCTCTCTGAAGGGCTCATACTGGATTCGGTGTTGACGGAGGTAAACCCCAGCACGGCTCTGGAGCTCGGCACATACTGCGGCTACTCCACTGTTCGGATCGCTCGACTGCTGTCCCCTGGCTCCAAACTCATTACTATCGAATTCAACCCAGCCTTTGCCGCAGTTGCTCGTCAGATCATCGCCTACGCCGGCCTTCAGGACAAGGTGAGAAAAAGAACTGGTATGCAAAGCTTTTGCTTTGAAACCTTTTTCACTCAGAAACTGCACTGAATTAAATATGATTTTTTTTTAACCCAAAAATGTTAAGATGATGATGATAGTTATGGCTAATAATCTGGGTCATTTGTCACATTTGACATGGAAGTGTTCAAGACTTCAAGTTATTGAATGCAAAAAATTTTTAAGCAGAAAGACAAATGTTATTTACTCCTATATACTCCTCCAATAATCTTTATTAACAACACTAATATTTGGTATAAAATATTAATGCACTGCTTACTGCCTACTATGCATAGTATGTATACTATATGCAAAATGCAACATTTAAATAAAGTGTCAAATTATAATATACTACATTGTTGCCACATTACCTCAGCAAATTATCATCTAATTTCCATACAAAGATATTTAATCCAAAAATGTCAGAGATGATAAGGGTTATGGCTAATAATCTGGTTCATTTGTCACATTTGACATGGAAGTTCAAGCCATGCATTGTTGGTAAAGAACATAAAATGCTTTTAAATGTACTTTTACCACATTTTTAAGCACATATAGCTTATATATATATATATATATATATATATATATAACAGCTCTTTATGAAGGCATGTAGCCTATAAACATTTTGAAATGCTAAACTAAGTGATTCTCTTGATACAAGTGACATCTTAAAACAATATGTTTGTTTTTACCTTTAATTTCGGTTTCAAAGTCATACTGATAGCACACCGACTTCTAATAAAACGAACGGTTTATGTTTTGTTTGTGTGGTGAGCGGGTACGAAATTCCGCGAAAAAGACGGTATGCTTTACGGCAGCAACAAATGCGCGTTTACAGCCATCCACGGTAATTACGACAGTTGTAAATTTACGAAAGTCTCTTAACTATAGGGGCTTCAAAGTTGCAAAAAACACACAAAACTATATACAGTTGCTTGGGACTAAATATCTATTTTAAAGGTACAACGCTTTCTTTGTTCTGTTTTTTAAAGGTTAAACTAGTGGAGGGACCCTCTGGTGATTTAATCCCCAAAATGAAGGAACGATTTGGAATAAAATCCTTTGATTTTGTGTTTCTGGACCACTGGAAAGATCGTTACGTACCAGATACTAAACTTCTCGAGGTAAGAAGCCCAAAGTACACTACTGTTTATGTTAACCCCTCAAGAAGTTATTCTAACATATGAAAAACTACAAACATATTTATTTTATAACATTGTAGGACTGTGGTCTACTCAGGAAAGGCACTGTCCTGTTGGCTGACAACGTCATTTGTCCCGGGGCCCCGGAATATTTGAAATATGTGAGGAACAGCCCACGCTATGAAAGCCGATACTACAAATCCAACCTGGAGTACACCAAAGTCGAAGATGGCCTGGAGAAATCTGTCTTCTTAGGATGAGAAAGGTCTTATTTTACAAGCAGATGTACATGAGAACAGGGTTGCACAAGGGGAAAAAGAGCAAGCCACTTCCTCTAAAATACCCAGTGAGTCTTGTGATGCGTCTACTAAACCAGACAAACTGATGTTTTTGTCCTTAAAACCCACTTACCGTTATGTAAAGTAAATTTCTGCTGAGCTATGACTTGAGATGTTTTACAACACGGCCTACTGATATATCAGATTGGATTTTTCAGGAGAGTGCTATTGTTGATAAAGCTATGAAATTAAGTCTTCTTGTTTTTCCTAAGCAAAGCATATCACAGAGGTCCAATGCAATTTTTTAAAGGTGTTTTTCCCTATTTTTTTTTTTTTTTGCATTTCCAGTACACATATCTAAAGATTTTTTTTAATTAAGATACATTTACTTGAGAAGAAAAATGACATTAGATATTTAGTCCTGTTTTCTGAAAAATGTATCAATTTAGTTTTTGCTTAAAACAAGAAATAACGTCTGGCGATAAAATATTGTAAAAATACATATAATAAAAAAATATTAAAATGTTTTTTTCTCGCTTTTACATGTAATTATGATTACTTAAGTCATTTTTATTCTCAAAAAAACATTTTTTTTTTAATATTTTTATATTTTGGCTGTAAAACAAGACAAAAATACCGAGTAAGAAAACATTTTTTGCAGTGTTCATATTGATATTGTATTAATAAAATAAAAGTTAAAATTCAATGCATATGACAATTTGTACATAAAGACTATTTTATTAATATGAAAATAGCATTAATAATGAATTTGAATCCCAAAAACTCATCCAACGACAGTCTCTAGGTTCAAATGACAAAGTAGTTAAAGAATTACTTTTGCAAATTTTTCAAACAGGCATGGGATAGAATTAGAGGACAATTTAATGAATGAACAACGCATTATACTTTCAGAAGACGTTAAGCCTCTTTTCATGGGAAAATAGAGCACTGTTTTTACAACGGTGGGTCATATTCGTGCGAGTTCTACAGTGTTTTTACTCTGAAAGTATGAAACAGTCAATCAGAACCATCTATATGAGGTTTATATCTGGTTTTTGTCAAAAACATAGTACAAGTAGAACATTTGTTAAAAGATTGTATGTTGAACAGCATGTATACAAATACAGAAAAAAAATGTCTGAAAAACTGATGATTCATCAAAACTCGAATGTAAACTCGTTTTCAGTACATCACTCCTGTGCCCTTCCACTGCTGAAGATCTTGGCCAGGAGGGAAACGTTCGATTGAGCTTTGTCCTGGATAGTTTTGCTCTTCTCTTGTGCCTTCTGGAGGTTCTTCTTGGACAAGCCTTTGTTCTTAAACCGTTTCAGGTGGATCTCTTCTTCTGTAGGTCGCTGTTTGTAGTCCCACGTCTTCTCCTCTACGACCTCTCCCTTCTTCTCCTTCTTCTTCTTTAGTATCTCCAGTCTCTGGCTCTTTTCCACACTAGCCAGGTAGAAGTTGGTTTCCTTCTTTGCCTGGGAGATTTCTGTTCTCATACGCTGATGATACACCGTCTGCTCGTAAGCCAATCGTTCGCTGAGATGGCACCACTGGAACCTGTGCAGATACTGATGATGAAAAAGAGAGAGAAAAAGTAACTATACAGCTTCATATATGATGAATTTTACATTATATAAGGGAGGTAGGCCACTCAAAAAAAGTAAAAAGTCTGGGGTCAGTAAGATTTTGAAATGTTTTTGAAAGAAGTCTCTTCTGCTCACCAAGGCAGCAGTTATTTGAAGAAAAATACAGTACAAACAGTAACATTGTGAAATAATATTACAATTTAAAATAATTGTTTTCTATTTCAATATGTTTTAAAATCTAATTTATTTCTGTGATGCAAAGCTGAATTTTTAGCATCATTACTCCAGTCTTCAGGTGTCACATGATCCTTCAGAAATCACTCTAATATTCACTTTTGATCAATTAAATTAATCCTTTCTAAATAATAGTATTAAATTCTTGAAAGAAAAATAAATAAATAAATAAACAAATATATACACACACACACACAGCGGGTAAAATAAGTATTGAACACGTCACCATTTTTCTCAGTAAATATATTTCTAAAGGTGCTGTTGACATGAAATTTTCACCAAATGTCAGTAACATACAAACACATACATACATACCAAGAAAACAAAACAAATAAGTTCAGAAATTAAGTTACGTGTAATAAAATGGAATGACACAGGGAAAAGTATTGAACACAAAAAGGGAAAAAAGGGAGGTGCAAAAAGGCATAGAAAGCCAATCAGTAATAAGCACCTTGTCAGTGGAAATTAATATTAGCTGGTTCAGTCCCAACACCTTCCAGGATGATAAAGATGAAACGAGGAAAGACATTTCAACAAGACAATAAAATCCCAAACACACAGCCAAGGAAACTCTCAATTGGTTTCAGAGAAAGAAAATAAAGCTGCTAGAATGGCCAGCCAATCACCTGACTTGAATCCAATAGAAAATCTATGGAAAGAAATAAAGATAGAGTTCATAGAAGAGGCCCATGGATCCTTCAATATTTGAAGACTGTTTGTGTAAAAGAATGGGCCAAAATCACACCTGAGCAATGCATGCAACTAGTTTCTCCATACAGGAGGCATCTTGAAGCTCTCATTACCAAAAAAGCCTTTTGTACAAAGTCTTAAATAAATTTCAGTAAGCCTGTTCAATACTTTTTCCCTGTGTCATTCAATTTCATTACACATAACTTAACTTATTTGTTTTGTTTTCTTTGTATGTATGGATGACTTGGGTTGTTACCGACATCTGGTGACAATTTCATGTCAACAGCACCTTTAGAAATATATTTACTGAGAAAAAAGGTGACGCGTTCAGTACTTATTTTACCGGCTGTATATCTCTGTATTATGTACCTTTATGGACCACAGGTCACTGCTGAAGCGGCTCTTCTTCTTGTTGGCCATGGGTGTGTTGTGCAGACTGGCTGCGACTCTCTTAGCGATGCGCTTGTCTCTGAACTCCACCCAGCCCTCCGTGAAACTGGATGAATTGCTTCCAGCCTTCTTTTTCTTTCTTTTCACACAATGATCTAGAAAAGAGTTACAAAAATGTTTATATGAAACGTTTCTCAAACATGAAAACATGCACTTTGATACAGTCTTCAGTGTCACATGATTCAGAAATCATTCTAATATGCTGATTTGGTGTTCAGTTGTTGTTATCAATTATTAGTGAAGCTTTTTATTATTATCAGTGTTCATTCATACTTTTTTTTTTTTTTTTTTACAGGATTTTTTGATGAATAGAAAGTACAAAAGTGTCACTTTTGACCAATTGAATGCATCCTTGCAGGACAAAAGCTGATTTACCTCAAACTTTTGTACACCAAAATCATTAGCAGCACAACTGTTTCACACATTGGTAATAATAATGAACGTGTCTTGAGCAGCACATCTGAAGGATCATCATGTGACACTGAAGACTTCAGTAATGGCTACTGAAAATTCAGCATTACATCACACTAATAAATTACATTTTTAATTATATTCATATAGAAAACAGTTTCATATTTCACAAAACGAGCGTTCACTGTTATTTTAATCAAATAAATATAGCCTCGGTAAGAATAAAAGACATAATCTGAAAAAGTTAGTTTGATTTAGTGGTTTAATTTAGTACTTTCAGGAATACATTCATACATAGATGACCCCAGAGCTAATGGACATCGACTAAAAGCCACAAAACAACGATTTTGTGGTAGTGTAAGACAGTATACACGTGTGTTTACTTGTCAGACAGTAATATACATGTTTAATATAATATTGTCAAGTACTGTAGATTTACCTTCAGGCTGTAGGAAGATCCTCCCGATCTCTCCGTACACACTCAGCATAGTCCGCATGTGTTTTGGTCTCATTCTCGGAGGAATGTGTCCCAAATACACGATACCTGGAATACATTTCTTGCCCTTTGGTTTCTCAGACTCATCTTCATTTATATCCAGGTCAATAGCTTCACCATCATCATCATCATCATCTTCACAGTTCATCTCTGGATCAGCATCTTCAACACCATCTGCATTCTCCTCTTCCTCTTGTTTAGAGTCATTTACCTCTTCTTCATTGACCATGGGTTGTGTTTCTAGGTCTGCTGTAACTTCATTCTTCTCCGGAAGAGCCATAATTAGATGTGACAGCTATTACAGACTGAAATGAGAGAGACTGTATATTAGAAATCTTGTGAAATATAATATCAACTCTGCAGTGATCCGCTCACGTACTCTTTAAATCAGTACCTGCAAAACACTATTATTTGATGCGATTATCACTTCGAAAGAGTAACCAGTATATTCCCATGTAAAATATTGTCTTTATCCATAAAGATATGTATCCGTTCCGAGATGTTTTTGGAAAAATTACAGGGATAAATCGACTCCTTCAAAACATGTGGCACGGAAGGCGACTCTGACGTCAAAATCAAGCGTCAAGAGCAGCCCGGACGTTCTTAAAGAGACAGAACACTTTTTACAACGCGTCCTCTGATATCCATTGTATTATATTATAGAATTCATGTTATTATATGCTTAATGGACCAGATATTCTTAGGATAACATTATACAATATTTTAACCCTATCCGAATTTAATATATTTCAAATATTAATACAGAACCCTGTTATTGTAGACTTCATGCTAAACAGCAGAGGGCGACAAAACACAAGTAAATATTTGGGCCCAGGTCATTTGAACGGCCTCATGTTTAAGGCAGTACCTTGATATAATCTGCAATTTGTTAAATCATAGCTTTTAAGAATAAACTGCAAGATTTTATGCAGTACTTATACATGATCTTAATGTATTGTAATGTATTGCAACTGTAACATATTACATTTCTTTAATTAGATCAAAAGTTCAAGACAAGCTTGATGCTGGCTTTGAGAAGAAAAAGGTTTGAAGTTTCTGCTCTTAAAGCTTGATGTTTGAAGGTTTTGAAGGTGACCGTGTAAAACTGTAACTGTGGGTTTGGATCAATTGAAACAATATCTATGAAATGTAACGGTATTATTACTGCTGGAACATGTAATTGTTTCCTATACCAAAAAATATTTCAGTTTGCCTCAGCTTGTAAAGAAAAATGTACAAAAAAATGTCACAATTGCCTGAGGTTT
Organism: Acrossocheilus fasciatus; assembly: GCA_036784905.1. Taxonomy (NCBI): domain Eukaryota; kingdom Metazoa; phylum Chordata; class Actinopteri; order Cypriniformes; family Cyprinidae; genus Acrossocheilus; species Acrossocheilus fasciatus. The sequence continues at coordinate 5,132,229 of CM071945.1, forward strand.
TCTCTGTTAATTTGTCTTTCAGCCACTGTAAACTTCAAACCAATCATCAAAAATTAATTACTGCATAGCTGGTATAAATAAAGACCTATTAAATAATGGCACGATGGAAACAGAGGGACGTTTAGAAGCATACAAAGAGAGTAAAGATGCACCCATCCACCATTATCCCCAAGAGTGTGTTCCTCCTTGCAGGCATGCTCTGCTGAATGCATGGCCATGTGCCCGTCACATGTGGGTTCCTGCATTATTGAAGAGGATGACTTGGGTTTACAGCGAGCTCTGCTGCAGTTCTGGCTCTGGCACATCTGTCTATTCAAATTTAACCCCAAACACCAGGGCAACAGGCTCAAGGCATTCATCTGAAATGGCATCATCACTAAAGGGAGGAAGATATCATCGCCTCCTTAAATCAGACACTTCCTGTGCCCACGGAGAGAGCAGTTTTTCTTTAAGCCCATGTATTACAGGAGAGCGGGGCTAGTTGTCACTCATAGAAGATTGCACATGGGCCTTGACAACTATAGAGAAAATCTTAAATTGTGTGTGAGTGAATTCCGTGCTCCAAACTATATCATATTTTTCATTTTTATATTTAATTCATTGCTGATTCATAATTTCTTTTTCTTCTTTATTTTTTTTTTGGCAAAATGACATGTTTAATGGAAGGTTCCATTGTGACGACTTACCCCCATAAAGTGTGACAACATGCCCCATTATTGTGTTCAGTGTACTGCAGTTTCTCCTGGACAACATCAGTGAAAATTCTATATAAAAATATATTTACGTCAAATTACATTAAAAGTATTTTTTTTTAATTATATATTAAAAAATATATAAAACTTTTTTTTTAATGTCTTTGATGTAATAGAAGTATTAAAACAATGTTTTTAGTAACACTTTACTGTCGGTTTTGACAAGTTTATGGTAAACAGAAAATGTTCAAATTGTAATAATATTTCATAAAATTTGATCAAATAAATGCAGCCTGGATGAGCATAAGAGACTTCTTTTATATATAGCTCTTCGACTTATGAATTCATTTCAGTTTGCAATTTTTGATAGATTTTTTTTATTGCTTTGATCATAAAAAAAAAAAACACCAGCAGAATGTTTTGATGAATATTACAGGCTGTGTCAAATGTTTCCAAAGTAAAATCCAAAGCAAACCAGAATGGACATATCTGGGTAGAGGTGGCAGCCGCATTATCTTATCAAGCCATTGCACATGGAAACGATCACTAACATGTCAATCTGTACAGAAGTGGGGAAGTAGATTAACATAGAGGTGATGTGATACACATATAGACTGAATAACCTAATTTGACATTTTTAAAACAAATTTGATTTTATATAACGCGTCAACTTCATGGTCCATTTGGGTCCTGGCCAGCTGAAACACACAGAACCACTTGACAGATGTGAAATCCTTTGAGGACCACATTTGCGAGTGTTTGTCTTATGCAGAGGGTGACTGACAACTAAAGACATGTTTCTGACAGTACACTGTCCACCAAATTTACACGCACACCAAACGGCTCATGGTTCATGATGGTGTGGATAGATTGAGACAGGCAACAAAAGCAGCAGAGCAATGCAGCTCGAACCCCCCAGTGCATTTGTTTGATACATCATATATGAGCAAGAAAAGACCCTGTGTCAGTTGCATAACCAGGAATCATGCAAAATATAACAAAAGCTTTAGTCCAATTTGTAAAATGTATTTCATTTTGTAAATAATCCTCTTCTAATAGGCTCTAATATGTTCTGATCTGTCTTCTGTACCATGTCTTGTTAATGTACCGAAACCCCAAAGAAACCAAAGCAGACCACATCATTTAATGGAAAGACTAGGAGAGTTTAAGGAAATTGGATTATGAGCTATGACTTTGTTACCGCAAACTTCAAACAGCATCCATAACTGCAGCCAGAACCAGAGAGAATAAAACACAGAGCCATCTGTCTGGGCCCCTGTGACAACGCTAGTTAGAGTCACACACAAACCCACACACACACACACACACACACACACACACACACACACACAGTAATCAAAGCCCCCAGTGCATTTCACATACCTCAAGGTGCATTGACCTTCTAAACATGCACCTACTCTCACACGCAAAGGTGAAGTCGCAAAGCAACACACACACAAATGTGGACACTAACAACATCACCAAACAAACTCCCCAGTACCTGAGGGGCTTCGTACGTTAATGATTTATTTACACATTTTAAATATTGATCGGGTGGGGGGGAAAGCAAATGTGCAATTGAACGGCAGGAGGTTCTGTTCACTCTGAGATAAATGCGAAATGTGCCACGACATGAGGTTTTATCTCAGTGTGAGTCGAACTCGCACGCTTTAAAAGGCTGCTGATCGCCGGCCAAACACGCTCTGCATTTTGAATGGGCACAAATAATGTATACGAGTTGTTGCTTTATTTCATGTAATTACAACTGGTAAGAAAACCAACAAATGCGGCATGATCACATGCAGTGGTCAGTGGTTAGTTGCCTGCAGGCTGCAGCTGGTCATGCTTGTGGCATTCATCTATTTCTCAGTGTTGGTCTGTGTTTTATTTATTTAGTTTTACAGTGACTGGTGGGTCGATCACGAGCCCACAGCAAGGAAAAATAATAGGCTACATGCAAAAAATGAAATCCAACTAGCAATATAATTATATGTTGCTTGGGATGATGCTTCCCAAACACTTTCCTTAAATCTTTCCCTGGACATGAATAGCCTGCTAGTCGCACTAATTATTGATAATGAATATTGTGGCATGATTATTATGTGTGACAGGACTCAAAATTGAGTAACAACTCTACAAAAACAAATCAGTACATAATGGTAGGGATGATTGTTGGAACTCGTGAATAAACCATACTCACATTCAACATTTTTCTGTGAATTTCCATGCAAAATCTAGACACTTCAGTGGGAATCAACATAATCATCTGAATGCAGATTTTGCATCGTTCCAGTTGGTCATGCAACTTTGTCATGCTGACCAACAAAATCCTGCTTTGTTTGAAAGTAGAGTGAATATTTTCAAATCATTATGGAAGCCAAGATTAACACTCGTGTGGTGAATTGTGGGATTATTTGCATAATAGCACAATATGCAAATAAGGAGTGCGCTCTCAGAAATAAAGGCACAAAAGCTGTCACTGGGGCGGTACAGTTTCAAAAGGTACACTTTTGTACCTATTAGGTTCAAATATGTACACTTTAAGTACTAGTATGTACCTTTAAGGTACCAAAATGGACCCTTTAGGTACAAACATGTACCTTTTGAAAAGGTACCGCTCCAGTGACACCTTTTGTACCTTTATTTCTGAGAGTGTGGAAAACCCTGAGCAGCAGCAAATCACTGTGTCGGGTAGTGACGTGTGTTTTGAGTATTTGAAAAAATGCAATTTGTGTTTGCTTTCCAGTTGTTATTTGTATGTTAAATATTGCAGTTTGGATGCTTTAATTGTGAATAGACTGTCTGTGTTTACAAAAGTCTTCAATTAATCTGACACTGTATCTTTACTTTGGGAATTTGGGCAACAAAGCCAATGTAATCAACGCACTTACATGTGATTATAGCTGGAAAGACAGCCAACTGTTATCTTGTGTAAATGTGATGATTACATTGAAATAAACATAGACCCCGAAGCGGAGGCATTGTAGAGTTGTCAGCTGCATTGAGTGGGGTTTTCCCGCAGCGCTATGAGTGCTGATCTCCAGTCAGCCAGTCGTGATGAACAGTGCACACACTTATTAGAGAGTCTGGACAATCTCTGGACAACAAAAAGTGGGCGTCTTCAATGGGTGGGTGTTTCTAAATCATGCAATGAAAATTATGCCCCTTACCTTACCACACCCCTAAACACATCCATCACTGTGACATGAGCAAATCAGGTAACACAGATGCAAACGGTTCTATGAAAGCCATATTCAGGCTATAATATCACAAGAATTGTCCTTGCTGGCTTCATAGCTTTTAATAGTGTGACAGCAAGGGAAATATGCAAATACATTTTTTTTTTCCCCCCATTTCAAGCAATGGTTATCAATGAAAATAAAGAATGTGAACTGATCTGGATCGTGTTTGGCTATGGTTTGGTGCTTTAATCACCACTGAATAATTCAGACTCTCTTGGCTGGCCGATTCAAAGAGCTGAGGGTGAAGGTTAGGAGTCCTACAACGAACCCAGTGATTCGTTAACCATTTTCTGGAAGAGCCACTTTTCAGAGTCAGGACATGTGTCTTAAAACATATTTCATGTGCTTATTTATTAGGTCTGATGTACAGCATCTCCAAAAATCTGGACACTCAAACCGCACTTAAAAACATTCTGTATACATTTTAAACTAAATGCAAATAAATGCTGCTTGGGCTTTTCGCAAAAAAGGTCTAACTTTGTTTTTCTTTTGTATTAACTTTGGTGATTTTTAGTGGATGTATAAAGTCAGTTCTCTTCAAGTTCAAAACAGTGAAACCACAGATGTTGTTCATCACAAATAATTTTATTTGAAATCTTATATCAGTTGTTTTATTATTTAAAACACAGTTTATTATTATTTGGTGAAATGTTTCACTTGAAAAGTGTGTATGCACACATTTCAGTAACAGACTTTTAATCGCAGTAAACTGTGAACGGCTGCTTTCGTGTTAAGCGGGCGGTTCCAGGTCATGGAACATCCCCCTTGAGTTTATGCAACTTTAATATCTTCAGACCCTGCACAGTTTCCCTATTGCACTAAAAATACAACACTGGAATTACTTATGCATGAACTCACAGAAGAATGCTGATCTCTACTTCAACCCTAAAATGCATGCATGACGTGAGCATTTTTGTTCACATTAAGTGTTCATTTAATCATTAAGTTGTCTTTGGTCATATTAACATGTTTTGGTCGTTTTAACATTTGGTTTACGATTTTATATAAAATTTGCATTAATATTTTTTGTGGGTAAAATTTTTTTTTTTTTTCATTTAATTTCCCATCTGTTGTCTCTATAAAGTCAACTACAATGCCCATGCTCAAATTAATATTTAGTAGGAAAGTATACAGCAAGATGCCATTTAGCAGATGTTTTTTTCTAAATGGATTTACAGTGAACTTCTTTCAGTTGACAACCTCCCTATAACAGCCTGAAGATATAAACACACTCATGTTTTCTTAACGAGCTAAATGAGGGCATGCCATTGACTTAAAAAACCCAATACCATAAAAAAAAACCCTTTGCATTTTTAAAGTTTTAAAAAGTATTATTTAATTATTAATCATTCTTCCAAATAAAGGCGTCTCCAAATGTTACTGCTGATCAACATTTACACCCCATATTAGCTTTTGGATGACAAACGCATGCTTTCTGGCTGATGATACAGCACTGTTGTTTTAAAGTGATCAATTCAGTGTTTAGACACAAAAACCTGATGGTTTTTATTCAGCTCTGTGTATTTGCTCAAGCTAGAGCCACTAGGTGAGAGATTGTTCTGCTTTTGACAAGATGTCACACCTGTAAGGTTGAAGCGAACAGAAGGTGTTTTTAAACTAAATCGCACACAAAAAAGACAATCCTAAAGGGAATACTAATGGATTTTTTTATCATAACTTGACATGTCAAAGTCAGCTTTACAATGCTTTTCACAATACATATTCTTTTAAAGCAGCTTTACAGAGCCCAATGTCCCCAGTCGTCAAGTCAAAGGTGGCAGTGGCAAGGAAAAATCTCCTTGAGATGTGCAGGTGCGTATATGGAGAGTTTGGGGAGCCCATGCCACAAATGTACATATGCTAAAAATGATCTACTTACATAACGTGTAATAGTATAGCAAATGTTTACTGAATAAATTATTAAATAATTTTTTGGTATTCTACAGCAGAAACTTATTTAATTCTGACAAGATTATTATTTGATTGTTGGTTCCAAATTAAGACAAATGGATATTCCTTTATGAATACTTTTTGACAAAATATTTGACCAGTGTGTGGACTTTTTATCTGTTTCTTGCAAATTATGAAACTGATAAATATTACAAATATTTATTTTGCTAGACATGCGTATTCTGTTGAGAATGACTTTTACTATCTTATGTTTTCATGCTTGTTGTTACAGAGACCCCAGTGATGTATGGATCAGTGGCTTTATTCTTATTTATTTATTTAGGCCTGCATAAGTTATTTACTTTTTTTTTTTTTTTTTTTTAAATACTTTAAAATGTGTTGCACAACCAACATTTATTGTAATTTGACAAGAAAACCATACAACAGGACCCAAATGAGTGAAAAATATATTTTGACCTATTGTGAAAAGGCATATTTTGTTTGGGTCAAATGGAGTGACCCTAAAAAAACGTAATGGTGACAAATTACTATAAGGTTCTGTTAGTTAACTACATTAGTTTACATGAACCAACAATGAAATCCCTTAGATTAGGGAACACATATTCACTATTAACTAAGAGTTTTCCCTCAATAAACTCCAATTTTCTGCTTATTGATAGTAATAGTTGTTGTAGTAGTTATTTTTAGGTGTTGGGTAAGGTTAAGGGATCTAGAATATGATCATGCAGAGTAAAGCATGCTTTATAAGTAATAATAAACAGCCAATATGCTATAGTTATTACGTTTTAAACTAGACTTCAATAGGGTTTTTTTTTTTTTTTTTGTCTGAGCTAATCAGAACCCAGTAAATGTCTGTTGCAGCTTCATCCCAACTTTTTACCACAAAGTATCCTAACAGGTCCCCAGGAAAATATGTTGCAGAAAAGTACAGTAAAAGAAATGAAAATAAACAGCAACACCCCAAACAGAGCATGAAGGCTATAATGACCAGCACAAACTGCATGACAGCATACATGGAGTGAAAAGAGAGCGAGACAGACATTGAGAGAGCGATAGAGCAAGAGAGGGAGGGGAGGGGAATCGAGCTTTTAAGAGATTTGATAGAGATTAGAAGCGGCACAGTGTTGAGAAATATTGTATGTTCGATACGAATCTCATTTCATGGTGAAAAGGCAGAGAGCGCGCGCGAGGACGCGGACGGAGCTGCAGAACGCACGACTGACTGAATGAATGAATGAAACGATGAAGAAGAGCTCCGGGCTTTCTGTAAACAGGTCGTAGGTGATCTCAACAGGTCATAGGTGAACTAAACAACTGCCAAAAGCTTCAGATGGTTTGAGCGAGTCGTAATGTCTTCGAGGGTTTGAGGAGAGATCGTGGACGTCTCGACAGACTCCTGGAGAAAGTTCAACATCAGGATGAACAGGTAAAAAATCGGACTATAATGTTTATATTTGTGTCGTGCAATGTTTTTACAATAGCCTATGTCGTTTGCTTCCACAAAGTTTATTCGGTTTTCTGTCAATTTTTATTTTTAAGTTATTATAACATTTACACAATGCACGGACAAAAATGCCATGGTAGCCTATAAGTGTTTTTTCTTTCTTTCATTTTTCGTTTTATTTTATATACATCCTACATGTACAACTGTTAAAACCGATGTAAATGCAGTACTGAATGAATTCTATGGTGAATATCAATATATCAATGTACCATGGTATTACCACGGATTTGATGATAATACTGTAGTATTCCTTGAAGAGCCTTGGAGTAAATGCTACATGAATATCTAGTACTTAGGATTCAGCACCATGGTATATCAAAGTACCATGGTAATGCCATCTGATTCCATCATTACAATAGGTTTTTTGGGAGAAAGAAACATATTTTGGTGCACTGGTCCTACTATGGTATTCTTTGAAGTACAATAAGCACCTTGAATATGGTAATCATTCAGTACCATGATATACATAATATGACATATATACATGATATATTTATTATTTACCATTATCAGATTTTATCATTGTACGTCTTGTAAATAGACAAAACAAATTTGTTGGGCATTGTATAATGCAACAATGTTTTTTTAAGTGACTGATGGTTGTTGTTAAAAAGTTATTTGTTACAAAGTTGAATAAGCAACCCCTTATTCAACTTATTTTCACATTTCTGTCATTCCCATCATGTTTTAAATGTAGTTTATGCTCAAATATGACAAATGCCTATCTTAATAGTGACTGTAAATGAAACTGTCAGTCAAATGCTGCTGAAATAACAGATATTCCACAATATTTGCATATAATCCAAACAGAGCAATCTCAAAATGGACTGGGGTTGAGAATATGCTTTTTTTTCCTCCTCTGTTGGGAAAAAGCCATATTAATTTTGTTCACATTTAATAATGTGTGATTTATCAACGCATCTTCAATTCTGTTTGGGTTTTGTTTATTTGATATGCTTCTATTATGCAGAATTTAGTGGGTAGTGAGCACTATATGCATAAGTATATGAAGGTTTGCATTAATGCATGCATTATTTCATAATGTTGATTATCATATAGGCCTTGACGTGTCGATCACAATTACACAAAAGAGGAGTTAAGTAGCTCTTGTAAGGTTTTGACACCCATTGCAATATAGATGACTTTTGTGCTCTTTTGTGCATTTTTCTTGAAGCTCCTTTTATCTGCTTTCCATGTCCTGTAGGATGAATTCCTAGTTTCTTAATCCATGCTATGAGGTCTGTCGAGTCTCTTTGAATTATCATTGCAGCACTGAACCCCCTGTCGGCTGTGTCATGCTTCTGTGCATGAGAGGTCAGCATTTAAGAGTCTTCCATTTGTGTGAACAATGTCATATGTCGTCAGGGATGTTTGCAAGTGTTGTAGCTGCTCCCTGTGCCCTCTCACATAATGTCAAGAATTCACAGTGTGTGATCTTTGTCTGATAATGTGTGTGCTCTGTGAGATTGCCCTAGAAAAATCAGGAAGAGTTCATGTCGAATCCTTTATGACAGAAAGTTTTTTTTTCTGCACATTGTGAGTGCTTATTTCCCTATGCAGGAGATTTTTATTTTTACCCCCAATCACCAGAGTCATAAAAGCTGTATATGGTGAGACTAGTTACTCTTGATCAGCAAGAAAATGACGTAATGACAACTCTGATTGGCTGATGGCACCACAAGAATGCATACCAGTGACTATTCTGAGCCATGATGTCAAGCAGAGGGGAACACTTCATGCTTATGTATGTATGTTATTTTTAACACAATATACACAGCAAGGTATGGAAGCCCGTTTCCGCCACTGAATAAAAAATAAAAAAGGTTATTGCGACTTTTTATATCTCACAATTCTGTGAAAAAAAGTCAGAATTGTGAGATATAAACTTGCAACTGCGAGTTATAAAGTCAGAATTGCGTGATATGAACTCGTAATTGCGAGTTAAAGTCCAGTTTTGAGGGGAAAAAAAAGACTGATATGTTCTCAGAATTGCGAGTTTATATCTCGCAATTCTGACTTCATTTCTCAGAATGGCGACTTTATGTCTCGCAATAGCGAGTTTATATCACGCAATTCTGACTTTATTTCTCAGAATTGCAAGCTTGTATCGCAATAACCTTTGATATTTTTTATTCAGTGGCGGAAATGGGCTTTCATAGCAACGAGAACAAACAAAGCAACAACAATAATAGCAAAATAATATAAAATAAATAAAAGTTTGAAAATAAATTAAAGAACTGGCTTTGAAACAGTTTTCACTCAGAAACTGCACAATTGCAAATTTCACAAAATAACAAAGAAACCGCAAGTAACACATTGAATTAAACATGAAATTTTATAATTAAAAAATGTTTGTAAAACATATTCAAGTAATCTTTGTTTTATTTCCAACTGAGATCTTTTTTTTTTTTTTGGCTGTGAAGAATATAAAAAAAGAGTTACAGTAAGAACTTTACATAAGGATCAACTGACCCTTCAGAAAGACCCGCCCCCCTTAGTTACTGTTGCTACGTCTGACAAGCCATGCTGCTCTCACGCATGCATCATGTTCTGTCGCAGTGAAAAATACATCACGGAGCAAAGAGGAAACTGACAACGTGTCGACAGACAAGACAGAACAGGTTACTTTTTGTATGAAAGAAAGTTTCAGCTTTCAAATGTTGTCATTTTTTAAAGAAATTCCAAAAATAAAAACAGTTTTGTGGCTCTTTAATGTGTCGTGAAAGATTGCTGTAGCGCCTCAGTTCAAGCGGCACGTGATCAACTCTGAACTGATCATCTCTTCCTCTTTACTAGTTCTAGCACAAAATAAACATGAATGAACATCAGAGGGTATTTGTTTCAACTGCAAAAAGATATCAATACACACAATTTCTCAATTTCAAGTCCACCGACGTTTGTTTATTGGACAAAATGGTGGATTCAGCATTATGATTGATCAGATCACCTGTCAATCAAACTCCTGGAAAAGGGAGAAGGGTATAACTGCAGCCTGGAGATCTCCAAATGGGGGTGGGAACTCCAAAACGGGGTGGGAGCTCCAAAATAGGGCGTGGCTTCCTCCCATTGACAGACAGGCACATGACACGCATGCGCAATTTTTTCTCCCAATCAACTTAAGCGCAAACTCCGCCCCACAGCTGATTCTAAAGATTTTATTGGTTGTGTCAAGCACAGCGTTAATTTAATTTCTTATACTATGCTACAAAAAATGCTAACCCCTAAACCTACCCTACACCTGACCCTAACCTTAACCAGTGAAATTGGCGCTGAAAAGAAAGTTGCGGTTCAGGAGATAAGCAGTTAATATGATTATGCGATATGAGATCTCCGAGCCGGGCCGTTCATAACTCCCCAACCGGACCTCACCGGACAATGGTACCTTTTTAGTTACACCCAGCTTCACTACCCCATCCTACCCTGTGAATTCCAAGCCCCGGGATGCCCCCGTTGCTTAAAACAAAGCGATAGAGTAAAATCTTTCCCCTGCGCTGAGCTGGGATGGCTCGTGGATGATTCCTGTTTATATCATAAAACAGAGGTTCAAACTCCGGTCCGAACACCACTGGCCAAGAGCTTGGGCTCTGCTCTCACGGAGAATATTGATTTATATATCATATTTTATTTTAGATAAAACTAGAATCAATGTTTAATTCATAAAGTGTTATTTTGAAATGTAAGTCAATAACAATTGGCTGAAGCCAGAGCCAATGGTGAAAGTCTTTGCGAAGAGACCCCGCCCCATTTTGGAGGTTCTGCCCACTTTTGGAGTTCACGCCCCATTCTGGAGATCTCCGGTCTGCAGTTATATCTACGTGGGCAAAGGGGGGCTTGAGGAAATATAGAAAGGACTGAGTGTTTGAAATCAATAATGTGAGTTGGCCTAAGAAAACCATGCTGAAGTTAGTGAGCTTTTTGAATGGGCTTCTGGTTAAATGCCTTGGTTGGTGGTGAATTCAAGCTCAAGATATTTTCAAATTTTATTCTAAGATAAAATACATCACTAATACCCCCATTTGATTAAAAAAAATGCTTTTAGTTGTCTTGAAAAAGGCAGAGGTTGTAGGGACGTTAAACGTTATCATGCCGAACCGGTAAACTCACCTACTTACAGCCTCAGTGTGTTTATAACTCCTTAAACTATTCTAAAATGTTCAAATTAAATGTTTTTAAATAAAAATTGAAAGAGTTGTTAGCAGCTTATTGATGGTGACATTGAAGTGATGTGATCATGGATTCGTTTATAGCCTATGTTTAGCTCCAACATTTATAAATGTGTTCATTTGTGAAGATTAAATTTGTAAGAATTATATTTCCTGCAATAATCCAAAAGCCAATGGAAATTGCGTTTTGTCCGGGGAACCAGGGTGATGGTATCTTCCGGTTTGGCTTACAAAAATATGTCACTGCGTCACTCCTGAACACTGACTAGGTAGCAAGAAAATCCCAAATATCACACATCCTTATAAGATTGTCTTAGGAGTTACATTTTTGTAACAGTAAAATGTGCAGTAAAATGGACAGTAGCATCAGTTACTTGACATAGACTTTGTCCCAAATTGCACACTTGAAGTAAGACATAGCATGTCTCATTTGCCATTTTGTGATTCTGAAGGGATCTCTTTAAGGCCGCAGCACACCCTCGATGTGCCCTTTTGCCTGATGCAGACTATTACCTGCCATTTTATGCACCATTATGTCAGCAAAGTGTGCGGCATTTCAGACTGGGCTGTTTTTTGCTGCGCATCTATATATTGTTTGCTGCACAATGCGGGATTTGCTGAATTCCCTCTTGTCCATTATTTCCTGAATGAAGCTTCATATCCAGGTAACAAGAAGATGAATGAGGTTTCAAAATACTCACTGTGTCCGTTACAACTATTATGGACAGTCTATTGCAAAGACCCTCTGCTTATTTCTGAACCACTGACCTCATTGTTGCAGAATGGTCCATCTTAATCCAGGTACATTGACACCCTTTTTTGTGCTGGGTCACTTTGACTCCGTCTAGTCTATCATTTTGGAACGAGTTCTCTAAAACTTCTCTCTAACGGCTCCTAATGGCTGCAAGATCAGCTGCAAGATTTAGGTCTAATATGAAGGAAAAAGGCCCCAGATGATTTGTTGTATTATCCATTATTCCAGCCCTTCATTTCTGAAGAGTGATCACATTATCTTGAGTAAGTATGTCACGCTGGGAATGACCTCACCATTTGTCACCAGCCCAGACACCCGAATGGGCATTAATAGTTTGAGCTGATGAATTTTAAAAAGCATTAACTGAGACTCTGTTCGCAGACTACGAAATGAAATTGGGATTTTGGTTGAACATGTTATAAAAAAATATCATGTTTTTGGCAGAGGGATTAAAGAAATTGTGATAAGAAATGGTTTTTTTTTGCAGAGGCCAATCTTAGTAATTAGATTTCTACTTTATATCAAGTCCGTAGAGTCATATAATACTTAAGTTAATTGCATATATTGAAGGAAAAGCAAAGAAACTCGCTGTGAATGACAGAAATCCAGTATAATAGTCTGCAGACTGCTATTATTGACTGCATATTAGCTGTCTCTGATGTGCAAATGATTTAGAAAGTGCTTTCCTCTCCCTTTGAAATGCCTCATAAACATGCTGCTTTTTATCATTCACTTGGGGTGGGCTTTCATTGGTGGCTTTTATTGCTTGTTTACAGGTTTGTTTGGGATCACCATTGGGATGTGTCCTGTGAAAGCTGTTTGCCCCTTCTGAATGCACAAAGCGATCTTGCGTTTACTTTAATGTACCGCATGCGTTCGCTGCACGACGAGCGCCAACCGTACACAGCCCTTCACAAACAGTGATTACTACGATTAGATGATGCCACCATGGATTATTGAAACAGCCCATTATGTTTAACAGCTTCAAATGATGTTTTATCACCGTGAAAATGATATTTACCAGAGAGAGTGCAGGGAAGAGCTTGTCTCCTTTGATTATCGTCTGACGTCGGGCCACTGCCACTTCAGTGCCAACCCAGAATCAAATTACTTCTCATGAGGAAATGAACCCACTTTCAAAACAATTAGTTTGCAATATTAAATATGTCTTTTAATTTCAGAAATAGCAGTGGGGTGCTTTGGCACACTCAAGCACACACATCTCCAGATCATATAAGGGAAAAAATTGTCGATACCGGTAAGGGAGACTATAGATATTCAATCTGATTTGTGTTAGCTGAATGAATTTAAAGGGAAACCCTTTGGCGGGCAGGCAGGCTGAGAAGCTGGCGAAAAAGAGCATGTGAACGGTTTAGGATTTGATTAGGCTATTCGAAGCAAATTCAATCTCCAGTTCCTACTGTAAATGCAATCAGGGCTCATAAAGGACTGGAACAGCAGCGTTCGATATCTGAAGTTGCTGCATAACACCTGTCACTGAGTAGATGTTGCAGTTTCTACGCAAGTGCAGCAAAAAACAGATGCCACCGCTACAGCGATGTGCTCTGGAGTGTGATGTAAAATTTTCATCAAAATGTAATGCCTCGCTACTAAGAGGTTCTGAAAGCTGTCAGATGCAGCTCCAATGATTTATCCTTCCATTCTCGTACATAAACCATGGCTTGTGTTCGGAATGGAATTCTAGTGTGCTGTTGACTGCATACTGCACAATATGTACTTTTTTTTTTTAAAAAAAGTAATGCATTTCGTTACCAATGATACAACAAAAGATATTCAGAGTAAGCCATATGTAAAGTATATGTGTAAGAAAAATGAAAGTAAATATTGTTTATGACTCAACGTGTGTCATTTCCAGTCAAACTTTGCCAAATGATAATATTTACGAAATAATATTATTTACGATTATAATTTTATTATAAAAATATTATTTATTAAAAATAATTAAAAAATGACATGTAGTTAGGATGCATAAATTTCTAGTTATGAAATTAGTTTTAGTAAGACAAAGGAATTAACTTTATCTTTTTAAAAAAAAAAATAATTTCCACAGCAGTTTATTTTAGTTTTAATTAAATATTTTAATTGATATATTTTGAATTGTATTTATTTTATATTTTCTGTTTTTATTTTCATTTTAATTAAAGTTTCAGTGATGTTGTTGTGTTTTTCTTTTTTTTAGTAGTTTTTGTTTATTTAATATGCCTATATAGTTTTTATTCATTTTATTTCAGTTATAGTTATTTTAGTACATCAAGTAAAATTCAAATTCAAAATGAAAAAGTATATATTTTGAATATTTTATTTTAATTCTTTTAACTAAAATAATCGAAAATTCATCTCGAGTCTCATGATGATTCACCCTGTCTTTTCATTCATGTACAGGTCTGTTTGTCTTTCCCCAGTGCATCTCTCTTTGCATCTCTGAGTTACTGTATGATCATCCTATAGACTACAGCTTTATTTCGCTCTCAACATCAAAGTTAACTTTTCTTGTGTTGAAGTTTTAGCTACTGGCTACAGTCTCTCCCATTCTTAGCTCAATTCCATCTTTTCTCTCTCTGCTTTCTGAACAAATTCAGTCTTTCATTGACCTTTGAACCCCTTGGAGAGCCACTCATTCCACAGCTGGTCTTACAATCACTACACATCAGAGCAGTTGGGCTCCATTCCCCGGAGCTTCACCACACGCCAGACTATATCACTCTCCATTCACAGCGTTTCAGTGCAGTGCTGTTCCCAGCGGACGCTTTGAGAATGAAACCTGCGTCTTTAAAGCACGCTGTATCTGGTTTTGTTTATGATGTGTTATCCACTGTGCATGAATAGTTAGAGAGTGCTAGAAATTCAAATTACATTTTTAAAACAGTTTTTTAGTGTTCCAACGCTTTTTCCATGAAACATTATTGTAAAATAATTGTCATGAGAATGTTGTGAATCTACTGAATTCAGCAGGAAATGTGCATTGCAAGAAAACTCAAAGGTTTGCAAAAGTGACATAAAAAGTTTCAAGCTTCTGACATGAGGTGACTGTGTATGATTGCTAAGGTGTTCTTAGTATCTTTTAATGTGTTGTGATGTGGTTATTTACTGGCCCAAGTCAAAAGTACATGCAAAACTCACAGGTAAGGCGACCATTTAATATTTAGGATTAGGGCTGCATAATTTATTGCAATAAAACCAAAATTGCAATATAGACAATGCAAACATTTTGCAGTTGTACTGTCAAATAAAGGTATTAATATTTTATTATTTTTCTTAAATATATGTTTAAGATATTTATTTTTTATAATAGTATTTTCTATAATAGTAATGTTTGTTATTTTATATACAGTGTAATTTTGCAATAGAAATATTTTTTATTTAATTTAACCCTTTAAATTTAATTTATTTAATAATAACAACAACAATAATAATAATAATAATAATAATAATAATTATCATTATTATTATTATCAGAAAAAATATAATTCAATTAAATTAATAAATATTATTATCAATTCATATTATTATAATTATTCTTATTCATATTATAATGATATCGCAGCTTTACAAAACAAAAATAGAAAAAAAACATTTTAAATTGCAATCACAATTTCACTAAAACTTAAAAAATGCAATTAGACCTCACACAAAAAAACAAAACAAAACAAAAAACATTTAACCCATGTTAATTTTTAAAAAGAAATCATCACTAATAATTGCACCCCTTTTCTTTCTCATGTACATATTTATTTATTTATTTATTTTTTATCTCTGACAGGTTCCTCAGATAGTGGATGAACACTTTCGTGTTTGATTCCTGGTCATTATGACATCACATCCTCATCTGTTCTCATTGGACCATCAGGTCAGGATGTTCCGGGTTTTAAGCTGGAGCAGCTGTCACTCTACCACATGGCCACGCCTCCTGTGGATTCTGTGGGTGTGGCTAAGCCCATGTTTGTCAGTTCACCAACACTCGCACCCACATTCCATCAAAATCCCAGGGGACATCACCTTGGGGGGCCTTTTCCCAGTCCATGCCAGGGGTCATGCAGGGGTCCCATGTGGAGAAATAAAGAAGGAGAAAGGAATCCACCGTTTGGAGGCCATGCTGTATGCACTGGACCAGATCAACAGCGACCCAGAACTGCTGCCCAACATCACTCTAGGGGCCCGGATCCTCGATACGTGTTCCAGGGACACTTACGCTCTAGAGCAGTCTCTGACATTTGTCCAGGCCCTCATTCAGAAAGACACGTCTGACATCCGCTGCTCCAACGGCGAACAACCGATCATACGCAAGCCTGAGCGCGTGGTGGGTGTGATAGGGGCGTCAGGAAGCTCAGTGTCCATCATGGTGGCCAATGTCCTGCGGCTGTTTGAGGTGAGAACTCATCTTAAACATATCACAGTGAGTGAGTGATGAGTCTGTGCAACCTTCAGAATTTAATCTGTCTATCTATCTATCTATCTATCTATCTATCTATCTATCTATCTATCTATCTATCTATCTATCTATCTATCTATCTATCTATCGTTCTATCTATCTATCTATCTATCTATCTATCTATCTATCTATCTATCTATCTATCTATCTATCTATCTATCTATCTATCTATCTATCTATCTATCTATCTATCTATCTATCGTTCTATTGTTCTATCGTTCTGTCATCCTATCATACTGTCGTTATGTTGTTCTATGTATTATTCTATACTGTCTATCTACCATTCTATCGTTGTACCTATATCACTCTATCTGTCAGTTTATCTGTCTACCGTTCTATCTATCGCTCTATTGTTTTATTGTTCTTTCTATTGTTCTGTCATTCTCTCTGTCCATGAGGATGATTAAACATTATGATAATTAAAACATTACGCTGATTAAATTAAAAAAACAAAAAAAAAACAATTAAATATAATTAGTCAAAATAGTTAAATGAATTTGAGAAACTTGAGAAACTTGAACTGCTGTTCTGCATCTTGTTTGCTTGCTCACTTCAAACTCAGGAACTGATTTGGTATGTAAAAGGTATTCTTAATTCAGTTCGGAACGACGCAGCCCTCATGTATATGTGTATTTTCTTCAGCTTAAAGTGATTTAAACAAGTACGACATGTTCCCGGATCAACATCCTTGAACTACACACTGAAATTCCTGGAACAACAACAAATCAGCAAATTTGTTTTTGTGAATAATTTTAAGTTTACATCAACCTGTCATTTCCCTTTTATTGTAGTTTTAGGACTGAAAACACCTTTGTGTTTGCCCCACCATACCAGCCAATCTGCTTTAAAATGGACAGGATCTCGATGCCTATGGGCCAGGACCTCGCTTTAATTGACAAGGAGGATTAGAGAGACCAGCTAATCATGTTGTCAGCCCCTAGCTCTCTGGTATCCCATAGGCTTTTGAATATTTGTTCTGCTTTGTCTTATATCCAGCAAGCATTTAGGCAGATTTTTATTCCCTACAGCTGTGAATTCTCATTCTATTCAGTTGTTTTTACCAAATTTTCAATGCTCAAATGTTGTTTCAGTGATAGTTTGTGTAGTTTGGTGCAGCAGTCTTTAATACTGCGTTCTGCGCTTGTGGAATTTTAATGGGAAGGCTTGGATTATTCACGACTGGACTATATGAATGCTGGGCAGGCATTACAAAGCTCCATGTGTTGTGGCGTCAGATGTTTCATGTGCATCTCAAAATGCCAACCTCCCTCAGTGCTTGCCATGGTGGGGGGACATGATTATTGCATATCATATTCACTCATATTTAGTGATCCTCATCCAAACACGCAGAGCTGAAAAACCCTGTGCTGATTTATTTTCCATCATTGAACCAACTCTGCCATTATTGTGGCACCATGCTTATTATATTTAAAATTTTCACTGGTAGTCAAAGGTTTGGAATAATTAAGATTTTTAATGGTTTTGAAAGAAGGCTCACCAAGGCTGCATTTATTTGATAAA
Source organism: Acrossocheilus fasciatus (assembly GCA_036784905.1). Classification (NCBI taxonomy): domain Eukaryota; kingdom Metazoa; phylum Chordata; class Actinopteri; order Cypriniformes; family Cyprinidae; genus Acrossocheilus; species Acrossocheilus fasciatus. Next base: position 5,150,466 of record CM071945.1, read on the forward strand.
ACAGAAATATTGTGAAATATTATTACAATTTAAAAGAACTGTTTTCTATTTGAATGTATCGTAATTTGATACAAAGCTGAATTTTCAGCATCATTACTCCAGTCTTCAGTGTCACATGATCCTTCGGAAATCATTCTAATATGCTGATTTGTTGCTCAAGAAAGCATGCCGCTTCATAATTTTCTATAAACTGTGATACACAACCATTTAAAAGTTTGGACTAAGATTAAAAAAAATATATATATTTTTTTTTATTCAGCAAGGATGTATTCAGTTGATCAAAAGTGACAGTAAAGACATTTATAATGTTACAAATGTAACAACATTTTTATTTTAAATAAATAGAACTTTATATTCATCAAATAATAAAAAAAGAAAAAAATTATAATTATAATAAAACATATAATTATAAATAATCACAATATTGTTTTTACTGTATTTTTTATTCAATAAATGCAACCTTGGTGACTTCTTTTAAAAACATTAATGATTTTAATTATTCCAAACCTTTGACCCCCGGTGTAGCTTTTAACCCCGCCATGACCTTTCAGCCCAATAATAGTTGCTAAACATTTCCTGTAACTAAATATTGCATATGCATGAGTGAACTTGTGACTCAGAGTGTCCAATTTGCTTGCCGGAAAAACTGGAGAGTACATTGTTGTTGGATCAAGCTCAATTTGGACGTAGATAATAGAGCACTTTTGTGTAATCAGCATTTTTTGTGTGTTTGCTACAACAAAAGCATGGAGAAACAACTACAGCGAGAACTGCTTGGCGCAGACTAGGCTGTGATTGGGCATTATTGGCAACCACAACAAAACACAAAACCCATGCACATTTTCCTTTAAGCAAACAAAAGCTGAGGGAGCTTTAAACAAGTGTGAACAACTATGCTTTATTTGTCCTGAAACTGCTCCAACTTGAGGATCATACTTGGTGGCTCTCTCATATATTGCAATATTAGGCTCGTCTGAGAACACATGGCATGGACACCCTGCCCGGGAACGAGGGAATCTCTGTGACGAATGGTGTGATTTGCTCCCCAAGTGTAAGCTTTTTTGCGAAGGCTATCTCGTTCCCTATATCCTCGGGTTCCACAGGACTCAAATCCCATCCTACATGGTTCTTATGTTTGAAATGAGAAGCCGGCATATTGTTCTGAGAGCATGTAGAGAGTTTTTTCCTCTTTTTTAAGGTGAAATGTGGAAATTGATTTTATGAGAGTTGACCGAGTGACAGACTAATAAAGCTTTTTTTAGCTCTTCTCTAATGGAACAAGACAACAGAGTCGGAGGGCTTCTATATGCTGTCTACGCTTCGGTGTGCACTGGTTAAGACCCCAAGCGAAGATGTTTTTTATGTCATAATACAATTAGAGCTCCCTTAACCCGTCTGCGATGCATTATTGAGCTATAAAGAGCCCTTACTTCATTTGCGAACAAAGGCCATGATGAGCGCTGATTGATCTTAATAGAATTGCTTTGACAAAACAAAAATGTTCAAGAGAGACTCACGGGAAAGATAATCCAAAATCTTTTTAATATCGCATTTTATTCTTCTATGAAGCAGTGGAGAGCAAATGGAGATTTCTGATTTGCTTCTGCTTAGTCTGCAATCAGAGATACGATCTGAACCATTTCTCCAAATGATCTGAGCTGCTCTCTACATTCATTTCGCAGCATTATACACTTGATGTGCTTAAAAATGGACTCGCTTTGTCTATTTTTATTCCTCCAAAGGAATTTTAGGAGAAGATGAAGTTGAGTAAGCATTTGGAGCAGTGTAGGGGACACAAACCTGTAATGTCAGATTAAAGTGATCGCATGAATGCCAAGTCCTAACGTGTTTATTTGTGATTGATTGAAGAAAAAATACAGCTGCATTGTTCCTAAATCCAGCATTCCCAGTTCACAGTTGTCATGGAAATGCTGTAATCTCATTACCAGGGCCATTGCTAAGCCCCTCAGTTGATTTCTGCCCTTGTCAAATGCATATTTACATGTTTTAGGTGATCCAATAAGCTGGTTATGACAAATATCAAAGGCATCTTTGTAAATTCAAATATTTAACTGTTTATTAAACTATGGTATATGAAACCAATGAACATGAGAGTCAGAAATGCCTTCAAACCAGAAAAATCACACTTAATTACATCAGGCAAAACAATGCTTTGTGCCATGATAACGATGTAGTTATGGCATTGATATATAGTTTTTGGACACATTTTTCTTTCAAGAATGTGATGGAACTGCAGGGGGTTTGTCAGTTGATAGAAAGGTAATAATTAATTATATTGAATGTAAAATATATAAATTAGACTGCATGATAATCGCAATATATTTTAGTGCATTTAGCAAATTAAAGGCTACAAATTTACTTAAATAACTGTTGCACTTCATTATTTTAATTATCAAATAATTTTTTATTTCACAGTACTATTGTACAGTAATATATTACCGTTGTCATTTTTATAATTAAGTTAAAAATACTACTACAAATACTACTAATTATTATTATTATTATTATTATTATAACAGTAATATATTTCATCATCATATTTATAAAGTTGAAAATACTACCACCAACAATAATAATAATAATAATAATGAGTATTATTATTATGACAGTAATATATTTCTGTTGTCATTTTTATAGAGTTAAAAATTATACTACCATCAACACTAATAAAATAATAATAATAATTGTTATTATTAATATTATTATTGTCGTTATTGTTGTTGTTGATATTATTAACACTGTTGTTATTATTACTACTACTACTATTAACTTGAGAGAACTGCAGACTTGCAAATGTGTAGATAAATGATAAAATTTAGATAAAATTTCAGGGGGTATTTCAAATAAACATTTTACATCTAAAGGGTTCTGCTGTCTTTAATATGAATACAGTACCATAGTATACCAAAGTATGATGGTTTTACCATCTAATTCCATCAGTGTACCATGATATAATATTGTAAATGTACAGATCAGTTCACTGTGTCTATATTTACAATGTTTCTTTATTGAATTTTCCCTTATAGATTTCATAGAAATTCAAATTTCATTTAAAAAACACAAAAACCATGAAGTGCATTTCAATTTCACAGGAAGTTATCCCATTGTGCTGTTGTAAATGACAGAAAGGTGTTAGACAATAGGCTGTGTCTGTGGGGACAGCTGTCTGAAGCCAACCCTCTAATTAAACACACGTGGAATAAAGTCTGAAACGAACGCGAACAAAAGCAGTGGTACAGTGGATCTTCATTAACCGGACCTTTTTGCGTCTTTATGATGAGGGGCACAGCATCAGCGCGAGTGATTATTCCAGTCTACAGATTGCTCGCTGAAGCGTGGACAAAGGTTGGACAGCCACCTCTTTCCATTTATCGTGTTTTTGTTGTTTAAATATGCTTGGGACAGTTTCAAACAGCCATTTAGCCCATGTTTTGCATACGAAAAGCCTGTTGTTTCGCTGATATTTTTACACAGTCGATCATTAAGATGTGTTTGATGTGTCAGAAACATCATGAAAATATCATGAGACAGATTGCGAGCACAATGCCCGGGTTCTGGAAATTTCTTTGATGTTTGTGACAGCAAACACCTGTTGTTTGTGGGCAGTCTTTGTGTTTATTCGAGTCTTTGCGACAGGAATGAATCTGTGGATGTGTCCCAATTCGCATACTTCTGCTATGCACTGAAAGTATGTACTTCACTGATGATTGTAAAGCATATGATTTTTAGTAATGAGATGCTGGCTTTGATTGCGATAGTATGCTTACATACTACTCTCGCTATTTCTGCAGTATATACAATAGCACAATATGCACATTTTCTGCATAGAGTACTGGAATAATCTATTTGATTATTTTTGGACTGTTTGCACTGACAAACACCAAGACGTTTTATGACGCAAACTTGAATTAAAAATGCAAAACAGTATTTTTTTTGTTTTTTTTTTTGCAAATTGAGCTCTTTGCACTAACAAACGTCAAAACATTTTTACATAAACTTGAATTAAATTTGGAAAACAATGGTTTATATATGCAAAACTTCTCATCATTTATTCAGTGTCATGTTATTCCAAAGCTGCTTGATTTGGTTTTTTTTGGAAGAACACTGGGGTCCGTACAAAATTGAACCCCATTGATTTCACTGAACAGACAAAAAAACACTGAAACATTTTTCAAAATATCATCTTCTGAGTTTTAAATTAAATCAAGTTTTAATGACAATTTTCATTTTTGATGAACTATTAAAAATGTCAACATTTAAGTTAAAAATGAATTTGAAACCTTAAAGGGTTAGTTCAACCACAAATGAAAATTCTGTTATTAATTACTCAACCTCATGTCATTCCAAACCCGTAAGACCTTCGTTTACCTTCAGAACACAAATTAAGATATTTTTGATGAAATCTGAGAGCTCTCTTACCCTCCATAGACAGCAAGGATATTACCACGATCAAGGCACAGAAACATAGTAAGGACATCGGTAAAATAGTCCATGTGACATCAGTGGTTCAACCATACAAATACAAATACAACAATTCTTCTCACCGAGTTGCCATCTTCCGCCATATTGGAGAGTATCCCAGAACGTAATCAAAGTAATCAGCACTGTTTATGTTCAGCATGCTACTGAACGTAAACAACGCTGATTATGTTGATTATGTTCTGAAGTACTCTCCAAAATGGCGGAAGACAGTAACTTCATAAAATTACGGTTGAACCCCTGATGTCACATGGACTATTTTACTGATGTCCTTGCTACGTTTCACAAATTTTACTATGGGGATTTTATATTTGTTATAAACTTACATCTTCATCTACCCAGAGAATGCATGTAACTTACTATATGTGAAAATTATATGGATAACATATGGCAATCTATCACTCTATATCACTCTTGATACTGTGCAATTTCTGTTATATATTACATTTACGTATGGGATTTGGCACCATTTTTCTACAGCTGAAAAAATTTAAAATAGCATTGTCACAAACTCTTCTTTTCATGCAGGGGTTGCAGTGGGTGTAAGCCAAACAAAACATGCACCAATGCTCACTTCGAAATCCATCCAGGAACCTTTGGCACAATGTTCAATGAACTATAATTTGTGATGAACTAATTCTAATCTCACATGCTGTTTAGGACAGATAGTTTGTGAATTGGGATGCAGCATGAGTTTTCAGTTCTGCGTTTCTTGACGCAAGAGTCACAAGAGGGGCCGTATCTCATGCTTTCCACAGTCAGGGCGAGTTAAATGAGATTTTACTTCACCCCACGGTAATGACTCTCCCTGTCAGACTCTCGGTTTAAAGACGGCACGTCCTTCCCGCTTAACACACAGAGATGACACATCTATGAGCATGCACAGACCTTCGATGCACCTTTTCAGAAACAGAGCATGCTGGGAGTCATACATGTGCACATAAACACACGTCTTTCTCTAAGTCGCTTGGACATCTTTCTCAGATGCACGCACACACACACACACACACACACACACACACACACACACACACACACTCATTTGGATTACAGAGCGGTCATAGACCTTCCAATGAAAGCGGCACATAAGCCCCGACAGACCGCATGAACTGCAGTAAAAATCAGCACTTCAGCAGTGCAGCAGTTGCATAATTGTAAATGTCGTCTCTGTGGCCGTTCTGGCTGGATGGGACACGGTAGCAAACCGCATGTTTTTTTAATGATAAGACTTAGTGCTCTGGCTCATGAAACAGCTTCAGGTACTCAATTTTTAACGGCTCGTCTTTATGTGGCATAAAACTCTGCAGAGATCCCTCGCTGACTCTTAGTTTTATGGGGCAGATTCAGATACGTGTAGAACAGAGGAGTTTCATAGCCTCTCGTCAAAACAATCACATGAGGTTATAAAATAAAGAAATCCACTGTATGTGGGACAGGGCTTATTTGAACTCAACATGAGCATGTTGTTTTTATAGACAACAAAGGTGTTTCTTTAAATCTCTTGCCTAATTAGGCGAACCAAGCAGGATAGGAATGTGGCTGATAGGAAATTCGAACAGCATTAATATTGCAGGACTTTTTTTTTTGGTGGACTCCTGATCTCCTTTGAGATGCATTTTTAGTCTGTCTAATAGTCATTGTAAATTATTTAAAGTGTAGTATTTATTTATTTATTTTTACAAATCCTACTGAAATTCAAAGGTACATCTTTGAAATGGTGGTTTTGCTTAGACTTGCACGTGAAAATGTTCAAATGGAAATAACTTCTGAATATTCTCTGTGCAGCTGCATGAATATTTGCATTTCCAAAAATGTGTCTGACTACATTTCATAAGCAATGCAGATTCCTGGGTTATTTAGTATCACTTTTTATTGATAGTTTAAATTAGTTTATATTTTCTGTTTTCAATTTAGTTTTCGTTAAAATCTTTAAAGTAAATTTTTGTAATTTGTTATTTTTAAATGTGTCTATATAGTTTTTAATAATTTTATTTTCATTTTAGCTATTTTAGTTCATCAAGTTAAACTAAATTAGAAATATTTCCTTGACTAATAGCTGAAATAAAACAAATAAAAATATTTTATTTCACTTAATTTTTTATTTTATTTCAGGTAAAAAAAAAAAAAAAAAAAAAGGTTTTAAAAAGCAAGTTAGTTAGTTAAAACTCCAGTAAAGTAAGTTCAACCTGGCCGAAGTGTATTGACTAAGCACTTGGCATTTGCATTTGCATACGTAAGGGATAATCAACTGCTAGCTGTGCATTAAACGATTTGAATGCACGACGTGGAGGCGAAGAACCGCCCAACGCACAGCCTCCACGAAGTGCATTCAAATCGTTTAATGCACAGCTAGCCGTTGATTATCCCGTTTATGCCATGGTCATTTACCAGCATTCACATATTAAAGATAATTAATAATTAATAATATTTGCGCTGCAATATTTGACCGGAACGATAAAAATGACGGTTATTTTCGTCCGTATTACTATTCAACTGTAACTGTATGTTACTATGGTTACCAATGTTTATAGGAAGTGCATTAATATGGAATGTGATTAAACTGACCTGGAACTACCTGTGCAGTTAAACTAATTTAATCAACACCTGCCAGCCAATCAGAATCGAGTATTCAGACAGACAATGGCATAATTGCATAAAGTGTATTTCTGGCCTTATTCCATACGGCCTAGGCCAAAAATGTCCTCTACAAGTACCCAGATGCATGCTTGCTGTACAGATGCATGCTTGCTGTATTTGTTGGTGCCGATAGCTTTGTGGGTAGTGTGCCAACATATGGCACAGTTGTGCTTCGGGCGTCACGAGTTTGAATCCTGCCTTGTGGACCTTTCTTGATCCTGTCCCCATCTCTCTCTCTCTCTCTCCCACTTGTTTCCTGTCATATTTCCACTGTCCTGTCATGAGAAATGCCAAAAAATGAAAGAGTTTCTAGAATTGCAGTCAAATGCATGTTCCATAAAAGGTGCGGTAAGCCTCTTTTCTGAGAAACGCTGTTTAAAGTGGATTGTACTGAACGCCGATGGTGCGTTCCAAACGGGATATATCGCCCTCCAAAGGGCACTTCGGAGTAAAAACAGTCATGGCTGTCAAATTAAAGGGTCGTTCCAAAGGGCAATATGGAAAGAAGGATACAACTGATGGACACTTCGGCCCCCATTGTGCTGATTCTTTCCATGATGACGGCGCCTCCATATGGGCACGGGATGATGATGCAGAAGGGCACTTAAGTTCAAGAAACAGTTGTTTGGTCCCCTACACCCTTCAACCCTTCGAAGCTTTCACTCTGGAGGGTAAACCCTTTGAAGGGATTAGGGCAAAGGGATGAGCCCTTCTGAATGGAACACAGGGCAAAACACACTTCTAGCCAATCACCAGTAAGGGGCGTGCCCACTCATAATGGGAGAGTTGCATGTGTTGCATAGCATGTTCATGAATTTGGGGGTGGAGCTATCAAGATGAAAGTGTGATTCTTATGGGTAGGGACATGTTTGTTTTGCTGATTTCAAATATCAACAGCGTTTCTCAGAAATCGCTTACTGCACTTTTAAACCTGATGTTTTATAATTCAGGTACAGTAGCTGCTAAAACATGTCAAAAGTTTATCTAACTTTACAAACTTGCCCAGAATGATTTTATTCAAACCATGACAGTTCAGCTGAAAGAGAAACTGATTGCAGAAGATGACAGTTTAATGCAGTTGTTCTCACCTGGCTTTATGCCAATATCTCATAATGTAGTCTTTGTCATATTTTCATTTACCTTGCATAGTTTTATGTCACATAACCTGTCCATGTTACCAATATTATTAACTTTTACCAAGTGATGGATGAATCTGCAGCAAATACAGCAGAGTTTGAACAACAAAAGATACTGTAAGCATGTTCTCCTCAAATTTAGGAAACAGTTTACCCAAAAATGGAAATGTGCTCACCCTCAGGCCATCCAAGATGTAGATGAGTTTGTTTCTTCATTGGAACAGATTTGGAGAAATGTAGCATTACATGACTTGCTCGGCAGTGGATCCTCTGCAGTGAATGGGTGCCGTCAGAACAACAGTCCAAACAGCTGATAAAAACATCACAATAATCCACACCACTCCAGTCTATCAATTAACATCTTGTGAAGTGAAATCTGCGTGTTTGTAAGAAACATTTTAGCTTCAAACCATGTTTTCGGCTAAAATATGAGTTCTGTATCCTGTGATGTTTTCTCCAATTATCACGTCTGAATCAGGAAAGAAACATGCACAGATCAAGCACGGTTTATAAGCAAAAATAGTCTAAAACAGTTCTAAACAATTGAATTGGTGAATTTTGATGTGAGAGAACAACAGCAAATCGATTTTTTTTTTATTTGAGGAAGCGTATTATGGATTATGGACTCGTATTTTGTCCAGAAGCGACAGTTAAAAAGCTTTAATGAGGGAATTGTTTCATGCAGATTAGAGTCGTGTGGATTATTGTGATGTTTTTATCAGCTGTTTGGACTCTCATTCTGACGGCACCCATTCACATTGGTGCATGAGCAATTGATGTAATGCTACATTTCTCCAAATCTGTTGTGAAGAACAAACAAACTCATCTACATCTTGGTTGGGCTGAGGGTGAATAAATATTCAGCAAATGATCATTTTTGGGTGAACCATTCTTTTAAATGTTGATAAGACTGTTTATTTTGCTATCCTAAATATGCATGATTATATGGTTAGTTGTGTCTTGTTATGCTTTTTTATTCACTTCTGCTATCAGAACAGACCCAGTTAAAAATTGCTGGTTTGATGCACATTATTGCACCCCTTACAGCAAAGCATTCTTGCATCGTGGCATGAATTGTCTTCTGACTCGTAAAATCGAGCTTGTGTTTTTAGAAGCATTTGTGTTCACGTACTTGTGTGAGTGTGTTTCTGGCCTTAATTACATTGTCTTCGCCCTGAGCCATTAAACAGAGTCTGGGGGACTAGAAAGCACATCAGTGGCTCTTAGCTGCAAAATTAGAAGACCTTTGGTGAAATAAGCTGCTGGCTCCTGTTCAGAAAACTCAAATTGAGTCTGTAAAAGAAAGTGCTAAAGAAAGGAGGGAGAAAAGAAATCACCGGGACAAATGTTTGACAGTAAGAGTTTTGAGGACTGAAATCATTTTGTGAGGTTCATATTTGAGAATTAATCATTTAGAAATTGCACGCAATGGGTCAATGAAGGGATTATATTGTGATTTAAGATTTCTACAGGTTTCTTTGTGAATAAATAATCATTGCATTAGTCATTCCAAAGGAACTAAGTTTCCACAGGCACCTTGGCTGTCAGAGTTTCCTCTAATTGCCGTTATTGTGAGGTAAATGGTCAGTAATTGCACTGATGTCTGTGGCAGTTAATTCAACTGAGAAAATTGTGGCTATTTTTTGTTGAACTATAGGGAATGCTTTTGTGTGAACTTTTTCTTGTGTCGGTTGCTATTATTATGCATCGAAACACTGAATAATCAGGCTGTCATCAGTACAGTTTTCACTTGCCAGTGTGAAGTCCACTTGATTGTCTTACTTATAGGCAGATGTATTTGCGTGAAATCACCCTTACATTAGTTGGATGCATGGCATACACAATAGACAATGGTTAAAGGCAGAGAGTTTAGTTTTGACTGGTCACCAAGTAAAAAAAAAAAAAAAAAAAAGAATGCATTTACAGTTATTTCAACATCTGTTATGAATGTGTGCTGCCAGTAAACACGTGCACCCTTCTCTGTTTACATAGAGGAAAATCCAAACAAAGGAATTATGTCAGTAACACAGCAGAAGTTCATCCGCCTAGAACAGTCTCACCGCTTAAAAGATTATTACAACTTTGCAGCCCCCCCCCAAAAAAAACAGCTTTTTGTATGGAAGAATTAATATAAGTGCTTCAACTAAAAGCTGCAATGTTCTTTTGAACTTTGAAAAATGCCCCGTTGACTTCCATTGAATGTTCATGTATAATAAATATGATTTTTTGGGCTTGTTTTACAAACTGAGGGATGAGATAAAATGATTTAAGCAACAGCATGCTATTGAAAGAACTGAACTTGTATTGAACCTGGAACATTCCTTTAAGGAAACAGGCTAAAAGCACACTTCATTTCATGGCACGTGAAAGCATTTACTCAAATATTCTAGAAATTTGTGTGTCAGATTTGTTAAACCGATGATAAATCTGTCCCTTTCTGCTTCCTTCCATCAGGAGAGAGATTTATAACCATAAGTATTGAGTCACGCTAGAGCAAGACCTTCAAAACAAGGTCTATCCAGGGGACAGAATAGCATAGTCTGAATCTGTGAATTCAAAAGTGCTTTTTATGTTTTTACACATATATATATATATAATGTCACTGAAAATTACTCCTTATGCCTTATATCACTCAGTTGGATTCAGTTAATTTAATGATTCATCAGATTGAATCAAACATTAACTCCATACATAGTTAGTATTTTTGATTGATTTGTTAAAATGACCTATTATTAACCTTAATTGTTTGTTTCAGTGATACAAAAAAGTCTGTTATGCTGCTTGATGCTGCAAAAAATAATTTCAGTCTATGCCCCCCCCCCCCCCCTGTTTTATCATCCACTGAGCTAAAATTGAAAGTGCAGTCACTTGGAAGTTTAAGGAATCATTTATGTTTGTATTTATTGTTCAAATCCTTAACCTCAAATATGAGCAATAGTTTGTAAACACTACTAATAATAATGTATATCCAGGGGGCAGTTATCATAACAAAACAATGTCAGGATATTCACAGTCATGCTTTGTGACTTTATCATATTTTATAAAGATTATTTGTTGCAATGGATTTAGTCCAGGTCTTATTAACCATGAAACAGTTAAGCTCTAAATATCTTATGTAGTGATTTTTTTTTAAACTTCACAAGCTTGTGGTTTAAGAAAAATATGTGAAAAGTGAAGTTTTTGATAAACATGCTGAGCAATTCCTTTATCAAATGTTTGTCTGGGAAGCAGAAATCTTGGCTCAAAGCTTCTAATTAACTGCTGTTTCTAATTAATCAAGAAAATTGCTACTGTAGGCTATAACCAATGATTCATAAATGCACTTTCAGCAAGGGGCACGTAAGAGTCAACTCAAACTTTATGTGAACTGTATTCGGGTCATTTGAGGGAGACCAGTGGCGACAACATGATGGATTGATTTGTTGTTGTAGAAAAAGACAGACAAGAGATGAACTCCCTGAGGACAGTTTTATTGCTCAGAGGTTGCACTTGGAAACTTATTAGTGTTCTTAGTTATATGTTTCATTGAAGTATCCACTGTGTTTCTTCTAGCTTGTAATTGAACTAGTCTAGTTAATACTTCAAACTTGCCATTCTGTACTATGAATATTGTTTGCTCTTATGAAAAAATAGCTTGTGATGTTCCTCATTTGCATGTCACTTTGGATAAAAGCATCTGCGAAATGAATAAATTTAATGTTTCAGATGGTTCTCATTCAACTGTTGATTACAGTGAGAGTACAGAGCATAATCTGAATGTGGAGTGCAGCTCAGATCATTTGGTCTTGGAAGAATTTGATGGGAAATTAGTTCATATTGCTATCTCTGACTTTGCAAATGCAGATTTTGTTTTTTTGGCCATTCCAAGCAACATATGAGGTATCTTCTGAATAATTTTTTGATTATGTTTAAGAACCAGAACACCTAATCAGAAGTCTTTGTTTTCCATTTAATTTTAATTATTACCTAGGAAAAAAGTGGGATAGTAAACATGATATTGCTTTATGAGTGTGTTTTTGACATATTTTAAACAGGAATTAGGGACAGAACATATCGAGGAGTTTTACTATTGATTTCCTTTGTGAATTTTTTTTGCATACAGCCCACAGTTGGAGATGCTCACAAACATAAGCATTCATGTATAAATACAAACATACACATATACTTCATGCACGTAACAGAAATTAGGGCTTTAGTGAGGTGCGTGGACACAGATCAGGGGCAGACAGGAGCCATTACTGTGATTAAAAGGTTGGATTTGGATCGTGCCGAGAGGCGCTGAACAGTCCCGTTACAGAGTCATGATGAACTAGTGCAGAATATTAAATAGCTCTGTCTGAGCCAGCGTCCTGTCCAGCTGGAGAATCATCCCTCCCAAAACTGGGGTGCAGTGAAATTTACCACAATTTACACTATTAATTCTGAGAATCAGTTCTGTTTGGACAGAATCAGACTTTTTGAGTGTTTTTCTGCTATGTCGTTATTTACTCATCCTCATATCTTTCCAAGCCTGTGTTAATTCCCCTCATGTACTATATACCAGGTATGAGGAAAGTCGTACAATAGCTTTGGTGTAGAATCTACCAATAACCATTGACTACTAAATTGTCCCTAGCAATAATATTGATTAGGGACAATTAAATATATGTGTATGTAACCATATTTGTTGTAATATTGGCCACATGAGATATTACACTAGACAGGCCCTTATTTACCTCTTATCATGACATATAGGCTTTTCCTTGTTAATATAGAATATTACCACCCCAGTAAACAAAAATATTTCATAATCAGTGGAAACCTTTACCGTGTTCTCTATCGCAATAAGTGCAAAAGCCGTGAAAAGTCGGACTATTTCGGAGTGCCGATCGCAAACCTGTTGATTCAGATCGGAACTTTGGAGTGGGTTCATGAATCATTTGATTTAAATCGGAACTTTCAGAGTGATGTAGCGAATTGTTTGATTCCGATCGGAACTTCGGAGCACGGATCATGATTCGTTTGATTCAGATCGAGACAAAATGAGATCAGATGATCAGATGAGATCAAATCTGACCAAAATTTCTCTGCATGGGTACATTGCCAAAACAAGTGAATGACATTTTCCTCAGAAGAGTGGCGAAAACACTTCATACACTTCATATTTACGGAGAGAACTATAAGTCAGACATCGCTTGTTATTATTTTCAAGGGTGTAAAATTTAGTATGGATGTTATGATATGTCCCTACCAATATCCAGCAACTACTAAATTCTGCTTATAGCAATAATTTTTATCAAACAGTTCTTTCTGTAATTCTGAAGATTAGGTAGTTATTTGTATTTGTAAGTTTAGTTATTGTATGGCTATGGATTTGCTGTAATTGTTTTCATTTTCAGTGCAAATAAATTAAAACAATGAATGTCTTTTTAAGACTCTCTCAAAAAAAAAAAACTATAAAGAGGAGCATTTTGCTAAATATTTGTACTATATACTTATTATTTATTTGTTTATTTATTTATTTATAGATGTCTTAATTATTTAAATCTGTTTTGAAAACTAGTTTTTTTTGACTGCCACCATTTATTTGATCATATTTCAACAACAAATTGGAGCACTGATGCATTAAATTAACCTAAAGTGAAACTAAAGGCATTTACAGGTAAACACTGTTCTTTTGAACTTTCTATTCTTTTATGTTTATTTATTTATTTATTTTTACAGTTTCTGAAGGATCTGACACTGAAGACTAGATTAATGGCTGCTGAAAATTCAGCATTGTCATCACAGGAATAAATTAGTTTTTTAAGTATGTAAATAGAAATAGAAGTTCATTCAAATGATAATATTTCACAATTTTTTTCCTTAAGAAAAATTGGCATGAACCTGAAATATTTACATTTACATTTAGTCATTTTGCAGTCGCTTTTATCCAAAGCGACTTACCATTGGGGAATACATAAAGCGATTCATCTTGAAGAGGTAATCAGACAGACAAAGTGCTTGCAACACCAAGTCTCAGGCATTGTTCAAATAAGTACAAGCTAGCAAGGTAAGGAATAAATAAAGAGAAAGAGAAAGTTTTTTTTTTTTTTTAAGTTTAGGATGAAGTCAAGTAGTGTCGAAAGAGATGAGTTTTCAATTGTAGCTTGAAGATTGACAGGGATCCAGCACTCCTGATACGGGTGGGAAGATCATTCCACCAGCCAGGAATGGTGAACGAGAATGTTCTGGAGAGTGATTTTGAGCCTCTCTGTGATGGTACCACGGGACGTCGCTCACTAGCAGATCTCAGACTTCTGGAGGGGATGTAGATTCTTAATAGTGAGTGCAAGCAGGCGGGTGAATCAATGAATCAATGAATCCAAATGAATCAATATCGAAACAAATCGAAACGTGAAATCTGCGTCAATACCCAGTCAGTACCATGGTACCGTCACAATAATTATATAAAGGTCTGTTATCTAACACACCTGATTCATTTCATCAGTTGATTAGTGGAGTGCTCCATGACCTGAATTGGGTGTGTCAGATTTTTTAGACACTGAAATGTGCAGGATTGTGAAACGCTGGGTTAAAGTCTCATTGGCGGGGGCTGCCACACATAATCAGTGTTAAATGAATTCTTTGCCTCCCCCCTCCTGATCTCTGTATCTCTCCTCCTGTGCTTAACTTAATTTGACTAAAACCTCTCTTATCCTCACGGATAATCTGTCAGATGGTTCGTTGGTTCATCCATCTACCTGTTGTAAGGACGCCCCTACTGCTCACCCACATGCCGAGACCTCGCTTTCCTTCTGCGCATTAGCTGACGAGACACGATCGCTGCTCCACTTCTCCTGCTATAAAAAGCCGGAGTCGATCTAGGTTTATCAGTCACTGGGTGAACTGTATTTGAGGCCGAGCGACAAATCATGATGAAACCAACGGCAGCCATCTGCATTTGCTAGAGACAAATGATGTAATAGCGCACATAATTCACTACCACATTTTGTTGTCAAAGCTTAAGTGGTCTGTGAATGTATAAAGTAGCATGCTAACACTCTTTTGAGCCAATGGAGCAACTTTATGATCACGTATTTGTAACATTTTATTGGTGATTTGATAAGTTTTGCAAATGTAAGCTGGCAATTTCAGACACTAAAAATTTTCTAAATCTTGTTATCCAGGCAAAATATCTAAGCATCTTGAAAAAAATATTAAATTAAATGTATTTCATTAAATACATTTAAAATGTATTTTCAGCAAATATGTTCTA
Organism: Acrossocheilus fasciatus; assembly: GCA_036784905.1. Lineage (NCBI taxonomy): Eukaryota > Metazoa > Chordata > Actinopteri > Cypriniformes > Cyprinidae > Acrossocheilus > Acrossocheilus fasciatus. The sequence goes on from CM071945.1 coordinate 5,165,976, forward strand.
CCATTTGGCGTCAGTATGTTTTTTTTTTTTTATTATTTTATTATTAAGAAATTAATACTTTTGTTAGATTATTTATTGTATTGCATTAAACTGATCAAAAGTGACATTTATAATGTTAAAAAAGATTTGTATTTCAGATAAATGCTTTATTTCAAAATTTAACAAAGAATCCTGACAAACAATATATCAGGATTTCCACAAAAATATTAAGCAGCACAACTGTTTTTAATATTGATATTGATAATTTTAATATTTTTTTTGGAACAGCAAATCATAGTATTATAATGAATTCCAAAGACTGAAGACTGGAATGATGCTGAAAATTCCATTCAAGAATAAATTATATTTTAAAATATATTCAAATAGAAAACAGTTATTTTAAATTGCAATAATATTTCACAATATTAAGGTTTTTACTATATATTTTTTATCAAATACATGAAGCCTTAGTATTACCCCAAAATTTTAGAATTTTTTAAATTTCTAAAATAGAATCTTATCTAAAATCTTACTCTATTTTAGTTCATTTTTTCAAAAGAGAATTTACTTAAAAATAGAATATACTTCAATTTTTATAAGATATAAATAGAATTTTTATTGATTGATTGATTGCAGTTAAACAGTTTTCCTGGGATGTTAGCAAGATGGTTGCCAAACAGACTAACTGGCTTTAAAAATGCATTTGTATCTCTTCTCCTATTTCTTCCAGATCCCTCAGATCAGCTACGCCTCCACAGCACCAGAGCTGAGCGACCATAACCGCTACGACTTCTTCTCTCGAGTGGTACCTCCAGACTCCTACCAGGCCCAAGCTATGGTGGACATCGTCAAGGCACTGGGCTGGAACTATGTGTCCACATTAGCGTCGGAGGGGAACTATGGTGAAAGCGGAGTAGACGCCTTCATTCAGATCTCTCGAGAGGCAGGTACAGTATCCGTACGGTTATCAGGGTTTGGATTCTGCTCGCTGGTAGTCTATGGATGTAAAACACACTCAAGCATATAGAACGATCCAGATTGGGCTTTCCATTAATATGCTATATTTCAAAAAGTTCCAAAGAGGAGCATGACAGAGACAGCTGCATGCATTTGTACCCATCTGCTGCCAGAATTCATGGCGGTCATTAATATAAATAGAAAGTGAGTCACATTTTAGGAGAGAAAAATTTCAGCATTGGTGTCCATCTCTCTCTCTCTCTCTGTGACAAAGGAGGTCTGTGCATCGCTCAGTCCATGAAGATCCCACGAGAGCCCAAACCAGGAGAGTTTGACAAGATCATTAAGAGACTAATGGAGACCCCCAATGCTCGAGGAGTCATCATCTTCGCCCATGAGGACGACATCAAGTAAGTGAAGGATATGCTTAATGTATGTTTGATCGGCAAGGCCTTATAACATTCTGGGTTCAAAACCGCATTAATTCTATCAGCTGCATCTGCGTTTAAATATATGCATTTAAACTCCTTGTGTAAACAAATGGAGGCGTAAAGGAGTGTTTAATTTTTTTTCTTTTAGACCATGAATGCATGTTAAGAAAGTAGTTTTATTTAATTTATTTTTTAAATTTAATTTAATTTTATTAAGACCATGAAGGAGTGTTAAGTATTTATTTTATTTTATTTTATTTATTAATATTTTATTTTTGACCATGAATGCATGTTAAGGAAGATGTTGGAGGAAAGGCGTTGAGAGAAAACCGATGATGTCAGCTGAAAAAAGTTGTTTCAGAGGCAGATTTTGATAAAAGATTAAGAAGACAAACATGTTTTCCCCCTGAATAGCATGCATGATTTTCTTACCCTAAGGCATGTTTAGGCAGAGAGTGTCAATTTTGATTTCATGTTCACTTATTTTATGTTGTGCTTAACCCAAAATATTCACTTATGAGTGTTTACATGCAACGTTGCATTTTTATATTTGGAATCTGAAGATTTTGTTTATAACAGATGCATAATGGGAGTGTAACGGTGGCTCTTTTTCATAGTTTTTTTTAATGGTTCTGTCTGGAACAAACTGTTCGTTCCATCTGTCGCGATGCAGCAGACTAATGTTGTCACAGATTTGATAATGGTTGACTGGTAACAAGGGCACATGTGGATTATTTGATATGATTGAACTAACTTTTAGTATTTGTGACATTTAGGGACGATTTGTAAAAACCAAATACTAAATGCAAAGTATGTGCAATTAGAGCAAATGTCCTTTGATGTAGTGATAAGACAATATGGGATACTTTGCTTTTGATATGCAATGCATCACACATGCTCCTGCATGTAAATGGAGTTGGCTCCAGACCAGCAAACCTGAAAAGGGAACAATGGCCGCAGCGTTAGGCCAGAAACATACTCTACGCAATTAAATGATCACAGACATGTATGATTAGCAAACACATTGCAAGTGCATGGTCCTGATACACAAACAAAAACCAATCTCAGTAGGTGGTTATAGAGTGTTCTTCAAATGTGTGTGCCATCCAATCAAGTGTTATTTTTCAGGTGAGATTTTCTTCAAACTGTCAGACTGTTATGACAGAAGTTGAATCAAAAGAAAAACCTGACCATAGAATAAGAAAGTTTATGGTCATGCCCACTTTACCGCCCCATGTGGCAACACTGAGAATACAATCTGTATTTATACTTGTGTTATGAATTGCGTCCAAACATGTTTCCGAATGTAATATGTAAAGTCAAACTTGCATTTCAGAAAAGTTTTCATTTACATTCGAAAATGTTTGGGGTATTAAAAATCAAGGCTGTAGAACTGGATGATGTCATAATAGAACCTTTTTAATTTCCACAAAGAATGTTTTTATTCTTTTTTCCATAGAAAATCATCTATTGGTGGTTTAAAGAACCCAACCTCAATACACTTATTTGAAGAACCTATTTTTGAAACATAAAGAACTTTTTTTATTTTTAAAGAACCATATTTTGAAACAAAGGTTCTTCGTTAAATTAAAATCGGCTATAAATGTACAGAATTTGAGAAAGTTTGAGAAATTTCACATTCAGATTTGAGTGAATGGGTGCCGTCAGAACGAGAGTCCAAATAACCTCACAATAATCCACAAGCGATCCACACCACTCCAGTCCATCAATAAGCATCTTCTGAATTGAAATCTGAAATCTGTTTTGAAGAAACGAATCCACCACTGAGGTGTTTGAACTTCAAACCAGTCTATAATTCATTATAACGCTTCCTCCATTGAAAAAATCCATCTCCTGTTTTCCTCTCACATCAAAATCCACCAACATATTTATTTTTGAACTGCACTGTTTTCGCTTGTTAAAAGTGCTTGGTGCTTAACGGTGCTTGCATTTCTCTCCTGATTCAGATGAGATGACTTTTTCACTGTAGAGCGCAATATTATGGACAGAGGACTCATATTTTACCCTGAAGCTTAAAAATGAAGGATTTGTTTCTTACAAACATGCAGCATTACACTTCACAATATTTTAATTGATGGACTGGAGTGGTGTGGATTACTTGTGGATTATTGGGATGTATTTATAAGCTGTTTGGACTCTCATTCTGACGGCACCCATTCACTGTAGAGGATCCATTGGTGAGCAAGTGATGGAATGATACGTTTCTCCAAATCTGGAACAACAATGAAAAAACAAACTCATCTACATGGATGGCCTGAGCATGAGTAATTTTTCAGCAAATTTAAATTTTTGGGTGAACTATTCCTTTAATTCTCCAGAACATGATTGAAGAACTATTTTTTTTACATTTAACATCTCTAGTTAATGTAATGTTTATGTACAAATGTTCTGTTGTTCCACTGGCTTTTCAATTACCCGCCAGTGAGATAACAAGGGAAGACAAAAATCAAGATTTCTTAATTTTAAATGATAATTGTGCATCTGAAGATTGTGACGTATCTGTGATTTCAACTTTGCCCTTAGGACAACTCAGGAAGTGCTAAAGCTGCCTGCGAAATGTTAACTAAGAAGGTGCTATAGCCTACTGTCAAATCCAAAATATGCTGTCTTTATCAATGTTTCTCTTGAGCGTAGATGACCTTTTCATGCATCATAAGAGCAGATAGAAATTTCAGGACACTGCATTTCTCATTGTGTAATGTCCTTTTGCTTTTTTCCATTTTTGACTTTGCAAATTCAGAAGTACCAAACAAACTCAGACAATACTTTGCTATCGCCGTTGATGCTCACGAGTAACGGTTTGCCACTCTGTGTTTGGGTGTCACTGTCTCTAATCCATATGGCTCATTTCTGATGCTTTTTGACAGGCTTATGTGGTGGAGAATGTCTGTGCAGATGAAGTTTCCCCCTCATTAAAACACTCCTGTGAACACGAGCTGTCGCTCACACTGCGTGAATTGTCAACCACGTCTTCAGTGCTGAAAGCAAATGCATAACTGAATGGCTTAATTCATAATAACTTGGTAAAATGCCACTCTAAATAACAATTTGATATTTGAATTTCATGAAGGTACTTTTATTTAGAGACTTTTATACTAATATATGTTATATTAACATTTGTGTATGCAAGCAGTTGTGCTTTATATAATATAAGTTTCTCCCAAAGTTTCTTTTACATTTATGGACAAATTACATTTGTGTACAAATGTAATCATTTGAGAGTTTATTGACTGATATTAAAGAGGAATGCACTTGCAAAAATATTCAGAATATGGTCATGCTTCAGTGATGCAAGTGTCATGTAAAAATGCACAAATAAAAAATCTAAATAAATGGGAAAATATTACAAGTTTATTGAAAGCAATTAATTAAAATAGATTATAATTTTTTTAAATAATAATTTTAAATAATTATTTTATATTTTTTTATATTGTGTGGTATGTAAACACGTAATTTAAATGAGATATAGACTTGTTTAAAAAGTCTGTATTGACAAAACCTTACTGAAACAAATGACTCTATGATTTAATATACATAACAGAAGTGCAATGGGTTGTTAACATTGTTTATATTTCCCACTTTTTACTTATATTTTGTATTTTTTTTGTAACAGTATACAAGTGAACTCCATTTATTTTCTTTTTATTTGAAAACTGTTAACGTTCTCCATTTGTAACAGTTTGTTAAAGCCAAATATGCCATTAATCAAATATCTGAGGTGCTTTTTTAGACACAAAACTAAATTACAGGTGTTGTCAGTGGTTTGTTTGACACCCGTTCTATTGCTTTCTTTCTCATTTGGTTATAAATTGATCTAAAGTGCTACACTACGTGATTGTAAAGACATGAATGGCAATTACTGAACGGATCAAATTACTGTTCAAAATACTAAAATGCTCCATAATTGCAAGAGATACAGTGTGTCCCCAGTGATATAATTTAGAATGACTTTGCTTCAGTATAATAGTTTAGTTGTGCTGTTTCTTGTCCAGGCAGGTCTTGGAGGCTGCAAGGAAGTCCAATTTGACCGGTCAATTCAAGTTTGTGGGATCGGACAGCTGGGGTGCCAAGAGCTCTCCGATCCTGGACCAGGAGGAAGTGGCTGAGGGTGCCGTCACCATTCTGCCCAAAAGAGCATCTATTGAAGGTTTGAAATATACATATGCATCCTTTAAGTTGACATGAAATAAATGCATGTCAGTGATTGTATTGTGATCGATACATTTGTGCGTTTATTTTTTATAAGAAATTTTTATTAGAACCTTTACATTGCACAAAATGTTCTTTATAGTGAAAAAAAAGTTCATTGTATAATTAAAATATTCTTCACACTAAGAAAAAAAAAAATTGTTCTTTTAAAGGAACACTCCACTTTTTTTGGAAATAGGCTCATTGTCCAACTCCCCCAGAGTTAATAAGTTGAGTTTTACCGTTTTTGAATCCATTCAGCCGATCTCCGGGTCTGGCGAGAGCACTTTTAGCATAGCTTAGCATAGATCATTGAATCCTATTAGACCAGTAGCATCGCGTTTAAAAACGATCAAAGAGTTTCGATATTTGTCCTATTTAAAACTTGACTCTTCTGTAGTTATATCGTGTACTAAGATCGGCGGAAAATGAAAAGTTGCGATTTTCTAGGCTGATATGATTAGGAACTACTCTCATTCCGGCGTAATAATCAAGGAACTTTGCTGCCGTAACATGGCTGCAGCAGGCGCAGTGATATTAAGCAGTGCCTGAAAGTAGTCCCCAATCATATCAGCCTAGAAAATCGCAACTTTTCATTTTCCGCCGATCTTAGTACACGATATAACTACAGAAGAGTTAAGTTTTAAATAGGACAAATATCGAAACTCTTTGATCGTTTTTGAACGCGATGCTACTGGTCTAATCGGATTCAATGATCTATGCTAAGCTATGCTAAAAGTGCTATCGCCAGACCCGGAGATCGGCTGAATGGATTCAAAAACGGTAAAACTCAACTTATTAACTCTGGGGGAGTTGGAGAATGAGCCTATTTCCAAAAAAAGTGGAGTGTTCCTTTAAGAACTGTTCACTGAAAGGTTCTTTGGGGAACCAAAAATGGTTGAGTGGATCTGCCACCCTTGTTTTTCACAATCCAATCAACAATCAACAAATAAAATGAAGTCCAATCCTACATTTCTTTCATGCTCGATAGCTGTTTTACTCAGAAATGCTAGTAAAGTTGGTTGCAACTTCTATTTCATGCTGTGTTTTTTTACAATCGATTCCAATATATAGATAAAATTGGTCATTTTTCTGCTTTTTAATCAGGATTTGACCAGTACTTCACCACTCGATCCCTGGAGAACAACCGCAGGAATATCTGGTTTGCTGAATTCTGGGAGGATGACTTCAGGTGCAAACTGACACGTCCAGGTATCAAAATCGATCCAGAAAAGAAGAAATGCACAGGTGAGAGCTCCCGATAGCCGTTTGCAATTTAACTGATGTTTGGAGCAATGACAGCTGACCCTAAAAGCTCTTTAATGTCCTCTGTCCTACTTATCTTTCTCATTCTCTAACTCTTTTCATTCATCACTTTGCTGTCTCACTTTGTTCATTTTACCCTTTCGCTCTCTCTTCCAGGAGAAGAACGGATCAGTCGTGATTCTCATTATGAGCAAGAGGGCAAGGTTCAGTTTGTAATTGATGCGGTTTACGCTATGGCTCATGCTTTGCACAACATGCACCAGGATTTGTGCCCGGGAGCCACGGGCGTTTGTGATAAGATGGACCCAGTGGAGGGACGTTTGCTGCTTAGCTACATCCACTCCGTCAACTTCAATGGTGAGTCGACATCACGCTAAATCAGAATCACTGAAGATGAGACCTGACTGGCATCAGTAATGCCATTAGGCTTGATGCCAAAGATGTTCAAAGGTCCAAACTAAACCCCATAAAGAGTTTTGCCTTGCTGGCTCATTTGGATTGAGCACAAGTGTCATGCATATTGACATGAGTCTGGCCTTGGATATTTGAATTTTAACCAACAAATTAAAATTCTGTTATCATGTACTCATTGCTATGTCGTTCCAAACCCGTATGTCTTTAGTTATTATGGAGAAAGTTAGGATGAAATGCCTTAATGGTAAGTAGTTTGGATAAAAGTGTCTGCTAAAAGAATAAATGTTAATGTAAATGTGGAAACGGTGAGCTCTTTTCTATTTAATTCAAGTGTACAGTAGGTTTATGCTGTACAAAAAGTTTTGCTGAAAATCACTGAAAATTTCATTATTATGAAACATAATTATAATAACTGTTTTGTATTTTAATATGAAAATGTAATTTTAAATTAGTGTTATGTGATCCTTTTTTATTTATTTTTATTATCAATGTTGAGAACAGTTGAAATGTTTTATATATTTTAATATAAAAATATATTTAAAATGTTATATTCTTACATTTAATTTAAAAGAACAGCATTTATTTGAAATAGAAATCTTTTGTAACATTAAATGTATTTACTCTCACTTCATATCAGTTGAATGCATCATTTAATGCTGAATACAAGTATTTTTATTAAAATATTATATATTAAATACTATATATTATAGAAACTCTGTTCATTTAAATAATAAATATTTTGTCTACAATTCACAAGTGCGTATTATTCTAAAGAAAAAAAAATACTTTTTTCTAAATTCATTTCTCCACCTCTAAAATGTATTTTCTATTAACCACTAATATCATAGCTATTTTTCACAGTCCAATCAAATCCTGACTGATAAAATCAAGTCCCACCCTACAATATTATATGCAGACTATTCAATTTAATGTTGAAATGTGTGAAAATAGTGACATTAAATATGTTGCGAATGTCTTTTCGTGTGGTGTTTATATAGTTAGTGCTTCGTGCTTCTCAGTACCATTGTGGCCTCGTAGTTCAGTGTGGTATGATAAAAAAAAGAAGAAAAGAAAAGAAAATGGCAAAGTTCTGGCAAGTAAATCTAACTTTGCACTGGCGTTGTGAAGCTGTCCATGAAGGAATTCCCATTAAATCACTTCCTCAAGAGTGACTGTCATCTTGCAAACATTTGGTGAAAGCTCGCCTGGAGGGAATTGGCTGAACAAGCACTGTGCATTATTGCAAAGAAGAAAATTGCATGGAAAATAAGTCCTCTTTCCACCCCAGAATTTCAAATAAAGCTGTCTTCCTCCTATACAGCAAAGAACAAAACAAGGAGAACACAAATCCTTGTCCATCCAGGGCTAACAGAAGCAGGATATCAGTGGTTCAGTGATGTGCTCTTGCTGTTTGGAGGAAGGTATCTACTGAATACACATATTCAAAGCACTTCCAATCACAGGCAAACAGCCAAATGTTTGTCTGTAGAGCATAAAGAGTTTCCCATTCAAATCTAATCATGGACAAAAAACAGATATCACTGCCTGTAATGACATGCAGCAGGGTAAAGTATGCATGAATGGAGCATCTATATGACAGATGGCTGTAGAGCGAAGTGAAGATGTTCAGAGTCTCAGTGGAGAAGAAGGAGTGACAGGAAGAGGAGGTGATCAGTGTAGCTGGAACCTGACATCTCTTTATGATATATCTGGCTGTGATTGCACTCATCTGAAGAGCTGATGTTCTCAGCTATAATTTACTATTGCATCTGTATGTATTTCTTCAAAGGCAAGAAATCAGAATGGTTTTGTTGTTTTTGGTAAGTAACTTAGCAGATGCATGTAAAATAAAAACAGGTCAAACTGAGGTTTTTTTTTTTCTTTGTCAAATTTGTTTTTGGAAAATAATGACAATAATGATGTTTCTTGTTGTATGATAGCACTATATGAATCCTGTTTCCTCTGTGATTTATAGGTAGCGCCGGCACTGCTGTTCTGTTTAATGAAAACGGTGATGCTCCTGGACGCTATGACATCTTTCAGTACCAGATGACCAACACCACCAATCCAGGATACAGAGTCATCGGCCAGTGGACCAATAACCTGCGACTCAACGTAAATTGACTTCAATTAATTAATTACATTAATTATATTCACATTTGAGGGATCCAATAATATGTACGAGATATATATATAAGAGTCTGAAGACTCATAAAAGATCATTTTTTTCTCCACTTTTCCATAGTTGGTAAAGGTTTTTAACATAAAAAAAAAATAAAAATAAAAAAATTTGTAAAGTTTTATTATATTTCATTATTTTTTTAACAATTATAAAATTTCAGGTTCTGCACTGTTTCAAGGACACTAAACAAATTAAAGCAATTATAAGTAATAAGATGTTGTCTATTTATCAAGGAATCCTGAAAAAAGTATCAGTTTCAAACAGAATATTAAGCAGTACAACTGAATTCAACATTGATAATAATTAGAAATGTTTCTTGAGCAGCAAATCTGCATATTAGAATGATTCCCAAAGGATCACGTGACACTAAAGACTGGAGTAATGATGCTGAAAATTCTGCTTTACCATCACAGAAATAAATTATATTTTAAAACATATTCAAATAGAAAACAGTTATTTTAAATTGTAATAATATTTCACAATATTACTGTTTTTACTGTATTTTTAATCCAATAAATGCAGCCTTGGTGAGCATAAGAGACATTACAAAATCTTACAGAGCTCAAACTTTTTAGTGTAAACTTACAAGTAAGACCTGTTTGGTTCAACAGGTGACTTTTTTTCTGTTTTCTAGTTTAATTGTTTGTAAATATTCTCTGTAATTCATCAGGTGGAAGAGATGCAGTGGACCGGTGGATCCCGTCAGATTCCGGACTCGGTTTGCAGTTTTCCATGCCGCTCGGGTGAGAGGAAGAAGATGGTGAAGGGTGTCCCGTGCTGCTGGCACTGTGAGCTTTGTGACGGCTATCAGTTCCAAGCTGACGAGTTCAACTGCGAGATGTGCCCTTTCGACATGCGGCCGACACCCAACCGCACGGCCTGCCGCCCAACTCCCATCATCAAGCTGGAGTGGCATTCACCCTGGGCCATGATCCCTCTGTTCCTGGCCATTCTTGGCATCCTGGCCACCCTGTCCGTCATCATCACCTTCATCCGCTTCAACGACACCCCCATCGTGAGGGCGGCGGGCCGCGAGCTCAGCTACGTGCTCCTGGTGGGAATCTTCCTCATCTACCTCATCACCTTCCTGATGATCGCTGAGCCGGGGACGGTGGTGTGCGCTTTCCGCAGGCTGCTGCTGGGGCTGGGCATGAGCATTACGTACTCGGCCATGCTTACAAAGACCAACCGGATCTACCGCATCTTCGAGCAGGGCAAGAAGTCTGTCACGCCGCCAAAATTCATCAGCCCCACATCGCAACTTATGATCACCTTCATACTGATCTCAGTACAGGTGAGTGTGCGAAGTTAAAGCTTGAAGCCAATTGGTGATAATTGCTGTGTTGTAATTGCTGTTTAATGCTTTTGAAAGAAGTCTCTTATGGAGGCTGCATTTATTTGATCAAAAATACAGTAAAAACTGTAATATTGTGAAATATTCAACATAACTCTTTTCTATTTGATATATTTTAAAATGTAATTTGCTCCTGTGATCAAAGCTGAATTTTCAGCATCATTACTCCAGTCTTCAGTATCACATGATTTGCTGTTTGAGAAACATTTATTATTATAATCAATTGTGCTGATTAATATTTTTGTGGAAACATACATTTTTTCAACATTGTTTAGTAGTGAATAAAAAGTTAAAAAGAACAGCATTTATTTAAAATATGAATGTTTTGCAACTTTATAAATGACTTTACTGTCACTTTTGATTAATTTAATGCATTCTTGCTGAATTAAAGTATTAATTTCCTTCAAAAAACAACAACAACAACCTCTAACTAGGTTGACCAAGATGACCATCTTATTAATTAAAATTTGATTAGTGACCTTGAACTGTAGAACCTATTTCTTAATTGTATGTCACAACTATTAAAAAGAATGCATTAAAAATATTACAAATTAATTGGAAAAAAATATGACGAGTATTTATCTTACTGCCCCCAGTCATTTGAACATTAGTGTACATATTTATTTTTCTAGAAAATTGACTAATTAATGAGTTATCTCTGCATATTAAGTTTGCATAGCAAAAGTATTCAATAAAAAAAAAAAAAAGACCCTTAATGTTAAGCTTCAAACATCTATTAAAAACTGCCGTGGTAGCCTTGATGAGAAATGCAAGGCCAAACGATTGAACTATTGAATAAAACATTAATTAACTGAATTAATAAAGAAAACTCAGCTGCACATCGCACAGACTTCACAGGCACCTTAGCAAATCCCGATCTTCAATGAAACGTACATGTCTGTCTCCCTCCAGCCAAACACAGGTTCATGAGCGCCACAGAGCCACTGGTTATGGAAACTAAAGCCCCTGTGCTGTTGTTCCATTCTCAACATGCCCCCATGGATGAATTTTGAGGTTTTGTCAATAGCTGTTTCCCAGTCAAGCAGATTCTCCTGTGTTTGTACACTCTGCCGAAGCTGATAAGCTGCCTGCAGACCTCATCATGTTGAGTGCCTGGGCTTCATTCTGCTTGTGCCAGCAAACGTGCCAAACACGCTAATGTGCAAAAGCAACAGATTCAACATCAATAAAGGCGAAAAAAATGATTTACAGGTGACAAGAAAGCCCCACTGCTGTCGATACACATCGTGTCTGCTGATAAACACCTCTCCGGCGATTAAAAACTGCTGATTTGAACTTTTACAAAAGAATATTTTAGAGGCTTTTGTAGTTGGAGCTTAGCCCCAGAATTATGCGCATGACTCACCGGCAGAGGCGCGGGGGAGACGAGATTAACAGGACGTTTGCGGGAGAATGATTGACAGCAGGACATTTCTCGGCACCTCCTCCAGCGCATGTTGGCAGATGTGTCACCGATGCTGAGTGGAGAACGGAACTCCGCCGAGCGACACTGACAGCAACATCTGTCTCCCCGGCAACACGCCGGCCACCCGGCTGCTGTTCTCTTCTCCTCCCAGCCGTAGAAGTTTCTCGGAAAGTTTTGTGCGTTACCCGATGAACACCTTCAATCGGGATGAGTCACTTCGGAATGTTCCCATTGAGAACAGGTGCAAAGGACGCTCTCTAAATCACGCCTCTAAACAGCTGCTCTCATCCGCTGATCCTGTGCACTTATATTAAGATTTACTGTGAGCAGACGTCCCATTTGAAATGTCCTTGATTTACTTGGTGTTTAAAATGTAGAATAGTAACAAAATTTTGGACATTGTAGTTTTAGAAACGTTATTTCTTCACATAGAATTTGTCATTTCAATTTCATCTTTTTTCAGTTTTATATAAAGGAGTAAATAACTCACTAGACAGAAGTCAATTCAGAAAATGAAGACTGTACTTTCATGTCTGAATTAGATGGGAAATATATGAGTTCATAATAAGATTTGATTACAGACTTCTGAGCTCTAAGACACATGATAGTCTTCTAATAAATAACACATATGTTGTTGACCTAGGAACATGTTTACTAAATGAAAATACACACTCTGTGAAGAAAAGTTTTTTTTTAAAGCAATATGGTGCAATATCCAGCATAAACGTACAATTTTACATTTTGAACACCTAATAAAAATGGGGACCTACAGTTACACTAAAAATTTGAGGAAATAAAGTTTGTTTTTTCTTTAATCCTGCCCAAGGCTATATTTATTTGATCAAAAATACAGTAAAAACTGTAATATTATGAAATATTATTACAATTTGAAATAACTGTTTTCTGTTTGAATATATTTTCAAATGTAATATATTCCTGTGATGCAAAGCTGAATTTTCAGCATCATTACTTCAGTATAACTGTTGTGTTGCGTCATATTTTTGTGAAAGCCATGACACTTTTTTTTTTTTTTTTGATGAATAGAAAGCATTCACTTGAAATCGAAATCTTTTGTAAGATGCATCCTTGCTGAATTAAAGTATTTATTTCTTTCAAAAAATATTGACCCCAAACCTTTGAACGGCATATTATAAACGGTGCATTGTATTTTGTTTCTGACAATCTACATTTATCATGGTCAAAATACACAAAACGTCTTAATTCAGAATGAAAAACCTTGGAAATTTAAGTGCTACATTTCAGCTGAACTAGACATATCCCCTTTTTTCTTTTCAGAAATCTGGTCACGTTATTACAAAGCGAGGAAAGGATCTTATAGTTTCTTTTGTGTCTTTAAAAAAGCACTTTAAAACCCATCATTAAGAGCAATCAGGCTGATAGCAGGCCTATTTTAACCAGTAATCTTGTGCAAAGTCTTGTCTGCTGTAGACTGGCTAAAACACAGCTTCTTTTACACTTTATTCTACATCAATCAAACAGCAGCTCTTGACAAATGAGTCTGCCCTTCTGACTGACTCAGTCTCGCCGTTAATGATCAGCTTTTTCTTCCTCCCGTCTCTCTGCAGGTTGTGGGTGTTTTCATCTGGTTTGGTGTGATGCCGCCACACACCATTGTGGACTACGAGGAGCAGCGGCCACCCAATCCAGAGTTGGCGCGGGGCGTCCTGAAGTGTGACATGTCTGATTTGTCGCTCATCTGTTGCCTGAGCTACAGTATCGTGCTGATGGTCACATGCACTGTGTATGCGGTCAAGAGCCGAGGTGTTCCTGAGACCTTCAACGAAGCTAAACCCATTGGCTTCACCATGTACACCACCTGCATCGTCTGGCTGGCGTTCGTGCCTATTTTCTTTGGCACAGCACAGTCCACTGAGAAGGTGAGAAGTGTGTTATGATGGGATTCATTGCTAATGTTGATAAACAAGTAGTTCACCCAAAAATGCAAAGCATTAACTTGTATCACGTCGTTCCAATCCTGAATGATTTTTTTTTTTTGCTTGTAACATAAAATTAGATGTTTGGAGGACTGTCTCTTTTTTTATATACATCCAAAATGCGCAAAGGTACGATTTTTTTTTTTTAAAGAAATTATTAATTTTATTTAGCAAGGATGCATTCACTTGAAAAGTGACAGTAAAGATTTTATTATTATTTTTTTTTACAAAAGATTTCTATTTCAAATAAATGCTGTTCTTTTGAACTTTCTATTCATTAAAGAATCCTGAAAAAACAGGGTCTCACAGTTTGCACAAAAAAAAAAGTTTTCAACATTGATAATAATAAGAAATGTTGTTGAAAATTACATTTTAAAATATATTTAATATATATATATATCATTTTTATTTTTATATATTGTTTTATAATTGCAATGGCATTTTATAATATTATGGGCTTTTTCATATTTTTTATTAGATAAATGCAGCCTTGGAGAGCATATGAGACTTCCTTTTACATTTTAATAACATTTCACAATATTTCTGTTTTTACTGTATTTTTGCATAGACACTTCTTGAAAAAACATAAAAAAATCTTAACCCCAAGCTTTTGAATGTTAGTGTATAAAAAGTGACAAAAATGCACTATAAAAGTGGTCCAAAAGACTTTATGCCATGGTCTGTCTGAATACTTGATTCTGATTGGCTGGCAGGTGTTGATTAAATTCATTTAACTGCACAGGTAGTTCCAGGTCAGTTTAATCACGTTCCATATTAATGCGCTTCCTATAAACATTGGTAACCATAGTAACATACAGTTACAGTTGAATAGTACTACAGACAAATATAACCGTCATTTTTATCGTTCTGGTCAAATATTGCAGCGCAAATATTATTAACATCTTTAATATGTGAATGCTGGCAAATGACCATGGCATAAACGGGATAATCAACGGCTAGCTGTGCATTAAACGATCTGAATGCACTTCGCGGAGGCAACCACCCTCCGCTGCACATTCAAATCGTTTAATGCACAGCTAGCCGTTGATTATCCCTTACATATTCCACATATTCTGAAATCATAATAATAGCTTTAATAATAATAGCATAATAGCTTTTTGTGATGAACAAAAAGTTCTAAACGTTCTTCCTCATCACAGTGCTCAAATCTCATTTGCACATGCACATATTCAAACTTTGCATGCTAACGCATCTTTCCAGGTTTGACATGTGACCGAACAACATAATACGCCAAGTTTGAACGTGCAGAGGTGCAAAGAGATCTTTGGGTTGGTCTTGAGGTTGAACTTCACCACATGCTAGCAAAAAAGCCTCCTCAGAAATGATTTCAGTGGTGTTTAGAAGAGGAGCACACTACCAAAATAAAGATTCTTTATTTCCATTGATGGTTCCATAAAGAACCTTTAACATCTATGGAATGTTTCTTTCCACGAAGATTCTTTATAGTGGGAAAAGATTCTTTAGTTTTTAATGTAATGTTCTTCACACTAAGAAAAAAAGATTCTTTGGGGAACCTCAAATGATTCTTCTATGGCATCACTGCAAAAATAGCCTTTTTAATGCTTTGTTTTTACTCTTTTTTCCTCATTTAACATCCTGTTTTACACAAAAATATCACTTCATGGAAGCAAAATCTGTTGCAAATGCTGTTTTTATGGAAGTGTTCTCATCATTACTTGCAAGTGTTGCTAGCCGTTGCTATGTTACTGTTCTTGGCTAAAAACTGTAATGAAAGCTGTATTCTCTGACTGAGAAAATTTAGGCTATTAATGCTTTTCTCATACATTCACAATGCTACAGAGAGCAGTACTACACATTAACGTTTCAGATGTTGCCTTCTCCATCTTCAAAACACAATATATAGCAATGCAACACCATCTTTCTGTGAAACAACTTCCCGTATTTCCACCACAATGTGTTCTCACAGTTCTGCTCCAATCCATCAACAAAAGAGCGGAGCTTAGTCGCCGTTTAAGTCCTTAAGTAGAAAATTATGTGAAATGAAGTCATTTCAATATGAAGGCATTGAAGTAAGCAACAACCTGCCAGGCTCACGATAACAAGTCCAAGTTGTATTGCTCACAGTTTCTTTTTTGAAGAGGCCTTTGATATGGCAGACATGGAAAGGGATGAGATGAGAAAAAAAACAACATTTCATTTCGCCCCTTTATCTCCCAAAGACACACCATGACACAGAGACAAAGGCTCTTCCGCCCACCAATGAGGTTCCGGGGGTTTGACTGTGGGAGGAGGTTGATAACGGGAGTGTTTTGGAGCCTGAAAGACAATGTCTACCCATCTTAATAAAGCCAGAAGCCTCGTCAGCGGGAATTAGGAATTAGAGCATTAGTTATTGCTGCATAGATTAAACGAGCCAGGTAGCTTCCCACTGACGTGCCGTTTAATGTGCCGCGCTAATACTGTATGTGCTGTTTCCTGGTGAGCGCTCTTGGGTGGGCAGGTGCTCTTTTATTTGTCTTGGCAGCCATATATGATGAACATTGTGAATGTTTATTCTGATGCACAGCCACAGCCTGTCCAAAGGAGGATTTTATTGCTAAAAGGTTGCTCAGGAGGCTTTAGGAGGTGTTTTATTTAAGCGTCACGTTTGATGTTCCTTCTGTTTGTTTTAGGAAAACAAAATGATAGTTGACACAAAGTAAGAGCTATGAAATTAATGTGGATGCCATTAATGCGCTACTTTTCAAAATTTTGGGGTCAGTAAGATTTTTTCTGATTGAAATAAATACTTTTTTTTCAGCAAGGAGGCAATAAATGACAGTAAAGTCATTTGTAATGTTATGAAAGATTTCTATTTCAAATAAATATAAACGTTCTATTCACCCAAAAATCTTGACAAAAAAATGTATCGTGGTTTCCACAAAAATATTAAGCAGCTCAAATGTTTTCAACATTGATAAAAAGAAATGAGAAAAATGATTTCTGAAGGATCACGTGACACTGTAGACTGGAGTAATTATGCTGAAAATTCAACTTTGCATCACAGAAATAAATTAGATTTTAAAATCTATCCAAATAGAACACAGTTATTGTAAAATGTAATAATATTTCACAATATTACAGTTTTTTTCTGTATTTGTGATCAAATAAATGCAGCTTTGGTGAGCATAAGAAACCAAAGACACCAAACTTTTGAACAGTAATATATAATAATTATATGATTAATGAAATAATTGAAATACTTAACATTATGTAATGCATGAACTAACAATGAGCAATACATTTGTAATGGTATTTATACTTTTTTAAAGTACAATTGTTCATTGTTAGGTGCATTCAATAATATTTATCATATTTATTATTTATCATTTTTAATATTAATAAACATTTAATTTTCCATTTATTATATTAAGAGATAACATTTTGGGTTTGAATAATGTATAGTCAATGGTGAAATTAATATGAACTAAGATGAATACTTTACAAGTATTTTTCATTGTTAGTTCACGTTAACTAAAGTAGTTAATTGATGTTAACAAATGAAAACTTTGTAATTATTGATTATATATAACGTATCCTGTGTTGATCTGAACTGATTCTGATGGTTCTTTGACCTGTTTCATTTCCTGTGTTTGATGTAGATGTTCATCCAGACGACGACGCTGACCGTGTCCATGAGTCTGAGTGCCTCCGTGTCTCTGGGGATGCTCTACATACCGAAAGTGTACGTCATCGTCTTCCACCCGGAGCAGAACGTGCAGAAGCGCAAGCGCAGCTTCAAGGCTGTGGTTCAAGCCGCCACCATGTCCTCACGCCTTTCGCAGAAATCCATCAATGACAAGCAGAACGGAGAGACCAAGATCGAGCCAGACAGGACGCAGTAGCAGGTAACAGCCACTCTCAGACCCCTGGAAAAGTGCAAGGAGTCTGTTCTGAATCTCCTGAGACACCATTAAAGTCTGGAAGAATGCTACAAATAAATCAACCCGTCAATATCACACTTTTAAAAATAAAGCCTCCAATCAGAGCCAAAAAGGTTATACGACTGACGCTATAAGAACAGTGTTATTTTGAGTTAATAGTTTGAAGTTCATTTATTTCATTTTTAGCAATTTTTTTAATGTCATTTTTAATCGATTTTTTAAATATTAAAATTTAGGTTGAATTAATTTTTCAGTTTCAATTTAGTTTTAATTAATTCCAGTTGGTTACTTTAGTGCTTCAACTTAAACTAAACAAAAACGAGAAAAGTTCATTTTAATTTATTTATTTTTATTTCACTTTTAGCTTTTAGCTTTTATTTAATTTATATCTATTTAGTCATTTTAGCACTTTTGTTTAATTAAACTAAACAAAAATTAGAAATGTGACAACTAACTGAAATAAATTGAAGTTTTACATCTAATATATATAAATATATATATATTTTTTTTTCTTCAGTTGTCAGATCAGATTCAGATTATTTAAAAAAAAAAGAGTTTAGTTTTAGTTTACCATATTGAATGTCGACAGAAATGAAAAAAAGGCTGTACAGTGTGTTCAACGGAGTGTACTGTTGTTTAACAACATACTGATTGTTCAGCTGTCGAAACAACTTTCCAAACTTGACTTTTGAGTGGACAAACACTCCATAAAACAGTTTTGAAAGTTGTAAGCTGCAATATAGGACCTTTATACAGTGTTTACCATTGTTAAGGCCTTCCTTCAGAGCCTCGTTTTCATCCGTGTTAAATTCACTATGGTGTCTCACCTCACTAAAGTCTATTGAAAGAGAGATCGAAGCCATTTCTAGAGAGTACAATAGTAGCGACTTGCCTGATCACACTAGCAGCCATCTAGCGACCATAACAACCAATAAACTGCATAACAATGCACTAAAACATTCAGAACACTTTAGTAATAGCAAAGCCCTGGCAACTACCCACAACACCCTAGCATTGTGTTTTATGCTGTGTTTAGTTTCTGCTGTGGAGTCATATTTGCTGAAAAGAGAAAATGTCTTGCAGTATCTTGCTCTTGTGAACTTTTATGCCCTCGAATGACTTATAACAGGGGATCTGCTGAGAAATACTGCTCCGTAATATATTTCATTGCATTAAACTGTCCTCAAAGCTTCCAAGATGGGATTGTTAGGGAACTCGATGCTTTAAATTCAATATTTAAGGTGCCCTGAATCCTTTTACGTGAGTTGTATTGAGTCCCCCCTCACATTTTGATATCCATAACATCTCCCTCTCTCTCTTCCTCTTTTAAATTGCAGTGAAATGCTTTTGGGTTTATTTTCCACTTGTTCTCTATCTCTGCAGCACACATTTGCTTCCTCAACACATGCAGTTTGAAGCAGCACATCTCATTACTTCCATATTACCGAGCTTTTGGAAGCAAAAAATCACTAAGCCTGCACAAAATTCTTGAAATGATGCTTGTTGATATGGATATTTCTCTGCGCTGCAACAATATTTGGGTGCGCAAGCGAAGAAACTGGAAGCAGAAAATGAATTATGAAAAGCATGTGGATAGAAGTGCATTGAATATTATTATTTTATTGACTTATAAATGTAGTTATTAATAAAAACAAATGCTAAATGATTATGTTATATATTTATAGTGCAGTTATCCTCTTCTCTTCTCTTCCTTGTAGGTACTGAGATATAGAGCTAATATAATTTCGCCTTGTGACAACTAGCCCCGGTGACCTTTCTTTGTTTCTTTTACATATATGCTTTTTTTGTTTTTTGTTTTATGTGCTCACCAAGGCTGCATTTATTTGATCAAAAACACAGTAAAAAATAGTAATATTGTGAAATATTATTACAATTTAGAATAACTGTTTTCTGTTGTAATATATTTTAAAATGTAATTTATTCCCGTGATGCAAAGCTGAATTTCCCGCAGCCGTTATTCCATTATTTGTGGATTTTTTTTTTAGCAATATCAGATGAATAGAAAGTTCAAAATAACAGCATTTATTTGAAATAGAAATCTTTTCTAATATTATAAATGTCTTTATGATCACATTTGATTAATTTAATGCGTCCTTGCTGAATAGAAATATTAATTTCCTTAAAAAACAATAATAATAATTGTACTGACTCCAAATCTTTGAATTGTAGGGTATCTATCGTAATCATATTAGATTATATGCAGCTTCACAGAGTGCTACTATTAGATACCATTTGCATTTTTAAAGCTGCTTAGATATAATGCTATTTCTTTAGCAGTACAAGAGCAGATTTGTAACTTCGCTGACCACAAAGCACCATATAGTGCTTTCCAGAAACAAACGCTAGCACAAATCATCATCTTGACAGTTGATTGACAGTCATAAGCAGTGATATGTTAGCTGTGCTGTTAGCTGCATTCATCCCTGAAGAGGAGAGTTAGCATCTCACACTTGCCCTGAAACAAGGGATTTTACCCCTGGCTACTGCAGACAGACAGTTTCTCATGTCAGTACAGGGTCAATCACTGCAGACAAAAAGGCATCTGCCCTCATTGTATAGACATGTGCGTTCTCGTGTCTTCTGTTGTTTTTATGATTAAGTTAAAGTAAAGTAAAGTTTCCATAAACTGTTACCAGTTTTTATACTGAACAAGGCACAAAAAAAGCTGTTTTTTTCATGCACTGGTGAGTTTTGAGATTTGGGCTATTTGGCGTTTCATAAGGTGTTGTTTAGACTAGTGGAAAGAAAACATACAAAATACACTTTTAAGTGTTTATTTTATTGCACGTGCTCTATTTGTCTGCACAAAATGCATTGTTCAGATTTCTGTTTTAGAAATGTATGCAAATTAGTGCATATTTAAATAGATAATGCTTAATTTGCATATGTAAACAGCATTTCAGAACACATGTAACTTGCTATTTTTAATGTAATCAGTCAACTGGGAAAGTATGATGATATCTATTAAATATTTTTACCTGAAGTTTTGAACAAACCTCTAGCCTTAAGCATTAAACTTTTGCATATTGTCCCACACCAAGTTATGAGCATAAAGGATGCTTAATGAATGATAAAATGGGCAAATAAATCCTATGGTCTTCCATTTAAGAAGAGATGCGAACCATATTTAGAGGCCATAATATCATAGGCTCTTGATTGTGGGCTTGTGGGATTGTGACTTGCATGGCCAGTAAGGAACAGCAATCAACCAGAAAGCCCTATAAAAAGCACCCAGAACATTTTAGCAAACATATAGCAACACAGTAACAACCACCAACAACACTCCAGCACTGTGATAGTGAGTTTTGCATTGGCAAAATGTAAAAATATAGCTTATCCTTGCCATTGTTATCATTGCAAAGAATGGTATAATAGTGAATCACTTACACGTTGTACATATGTCATTCTGCCTGAAGCACAATTTTG